>JAVIWB010004543.1:0-595227 GCA_031893035.1 Dermolepida albohirtum | reverse complement strand
TGCTATCAAAAAATTCTCTATGAAAACTATGACCAAAAACAGTATAATTAACATTGAATTTTCGAGTGTAATCCATGTATATTTGAAGATTTCATCTAAAAATTAAATTTCGTTTTAATATTAAAAATTATTTATTAATATTAAAAATTATTTTTATTATTAACATTGTAGATTTACTTAAAATAAAGTTCATTTGTAATTTTACACGATCGACTAAAAGTGCCGTAACTGCTTTTTGCGGCGTATAATCCCTTAGCATTGACGTATACTTTTATGGTGTTTAATTCAATGTTGACTAAACCAACCTTTCCCACCATCTAAATCAGCAAAAGTAATTATTGTATTTAGAGATAATTTTGCGGAAATTTTGGAGAATATACTGTTTTTATATAGTATATTCTCCAAAATTTCTACATACATTTACATCCATACTTACCTCTTCATCAACACAATCGGCAACAGATGATGCTTCGTAATAAGTTGACGTCATTTACATCAATTTCACAAAGGCGTTTGACACTATATACACTGTTTCTGTCTAAGTTTGAGTGTATTGGGTTTTGTTCATCGCTTTTAAAATTAATCTCCTCTTATATAATAACCAAAGCTGCATACGTTTTTTTAGAAAGAATGTCATCGGGTGTCCCTCAAAGCTGTAATCTTGGCACTCTACTATTTAACATTTACACAAAGGACTTAAAATGAAAAAACTTGATTTATTATGTCAGTATAAAATTTGAGTATGCTGAGAAATATACAATGTAACTGCCACGTCCAAAAGATAAGCATGCATAAAATAGTAAAAAACTTGCGGAATAGTGAATAACGGAATAGTAAAATAATATATGCTTGAATATACAAAAGTGTCCTGTTGTTACATATGGTAAATACAATATATTAATCCGATTTTCTTTAACTATACTGTCGCGAGATCTCTATGGAATTATTCTGCAGGAATAATAAACTTACCCTGTCGGAGTACATATCTTCAATTTGTTTGTCGGCTTCTAGAAATCAATGTTTCCTCATAAGATATGCTAGAAATTTGAATAGTGTTACCACAATTGTGATTGTACTACACTAGTTCGCAGTAAATTGAAATGTGCTTCACTGATGTAGTATCCTTATTATATACATCAACACTTGTCTGTTAAATGTACACAGAACACAATACTTACCACACTAGCTTAGTGGTGCATTGTAGTATTCAAACTTTGTCGCATAGGTGCGAGTTTCATAATGCAAGGTTTTTTCAAATCTATTATTGAACGGTTGTATACTGGGTTTTTTTCAAAGTTTAACAGAACTAACGCACTAGTTACGTTTCCATTCTAGCATATATTATATTAATATTTAACTATAATAAACACTATGCGCATTCAGTTTCATAAAAGAAATGAAGTAGTTATGTGAAGCAATATTTTCATTTCTCTGGTTGTTGCTATTATATTTAGATTGTTTATAGAATGTTTACTTATTTCCTTATACCAAGTAATATGTATTCTTTAAGTATATCCTTACTCTACATTAAATTATTTTTTTCTGTTTTGATTATGTATTCTATTTTGCTGCCCTGTATGTAAATGGCTATGCTGTTGGGCAATAAAGATTATTATTATTATGGCGTAGATTTCCCGCACTTCCTGTGATCTTGTAGGATTTTATTTTCGTGTGCCCATTTAAAGGTTGTTATCATAGCTGCGATTGAGTTGATTGACTGACGTTCTTCTATTTTTGATTGTGAAATTTTCTGATTATTGTTTTTATAATGACTACGTTTGTGTGTGTATGTGGACCAATTTCTGGAGAGTTTGTATGTGATGGAGAACTTGTTTTGTTGAAATACCTGTTACTAATATCACAATCTAACAATCAATCGAACTATTGTTACCGCTTCTTGATGCCAAAGCTTTTTTAGTTCGGTTGCAAGAGTGTGCTTTTTCTTGTTCTTTTTTCAATGTTTGTATCATTTGGCATGGGAATGTCTATTATCTAAGTTTTCTTTTGTTAATAAGTTAATATCTGACCTGTTACTAGTAATTTGTCTGTCTATGTATATTGCCCTGTCCTAGTAGAGCTTATAATTTTTTTAAGAATACTTTCTGTGATGTATTTGTAATATACTGTATCAGTTTTTACAAGTTGATGTTTAAGTGCAAGTTTTTGGTGTATAATTTTTGCTACAGTATTGTATCTCTCTGTATAATCCTATCCAGCAAGTACTTTACACCTTTGTGTTATATGCTCCATAGCTTCTTTGAATTGATGATATTGTCTGCAACTATCATTTTCTAAATATTCCTTGCGTGTTTTCTGTAGTTCTTTGTGAATAAAATTACTTTTATTGATAATAAAATCCTAGTGTTTCTGGAAACAAATATCCCATTTTTAGCAATTGATATTTATGTTCATGTCTTGCATGATATTCTAATCAGTGCTGTGTAGTGTTTTTCCAGATCATTTTTCTTTTCTTTTGTTGATGGTTGTTATTTGATTTTTTTCTTATGCGTTTTCTTGTTTTAGATTTAATGGTGTTTTTTATTTGTTTGTTCATTATTATTATTAATAGAAAAAACAATTTGATATATTTGGCTATCATTATAAAACAATCATCCGTTTTAGAGTTTTATAAATGTGGAAAAGTAGATACTTAAGTGTTCCAATTTCGAATTTCTGGTAAAAGATACAAACATGCAAGTGCTCCGTAATTATATTAAAATCTGCTCATGGATATCTCAAGAATTTGGATTTACAAGTAGGAGTCAGAGATTCAGAGAAACAGGAACATTTTAAATATTATTTACGTGATCGATAGCTGAATGAAATATTGTAATCTGATAATCTGATGCGATTATGAAATCTATATAGATTCTGTGGAAAGCAGGTCTTTAGTTTATTCTTCATTTAAGGTATACGATATTTATCCACGAAAAGGAATAGAGCAGCAGACATATTTCTAATGTGCATTCTCTGCGGTAATTAGTGAAAACAGCACTGATTACATTTAACCTAACCGTTTTCAGTTCACGATTCTCAGGCGGAAAATACATCAAAAACAGGCCCTTTATTAATCTTTCAATGAAGAAACTCTAGTTAAGATTGAGGTTTATGTTTATGAACTATTTTTTACTTTATGACATATAAATTATTTACCTGAAATTGGTTCCGGCCTGTTCAATACATATTTATATATACATACGTTATTATTATACACACTTAATGTTATTTGTAATAAGCCATACCCTATTACATTTAATTAGCTGTTTTAAAGTTCTCGATATACGTTAATAAAATTACTGAAGCAAAAGATCTCAAAAAGCCGTTATAATGTTACTGTATTGACTAGATACTTATTTTTCCTTATTTTTATTTTTATTCCACCCAGCGATTCGAAGTCGCAGCGCAGCAACGGAGTTGACGCGAATTGGTGTGAGTAAGGTGAACTTTTTAGGACAGTAACGGAGGGGTTCGACTGTCCCAGTCATGACTACTCCCACTTCTTCCAGAGGCAGTCAGCTCGTGCCACAAACTCATCCTCATGTTATTGATTTTCCATCTATAGCTTCGTTTTGCTGTCCCGTCCGAAAGAGACTCTCCTGTGCTGTCGCCTCTATGTAATATAACGTTACCGTAGTGATCATTTTAATCGAGCTTTTAATGGATTTCCCAGTAACAAACAATGCATTTCGTTCGTGGCGTTGACGGTGGTGGTAGTAGTAGTAGTGTGCGTCCGCTTCTTTTCATGAGTCTATCTCTTTTACTCCACAGCCATATGTAATGTAAAATATTAGTTCGGAAGGTTAGTCCCTGACGAGAATTTATGATTCACGAGAAGCAGCATACAATACAATAACGAATTTCCCGCGGGTAGGAGACGCGAAAAGCGGTGATCCTGCGAATGACGTTCCTGCTGACGCTTTGTTTGTGTATGCGTCGATATTACCAGACGATAGAAAATGATGACAAATCACATAGATATGATTAAAGTATCAATATCAATATTTGATTAATAGAAGTTTGTGTAAGGTACGAAAAAATGAAACGTATGAAAAAAAAACATAAAGGAGGCATCGATTGATAAATATATATATATATATATATATATATATATTATATATTATATATATATATATATTATATATATATATATATATATTATATATATAACGAAACTGACACATAAAATACAATAATAGACCTATTCTCTAATTTTCATATAACAAAAGCATAGTACAAAAACGTTAAAACAGATATATCATTAAAATATCTTGAGATTCTAATTATGAAACTCAACACCTTGGGGATTTGAATATAGATGAAATCAAAATTTAATATCCTATTGTTTTGATTATATTATTTAATTCTAGTTTCTTAGGAAAAGTAGGTTAGATATATGCTATCGTCATGGTCTTGGAAATCTACAATCTCTGCCATTTACATTTTTCTGTGTCTTGTTTCTGTCATCATTTGAAGCGTGTAAATAGCTTTACAATTACCGTGTAATGAATCTGACAATAGTTAATATTAAATGCAAAAGTTAATAATATAAACTGTCATGAATGTCTATTTACAACAATGAAACAAAAGACCTTCGAAAAAAATAGAATTTTCTTTTTTCTTTTTAATTTTTTCACCGTAATTTTCCTGTACTTCAACGTACTTGCACCACTTCTCCTGCAACAACTTTATTCCATTAGAAAAAACATTTTTGTTGATGAAAATAGGCTCGAATCTCCTCTTTCAATAGATTGTCGTCTGCAAAATGACGTCCTCTGAAGTGTTTTTTCGAATTTCTAAAAAAGGACAGGACATTTAAAGAACCAAATCCGGACTATAGGTGGTGGTCCTATTACACTCGCGAAGGATGGATTGGACTTTAACTGTCTTGTAAGTGTGGCGCATACTTAGACACTTTTGGTAAATAGTTATAGGTAATTTTGTTAACATGTGACTGTAGGTAACTGTTATTGTAGTCCCCTAGTTGGTGGCTCCAACAGAGAGTGGCTCATCTTCAATGGATTCATGACCTCACCGAAACTGTTTTGATTAATATTTCACTGTGTACAGCCAAGTCTTGTCACCTGTCACGATGTTGTTTACATACCGAGATTGTCCCTTATTAAACTTTTTTAGCATTTCCCGGCACCAAGTCACAGGTCGTGTCATCTGTTCTTCAGTCAGTCGATGCGGCGGCACCCAGAGAGGACAAAGTTTCTTCACGTGCAAATGATCATGCAGAATCGAACGAATTGCTGGCGCATTTAGGCCTTAAGTACCCCCTACCTGTTGGTAGGTCACTCCCATGTCCTCGCCAAGCATTTTCCTCGCAGTAGTAACGTTTTCCGCCGTAACTGACGTTCGTGGCCTTCCCGGCCTCTCAGCATCCTCCACAGTTACATTTCTACTTTGGAATTCTCTATACAGTATAGAGAATTCCAAAGGAAGGAGGAAGAATAACTACTGAAGAAAATGTGAAAAACGTTGAGGAACTTGTACTGAAGAATGACCAAATAAAGGTTAGACTGTTGGCAGAGGTAACTATTCTTCGTGACCTTCTTAACCTTCCAAAAGTCAAATGCTGTAGAAAATTTTTAGAGCTCTCTGATGAAGATTCATCAAGGGTTGTTAAGAATTGTTACTGCAGATGAGACGTGCACTATGACCCTGAAAGTAAGCAGGAGTCCACGCAGTGGCATAAGAAGAGTACAGCTTTGCTTCTTGACGACAACGCTTTGATTCCACGGCGCATGTTTCCAAAGCTGCTGTGTGAGGTTATAGCTAGATGGCTTCGTTTTAAAGTCGAATCCATTCTTCTCAAATTGGTGATCCGAAACAAAATGGGTTTCCTGTCAGAAATAATATGGTAGGACAACGTATGCCACAAAGTACAGTGCAGTATGTACAGTAAATGGCAAACATTGCTATTTAAAAATATGGGATAAATTTTTGAATAGCTTGCAGAGTAATTTTCTTTTAACATTCGAGAGTTACTTTTGCCGCACCTTGTATAATCCTGTTTGATTTAATTATCATTGGTCTAGTAGTTTTTCGTGTGAATACAATTAGTGTGTTTTACTTGTACTGTGCTTTGAATTCTATATTGTTTCGCACCTATTGATTTTGATGTAAAGTAACATAAAAAGAAGTACTTAATAAACTTTAAAAAATGTTTATCTTTAATTCAACGAGACAGTACGTTGTGAAAACATTAACATAATAATTAAATGGTACGGATAAGCTACGTAATAATTCTGAGAATCTTGATATAAAAACACTTTTCAAGGACTATCATATGTACTGAACATCGGAATATATGGAACTTGTAGTTATTATGTTAAATAATTAAATCAATTCACATACCGTCTCTTTCAATATTCGAAAATGTTTTAAAGAATTTTATAATTTTATTTTGGATTTTAAATTCTTGTATACAATTCTGGAAGTTATATATGTATGTACATATATCTTTTAAATAATCCAGACAGACATGCAATTAAATAACAAATATATTAATATTTATATTAACTATTGTAATAAAAAACAAAAATGAATTCATTTTACTGCATTACTAATATCGATGAAAATAAAACTGTTCTAATAATAACTGCCTGCATTCACACTCAGATATACATATATATATATATATGTATGTATGTATATGTGTACCACTGTTATCTTAGAACGTGATCTCGTAACTGGATATTAGAATATGGTAGTAAAGGAAGTAGAGAAATATGAATGTTATTTCCGTTATCTGCAATTCTATAAAATCATAATAACGTCGCAAAATCGGTAGTGATTTACTGTAAAGCTGTTTAAATTGCGATTAACAGTATTATAAAACATGTTAAAATATCTCAAAATTTTAGTAAACCTTAAAATATGACTTGACACAATCTACATTTTCAAAATATATAAATATTTTACATTTTTTTAGTGTTTTGCAAAATAATATTAGAAAACATTACGAATATGTCGTAGAAAACGTCTTTGATAGTATAATTTTATTATAGCTTTTTTTCTTCTCAAGCGTAAGTGCTGCCATTGCAATATAATGATAGAAATACGTATCGCGCACTACGTCAATATTACGGTCAACATAATCGTCCATCAGAGCAATTAATTCGATTAACTATGGAACGTTTTCGCACCACGTATACTCTAAATGATAACACGCATCCAGAGAGACGTCGTACAGTGCGTACAGAAGAAGTCATTGCTGCTGTAGAGCGTAGCGTAGAGGAAGACCCGAATCAGTCTATCCGCCATCGTGCACAGGAATTGGATATGTGTCCATCCACTTTATGGAAGATTTTGCGGATAGATCATCTAGGTTTGCGTGCTTACAAAATCCAACTCGTGCAAGAATTGAAGCCACACGATCACCTAGCAAGGCGTAGATTCGGTGAATGGGCCCAAAACAAGATTGCCGTTGATTCCGATTTTCATAATCGAATTTTGTTTAGCGATGAAGCTCACTTTTGGTTGAATGGATACGTCAATAAACAAAACTGCCGTATTTGGAGTGATGATAATCCTCAAGTGTATGTTGAGACACCGTTATATCCAGAAAAACTGACTGTTTGGTGTGCTTTATGGGCTGGTGGAATAATTGGTCCGTACTTCTTTAAAAACGAAGCTGGCCAGAACGTTACAATCAATGGTGACCGCTATAGAGCCATGATTACTGACTTTTTCGTTCTTCAATTGAACAATCATGATGTGCAGGAGTTGTGGTTTTAACAAGACGGCGCAACATGTCACACAGCTCGTGCCACAATTGATTTATTGAAGGAAACGTCTGGTAACCGCATAGTTTCACGTTTCGGACCCGTGAATTGGCCTCCAAGATCGTGCGATTTAACGCCGCTTGACTATTTTCTGTGGGGATATGTGAAGTCGCTAGTCTACGCCGATAAGCCCGAAACAATTGACCACTTGGAGGACAACATACGCCGCGTTATTGCCGATATACGGCCACAAATGTTGGAAAAAGTCATCGAAAATTGGCCCTCCAGATTAGACTACGTCCGAGCCAGCCGTGGCGGTCATATGCCAGAAGTCATATTTAAATTATAATGCCAGAAGATTATCTTTCAAATAAAGTAAATTTCATGTCAATTTAAAAAAATCATATTTGTTCTATACCTCTAAAAAAAACACCCGTTACAATTGAATTATTTAACTGAGGATCATGTGCTCTGCCTATCCTTACTGCTATGGATCGTATTTCCTACTTCTATGATCTCCTGTAAACCTCCACTTACTGTATGTATTTCGAATGAAGCGTAGAAAGAATGCATAGGAGAAGGTAACAAAATTGCCTCTAGTTAGGGGCTAAGCAATATGATAATATCTGAATTAATTTAAAACGCAGAATATGTAATATATGTCTGTACATATCTGAGCCCCATATCGTTTCTAATTCATTTCTTGAAACAAAGGAAATGTTCGTCTCCACATTTGGAATGTAGTACATTGAGCGATTAATAATGACAGCACCAGCGATATTTGAGATATGCGGCAATAACTTATATTTTTAGTTCTATGATAGAGTAAATTCAGTACATTTTAGAAATAATACGGATTTCGTTTTTTAATAAATAAGAAATAATGCAATTTTAGCATCATGATAATTACATTGAGTAAGGTTATCAATATCAAACAAACTGTTCGAAATTTGTTTGACATATGGTCTAGTCTAGATGATAATAAGGAAGGAAGATGCGACAAACAACTTTTGATTCAAGACAATTACTCAAATAAAAAGATTTCTATCCTCACATATGTACATGGTAGCTATAGTGGTAGGTCGAAAATTCCGTAGAATTAAAATAATGAAAAGAAATTCGCTGCTTCCAATTGCGTTTACTTCTTAATTACCTCCTTTCTGCCACTTTGATTAATTTGGACTAGCGATGATATAATATCTCAATACTTTGATAAAACGCAGAACACTTATATTCGTTAAAAAAAAACATCCACAGCAACATTGTTGTCTGTTAAAAATTTTGATTCGCAACATATTTTCATAGTCGTGGAAAACGGTGGTAATCCGGCATTTCTAATGCAGCAAATAAGGCGAGTGCGGTAACAAATCAAAGCCTAATTCGTCTATTTTTGCCATACTAATAACACTTGTGTTGGGACACGCCTTGTCTTGTTTCAATTAATTAATTTGTCTAAAAGACTCGCGTAATATAAGCTTACAAGATTTTGATTTTTTGGAAGGTAATCAACAAGAATATTTTTGCATACCAAAATATGGAAGCCATTACCCTTCTTACAGATGGAACAACCATCGATTTCTTTGTGAGAGGAGAATGACTGCTTAGATTGTTATTTTGTTTTGGCCGTTTAATAATGAACGCAAGTTCGGATTTGGGCATAAGATCAATCTTGTTTTACCGATGAATTTGCATTCGCACTAATTTTTAATCAACACTGACCAGTCACAGCACTTATTTAGGACAACTTCTTCAAAACAAACTTTTCATTGAAAATGTTCTTTAGATATGTTTACAGCCTCCACTATTTCAAACGTTTTCTAACGATGGTCTTTTCACACCATAGTATGCATTTTTTCCACAATTTTCAATATTGGCAGATTTTGGACGCCCTTTACGTTGTTTAATGCTTGTACAACCACATTTAAATACACAAACCCATTCATTAATAATGAAAAATGACCATCAGACCATCCTTCATTTCACTATGAATATTTGTTGCTGATAATGATAGCATGAATTTCAATACTATCCAGCTCGCCAAAAATACACAAACTTTTAATTAAAAAGCATCTAAACTAATAAACGTTGCGATCTGAAATTTAACAATTGGCATTGTTAGGGATACGAGACACTTGCCAACACACCACAAAAACAATCGGAAAATACGTCGTCTAACCATCACTTCAAGAACTTTTCAACTCACCCTCATATTATGAACAAATTCACCAAAACAGACATGTAAATTAATTTGTGTACTGTTTTTTTATATTAATCCATGCATAATACCATAAAATTATTTGTATAATATAGAAGTATATACGATTGAATCAATTTCTATCCTCAATAAGCTATGAGATCTGAAATTTCTATGGCTAAAGTGAAAGAGTTGGTGAAATAGGGTCGAGATTCCATAGGAGTTAAAAAAATTCACGGTTAATTTCAACAGGCTTATGCAAAGAAGTTAAAAAACGCCAAAGAAACAAAAAGACGACACCAAGTAATTTTGGTTGATGTAGTTCTAAGTACTAGCAGAATACTGCCTTGTCGTTCTTGATTTGCTTGTAATAAACAAACTGACTGACTTAGGGGCCAGACGTGATTCTCGATCTCTTGTGTATATATAATAAACTTTTCTGGTTAAACTGTTAAATACCTATAAACGCTTCCGCTAGTATTTTATTGTTTAATAATTACATTACAGCTTGCTTTTACGTGGTACATCTTTTAAATTTTGCAAAGTGGGATGTATAGGGCGCCACTAATCAAATATCAGTACTAGAAATTAACCTCCATATTTAGTTAACCGCAAGTTATCACTGAGCTTCGAAAAATCAACCCCGAACAACAAATTATCCTCCACCAACACAATGCAAGTTCGCACACAGTATGCAAGACAATTGAACTTTTAATGTAACAAAACGTCGGATTGTTGGACAATCCTCCATACTGTCCGGACTTAGTCCCAACGATTTCTTTACTTTCCCGAAAATCAAGAACGGACTGTGTTTTCAAAAGTTCCAGTGATCAGAAGAAGCAGCCGATGCCTTCGAAAACACAATTTTGACTGTATCAGCAAACGAGTGAAACAACTGCTTCCAGAGTTGGTTCGAGCACATGCAAAAGTGCATTAATCTTCGTGGAGAATACTTCGAAAAACAATTAAGCCTTTGAAAGTTATCTACTGCTTTATTCTAGTTTTACATGCAAAACTTAAAAGACAACCCGCGTACAGTCAAATTTAATATTTTAAAAACAGATAGCCAACTTAGTAAACGGGTAAATATCAAAAACAAAATTATGTGAAGAATCTTATTAATTATTTAGTAGCTTTAGAAATTAAATATTTTAACGTTTCCATTCATACAACAAGAAATCATTTTAGCGGACGAAATGTAATTCAAAAATAAAAAAGAAAATCTAAAAATTAAATAGTATTTATGTATTCATATTCAAATGCATAACTGCTGCTTATGTATTGTCTACATAATCCTTAATTAAATAAGACATAATAAAGGAGATTGCTAACAGTTTCAATACGACATTCTTTGTAAAACTAGTGTGCTACAAAAAAGCATAAGAATTAGAAATTTAAATTTGCAAGCGTGAGTCTTAGTGGTTCGTTGACGTGTCAATTTATAAATAGCTGTGTAGACTATTAAATTAATTAATTGCTATATTAAATAATATTGTATTAATTATTTGGTTTCTGCGTGTCTCTGAAAACTACTTCGAAGTTTTAAAACCGACATCATAATAAAGAAAACTATTTCATTATAAGAAGTTAGCACAAACAGTATTAATTATGTATGTAAAATCTTATTCATTTCAACTCTATTAAATACATAATGAATACATAAAAGGCTAAACGTGTATTTAGGTACTTTGAAAATGATTATTTTTTGTTGGAGATAATAATTTGCTAAGAAATATTTTATTTCTCGAGAAACTTTCAATGCAAATCACAATAACAAAAAAATACTCTTTATAAGCTAGTATAAGATTTTTTGTCCACTTACGAGGGTAGTCCCATAAGTACCCAGCCTGACCTAGAGATGGGGGTAGTTGTTTGAAAAATATCGCTGTATTAGAAAGTACACAATCTATAAAGCAAATGTTTTAAGTTTGAAGACGCTACCTTGTTTAGTATTCGTTTGGCAGCCATCAATATTGAATGTTTTCAGTGAATTTGTAAAATGGGGAAAATTGGTCATCGTTACGTGATACAATACTTTTATTTGAAAAGCCTCAGCCCAACCGATATAAAAGGTGAACTGGATTCTACTCTGGGTGAGTCTGCTCCTTCGTTTTCAACAGTGAAATGTTGGGTAGCAGAGTGTAAACAAGGCCGTACAAGGTGCCAAGACAAGCATTGCAGTGGTCGACCAAATGAGGTGACGACTCCAGAAATGTTGAAGAAAATTCACAAAGCGGTACTGGATGATCATCGACTGAAAGTGCGTGAGCTAGCAGACATAGTAGGCATTTCAAGAAGTGCGGTACGTCGCATATTATCTGAAACTTTGGACATGAGAAAGCTGTGTACAAGATGAGTGCCGCGTGTGCTCACACTCGAGCAACAACAGTGTCGTGAAGATGTTTCAATTGACTGTTTAGCGAAGTTTCACAGCAACAACGCAGAATTTCTGCACCGTTTCATAACCATGGATGAAACATGAGTCCATCACTTCACACCCGAGACAAAAGAACTATCAAAACAATGGACTCAAAAGGAAGAACCGGCTCCAAAGAAGGCGAAAACAGCTTCATATGCAGGTAAGGTCATGGTATCGGTTTTTTGGGATGTGCGTGGAATAATTTTCATTGACTATCTTGAAAAAGGAAAAACTATCAACGGTGAGTATTATGCGAACTTATTGCAACGTTTGAGTGAAGAAATCAAGCAAAAACGGTCGCATTTAGCTAAAAAGAAAGTGTTGTTTCATCAAGACAATGCACCAGCTCACAAATCAGTTACTGCAATTGGCAAAATTAATGAATTAAAGTTTGAATGACTACTTCACGTATTCTGTTTCCAAACTTGAAAAAATTGGTAAGTGGTCAAAGATTTTCAACGATGAAGAAGTGATGTAGCAGTTAATGGCTATTTTGAGGAGCAAGACAGTTCTTATTATAAAAAGGGTATCGAACTTATTGAACATCGATGGGAAAAGTGTATAGAGCTGAAAGGAGATTATGGTGAAAAATAAATATATTTTTTTCCAAAATGCTTGTGTTTTCTTTGTTGGTTCGGGTACTTCTGGGACCGCTCTCGTATATTAACCCTTTACCCTCCGTTGTCGCCGTATTTGCGACATTAAAATGCTAACAATAAATCCACTGTCGCGGCTACGGCGACACGGTTGTTTTAGTTAGAATATGTTTCTTAATAAAATAGCTAAGAAATAAATGTTTTGTTTTATTGCAACGACTCCATTTTTTTTACATCATAGGTATGTACTTGTAACTAATATAGTGCTGGAGTTATTAGTATCCTCCATGAGTTACTAGACTGGAGTGCAAAGGGTTAACCTCGTTATCCGAGAATACAGAAGCGTGAACAAATTGTAAACATGGAATATCCTAACATATATAAACTCAAAATACATGATGCATTAAAATATTTATTTTTAAAGTACTAATCACATCTGAAATTTTGACTGATATGCAATTATTGTGGGTAACAACTTTCCTTAGACAGCCACAATTTATTAATTTGAACAGAGTGACAATGGTGCGTAATTAGAACAATCAAAAACTGCAACTCTGTAAATTATCAAGTAAATTAATATTGTTTTGAACGATCAAAGAATTGACATCAAGGAGATAGCTAGACTGTCAGTGCGATTAATACTACGAATCTTGAATTCTGATTAAAAAGGTAAAAGAGTGTGAACGTCAAGCGATAATTTGAAGTTGTTTAACAAAAATCAAGCTTATTGTTTGCAAAGATCTATTCTACTCTCCTCTCAAAAAAACAATTTTTTAAGATTAAAATGGGATAATAACTATCTTGCAGAGCAAAACCTTAAATGGACTCGTATTATGACCCTTTACTAGATAAATTAGAGAAAGCGCTTTGTGAAAAGCGAGCTGGAATGTCCTATAAAATCTCCTCTTCCATTTCAACGCGGTTTCTGATATTAGTCAAGTTATTCGGGCAAAATTATATCAATTGAGATTTTAAGTTGTGCTTTGCCATCCATATTCACCAGATCTAACCACCTATTTCCCAAACTCAAACAATGCTCGTTGCTTGAAAAAGGTTCGATCGGCTGAAGAATGTAGCAGTAAGATTAATACGAAAATGGTGTAATGACAAGTCACCATCGTTGGTCAAGTGTCTTGAAGTTAAATGAGAATATGTCGAAAATAATAAGAAACTTAATATTCTACCTCATTTATTTACTTCATCTTAGTTCCTACCAAATCTTTCACGTATAGCCAACTGTCGAGAACCATTTCTTTTACTGGTTCTTTTACAATGAATGTGAATGATTACTTTATGTTATATAAACAAAAACTGCTTTATTTTTACTGTTTCTTTATTGTCAATTATGAAGTTCATAAAAATCCGTCCAGTTTAAAATTCGTTACTTATTTCATTCATATTTTTCAATTATTTCGGTGCACATTTAATGCAAATTCTTTGCTCACTTTGTACTTTATTAAAATGGAAATAAAAATTAACTTTTCACTCACAAATAACGTTGTTGCTTGTAATAACAAATGAACTGAAACAAAATTTGATTTCAATATAGATAATAGTTCTGGCAACATAGTTAAACGGCAAAATTGAAAAAAAAGTTTCAAATAAAAGGTATTTAATTTACAAAAAGATTTATCATCAGGGAGTTTTACAAACGACTTGTACGAATAAAATAATACCACCTGTAATTTGAAATGTAATTTGACCGATAAAAATCTTTAGCTGTACCGGAGAAGGCAGCATTGGAAAGAGAACAATTGCCATTAGATAATAACATTCAAACAGATGAAGAAATTAGCGATGACAATAAATTGCAAAAATTCGGGACATTATTTAACACCAACACGCGAAAGTACAAAATCAATTAAATAAAATACCAGACAAAGCAAATTATATAAAGGAGGGCTGAAAAATTTGAGAATCAAAAAAAAAGAAAGAAATACTCTATATTCTCTACATGAGAGTCCTGTACTAGACTCATCCACTATATAGAACAGTGTAAAGTAACCTTAATGCAATACAAAGAAACAAAACATGTAAAAGAACATAAGTTGTTTGCGTTTATGGGTATAATTTGTTTATGAGATATCATCAATTTTCAAGTTACAAAACCACTACTGGTATTCAGCGGATGATTAGATACTTTTACCGTGTTTCGGAATAAATTTCAAGAAATATTATCCTTCCTTCACCTAAATGATTATTCCACAATTGCCAATAAAACAAGTATAGGAATTATAAATTTAAGCCCTTTGTAGGTTCGCTAAATGAGAAGTTCAATTGTTTATGTCACTCCAGATAATTGTTTGCCGATGAAAATACGATTTTTTGAAGGGTCGATCAAACCTAAAGCAATATAATTCTATGAAACCAATGAAAAGAGTATAAGTTATGAGTTGTTCAGCTCTGAAGATGTCCCATATAAATGGGTACGAAACGTCGGCAGATATACAAGTGACGCGGTTCCAGCCCGGAAACCCAGAAGCAGATAGCATGGACAACGACCGCGGAAGTCTACGTACCAAATTAGCAAAATATATTTTGAAAATAATAAACTATAATCGAGTTACTTAAATAACTAAATGTTGAAAATGCACTTGCTTGTGGTAGTAAAAAAGCAACAATCTTGGACTCCAACAATATGAGGGGCGATAAAGAAATGCAAAGAGGGGATTTCGATTAGAATATTAAATATGAATCTATTATTCTTCAAATGAAATGACAGAAATTCTGCAAAAATAAATCGATTGCAAAAGAATAAATCTAGAATACAAATAAGTAGATTGTTTTAAGATAATTTCCGATTGTAATCGCCACATATGTGGTGCAGAATTTGCAGACAGATTACGACATGTGAAAATTGATAATAATAAAAATAATAATAGCTACATATATCGTATTAGTCGCTGTTGGATGAGTCGTGTGAATTTCACAGATACATAACTATGATGCAATCTTCAATCGTAACCGAAATAGTACCCAAAATGTATCCATATCTAACCGAGGGAAAAATAACCAAAGCGTATAAAATGATGTCAGATTACGAAATAGGGGTGCCCGCTCGCTGCCCAATATCTGATGCAAAAGGGGGGAGGGAAATATTTGTATAATCAATTATAAAATTTCTTTTGTGTACGCTAAATATTTTGAACTATTCTTATTACATTTTGCTCAAAAAGTTATTGAGTCCCTTAATGTCTTGGATTCTTCCATCCCTTTCAACATTATTGGAATAAAATTTTAAAAAATTACCATTTACATTAACAATAAACGTAGAATTTTTTATAATTCTAAAGTTTTAGTACTTTAGGGCGCAAAAAATTAAATTAAGAATTTCAGATGCCAGAAATAGAAAAATACATTTAAAAACAAATCAGTGTTAACATTTTCTCACAATCTGTATACATGAATTTTGTAATTTTGTTTTAAGTTAGTTAGGAAGTTTATATATTAGTAAGTAATTTTAATTTGTAAGAAGCAATTACTAATTTTATATTACTTCTTGAAAAGTAAGATTATGGTCGGCACATATTGTTAAAGACCAACAGTTGCTATTGACAATGATAAAAGTATTTCCGTTAATATCGGATATGATGTCAAATAATTCATAAATCAAAAGTTGAACTTCAGTGTTGGCCATAAAATATATATTTCAAAATGAACAATTGAAAGATAAACTCCAAACGCTTTATGTAAAGAAACTATAGAATAAAATTTTATGCACTTAGAACAGATTTTTTAATTATTATAAATTACGAGTTTCCTACTCCCCGAAGCGATATTACTTTCTTATATAATGCTAGACTATTGTTATTCATTATTTAGGTGAACTCAATAAAATAAGCTTTTGCAGAACTATTTTACAATAGCTCATTATTAGTGTAACAATGGGAAAACAGAAGAAAAGCGAAAACTATAGCACTAATATAAATCTAATAATTGATTATTGATTCTAGTATTATAAAATATCTTCTTATAAGGACCATCTTCTTTATTTGACATTTTAATATTTGCCGTACTTGAATATGAAATATTATTTTCCTATGGTGCATAATACAAAAAAATTATTGTATTTATCATAATTAAAATGCTTAAATATTTGTTTTAATATTGTTAAATGTGAGCATATATTAGAATTTTTATTAACATTACAGTTATTGATAATGTCGGAAGGTATGGAATTTGTATGACCAACAAAAAAAGGTTTGGAAGGCAATTTGAATACGTTTACATATTTAATGATATTTACGTTTGCAGAGTTATTATTTTCACTAATTTTTACCTTAAAAACACGGATTGATGTCCATCGTGGGATTACTCATTGTTAAAGTGTCGCTAATTGATTGAGACCTGAAACAAAATTAAAATAATTAAGAGATGAGCAAGTAAGATTAAATGAATCTCTGGATTACAAAGCCACATGATATTCTTAATATTTTATTAAATTTCATGTTAAGGTAAGTCTCTGTTTTGAAAGCCCTATATAATTGAAATAAAACAGAAATGTTTTAAACAATTTTATTTTGAACAACGAACTGTTCGATATGTGGAGGTACATGTGCATATAATTTTACAAGTATAAAAATAGCAATAGAAGAGAAACAGTTCAAATTGTTCTATACGTATAAATATCAGTTCAAATACGCACGTAATAAAAACAGTTCAAAATACCTCGCGTCGTGTTCAACGCATCGAGGTACACATGCACCCCTAATAGATTGGAAATGTTTGCCACTGTCAACCTTGCAGCCATTAGGGAAGCATCCTGCAACTATCCGGCAGCAACAGTGATACAGCTGAACAGGTAAACCGATCTCGATCTCCTGAAGTACAACATGTACACCACGACGAAAGTTGCGGCCGACCAGCATGCATACGTTAATATACGAGTGTAGTTTGACAAGTAGTGAGATTGGTAAAGAAAAACGAATTTTTTAAATACAAAATAATTTTTATTTTTCAATATATTCTCCTAAAAGAGCAACACATTTACTCCCATGGTGCTCCAATGCCTTTATGCCATCTCTAAAATGCGATTCCGGAAGGCTTGCAAAATACTCATTTACGAAGATGATAAGCTCGTCGTTAGACGAAAATTTCTTTCCACCTAGTGCCGTTTTCAATTTTGGAAAAAGGTGGAAGTCGGAAGGGGCTAGATCCGGCGAATAAGGCGCATGCGGTAAATGCAACTCGTGGATTTTGGACATCGCAACTGTGGTGATATGCGAGGGAGCGTTGTCTAGGTGAAACAGAAACTTTTTCTTTGCCATTCCTGGCCGTTTAGCACGAATCTCAACGTTTAATTTTTGTAGAAGTTCTACATAATATTGTCCGTTTATTGTGGCACCTTTCTGAAGGTAATCAATGAGCAAAATGCCCTTTGAATCCCAAAAAATTGATGTCATCGCCTTGTTTGCCGATAAAGTGGTTTTCGCTTTCTTTGGAGGTGCAGAACCACGTTCTAACCATTGTTTCGACTGTTGTTTAGTTTCGGGTGTACTGTAGTGTATCTAAGTTTCATCGCAAGTAACAAATCGCTTACAAAAATTAACCGGATTCCGCTTATAAAGATCCAAACACTTATAGTAAATGCGCAAACGAGTGAACTTTTGATCAGTCGTAAGCAATCGCGGCACCCATCTTGCCGAAAGCTTGGAAAGGCCCAATTCTTTCGTTAAAATGTGGTGTATGCGTTCTGTTGAAATGTTTACCATGTCTGCCATCTCTCTCACTTTGAGTCGTCGATCTTGCGTAATAATATCAGGTTGTTACATATGAAATGTCCGATTTTGTAAGGAATAAAAAAAGTCTAAATTTAAAAAAATATAAATATTTATTCTGCAAAATAGTCTTCATTTACATCAATAGTTTGTTGCCAACGGCTTGGAAGCTGAAAAATTCCCTTTGAAAAGAAATCTAGGTTTCGACGGCTCACATATTGCTCAAGCACTGCTATTACAGACTCCCGGTCAGGGAAGTCCCTATTTTTTAAGTGATTGTCTAAACTTCGGAAAAAATGAAAATCAGTTGGCGAAAGGTCAGGTGAATAAGGTGGGTGAGGTAGAATTTCGTAACCAAATTCCGAAAGTTTTTGGATTGTCTGTCGTGCAACATGAGGTCTTGCATTATCATGAAGAAGTATGGGTCCATGTCTATTGACTAGTGAGGGCTGCAAGCGGCTCAATTTTTCATGCATAGTTTCCAGTTCGGCACAATAGGACGCTGCCGTGATGGTTTCACCAGGTTGCAAAAATGAATAGTGAATAATAGCCTTACTGGTCCACCATACAGTCACCATAATCTTTCGCGGGTGAAGTGATGCTCGTGCATGCTGTCTTGGTGCTTCACCTCGATCTAACCGTTGTCCTGACCGTCTCCGATTATCATAAAGTATCCACTTTTCGTCACACGTTACCACTCGATGAAGAAACGGTTCAACTTTCTGTCGATTAGCCAAAGAGGTAGCCACCTCTAATCGACGGAGCTTATTGGCTTCCGTTAATTGGTGCGGCACCCATCGATCGAGTTTCTTCACTTTCCCAATCGAAGAAAAGTGGCGACTAATGGTGGCAATGGATACTTGAAATGTTTCTGCAAGGCTACGCACTGTTGTCGACGGATTACTTTCAACTTCTACACGCAACTCGTCGTCATTAACGGTGCTACGCGCATATCCGCGAGGCTCATTTTCCAAATCAAAATTTCCCTCGCTAAATTTTTTAAACCATCGCCGTAATGTGCGTCCATTACACGTGGTTTCACCGAACGTCTGATTAATTTCTCGCGTTGCTCCAGCTGCATTTAATCCCTTTTTAAATTGAAAGAGGTAAATTGCCCGAATATCTCTTGCCGACAGCATTTCCATGGGCGAGACAAGGACAGGTGTATTAATCTTTCCAAGAAATGGAAGAGGTACACACTTCAAAATAAATACCCTTTTCTACAAATATAATAATAATTTTCACCAAAAACATACACGTCTTCACACAGGTGCAATTCAGTTCAGACTGAAGGAAAAAACGGACATTACATTTGTAACAACCTGATATTATGGATTTTTATAATTATTTCCTTAGAAGTCACGATTTTGGGTGCTCCAAAGCGCGCTTCATCAACACAGCTTGTTCTACCACGTTTAAATTCATTTACTCATCTACTTATTGTGGCGGATGATGGAGCAGATTCACCTAATGTTTCCCGTAACTCATCTTTTATTTCGGTAGCTTTCATACCCTTAATTATGAAGTATTTAATCACGGCACGATACTCTGCTTTTTCCATTTTAACAAAACTACGTGTTGCTTCTTTTTCAATCAGCTATCAAAAATAAAATAATCAACCGATTTATCTAAATATCGGAATGGAAACATATAAATAGGCAACCTAAATTACAGTGCATTTGTTTTACCAATTAGGGCACCACCTATGTGTCATTTTCACTACTTGTCCTCGTATATGTTAACTTATAATGCATTAATATTTTGTTTTTTTTCAATAATTAGATGAATATTAATTTTTGATATGCTTAAATTAATAAGCTAATTGCCTGGAATATTATTCTCTTTAATTAAGAAATACTTTGTTTATTTATGCGTTGCCTTGCTTGTACTTATAAGAAGGTATATATATATATATATATATATATATATATATATATATATATATATATAGTTAAGCAACATGAATGAAAACACATTTTATGTAGTAAATCTATCTCTAAATTCAAGCTTTGTAACTTTACTAGTATTTAACATTATATTAATTTTAATACACAGCTATTACTATTTAGATAAGTGCATCGGTATACGAAAAAGTGAAAGTGAATTTTCATATAAGTACAATGAGGTTATGTACAACAGTAAGGAGTTTAATATGTATATTTATATTAATATGTATATGTTTATATATACATACGTGACGATACATAATACGTTGAGTATTTGTAATTATTATTTATTGGATATTATTTCAATATTAGAAGTACACATGCAAACAATAGTGAGTATACATTACTTTTTAAATATATCTCTTATTTCTTCTTCTTCTTTTCCATATTTCCTTGTACCCTCACAGGTGTCGGATATTAGTAAGTTCCACCTTCCTTACCCATTCCTTCCATTTTCTTCTGTCGGTTTGTCAGTTTGCTCATATCCTCTATCCTTTTCCTCTTACTTTTACTATCTCTGTCCTTTATTCACGTTATTGTAGGTCTTCCTCTTTTTCGTTTCTTCGTTGTTTTCATTTCCACTATTATTTTCAGTAGTGAGTTTCTGTTCAATTTTTCTATATTTCAACATTCTAATTGTTTCTTTTCACTTTTCTGTATTACCGCTTCTTGCTTCAGTTTCCCTCCCATTTCTTCGTTTCTGATATCGTCTACCTTAGTCTTTCCTGATATCTTCCGGGGGTATTTAATTTGATTTATACACTAATTTTTGGCCTGTGTGTTTGTTACACTATACATACTTCACTTCCATGCAGAACGATAGGGATCACTATTGTATTATATACTTTTAGCCTTACTTTTTCTCTTTTTTCTCGAATATTGTTCTATTTAACAAGTAATACATGTTACTTGTTTTTCTAGTTTTATTAGCAATTTCCAGTTCTATTCTCCTATCATTTTCTATTACACTTCCTAGACACTACATTGTGCTTATTTCTTCTAGCGTTTGGGCCTTATATTATTTTGGTTTGTCTGTCCTCTTCCTTTTTGTTATATACTTTATTTTGCCTTTCTCTACATTTACTTCCATGTTTAATTTTCCTATTTTCTCCATCCATATATTTATCCGCCGCTGCATTTTAGCCTTTGCACCTACTACTAGCAGAAGATCGTCGGCATATGGTAAGCTATCTATTCTGATTGGTATCAAATTTATATAACCCACTGTAGTCTGAAGTTTGGCCGTTCTTTGCCTCGTATTCTTGAATAGTATATCCATTACTATTATAAATATATATCGGCTCAAGTTATCTCCCTGCTTTATTCCCTTTCTAATATGAAATGCTTCTGTTCGATTACCATTTATTGGCACTTTTGCTTATGTGTCTTCTTGTGTTGATTTTATAATTTGTATTAGTTTCTTTGGTGTGACTAGTAATTTCGAACAATTTTCTATTGCTTGTCTTTATACTAATAATTCTTCTCCTGTTTCTATTTTCTTTTCTGTGGATTGTCTTATTATAAATATATTATCCGTTGCCTTTTTCCTCTCAACGCTGCCTTCTCTTCTTTGAGTTTGTTTTCTGCGTTTGTTTTTAGCTTGTTTTGTATTATTTCGGTATAGACTTTGTATGCAACCGACGAGAGGCATATTGGTCTATAGTTATCATACTGTGTTTTGTCTCCTTTTTTAAATATAGGCATTATCGAGTTGTTTTTCCATTCTTTCGCATCGTATTCGTTTTCAAAGTTTCAGATACTATTTTATGAAACCAGTCTATTCCTTTCTTTCCCATGCATTTTATAATTTCTGAATCCACCTAGTCTCCGCCACGTGCTTTACATATTTTACAACTCTTTATTGCCTCTTCCAGTCTAGGTATATTTACTTTTACTGTCTGTATTTTACCTTCTTCTTCTTCTATATCAAATTTTTGTTTATAGTGATATCTTCAAACTTCCATTTTTCCGAAGTATCAGTTTTAATTATATTGTTCTTATTTCTTACACATGCATTTATTTTCTTTCTTATCCCTCCTAGCCCTTTGACCGTGCACCAAAATTTTCGATTGTTTTCCTCATATTCCTTATCTAATTCATTTCCGAACTCTTTCCATGTTTTTTGTTTGGTTTTCTTCACTAATTCTTTAGTCTATCTTCGTTTGTTGTCGTATAATTCCTTGTCTTATGTCTCTTTAGTATCAATATATTGCTTCCAAGCTAGTTTTTTTGTTTTGTACTGCTCGTTTTACTTCCTCTACCCACCATCGTGTTCTCTTACTTCCAGTATTTATTTTTCTGTAGCCACATACTTTTGTTGCACTAATCAATATTTCTTTCTCCGTCTTCTAAACGTTTCTTCTTGCTACGGTTAGTTTGAGATTTTTTATTTTTCTTGTCATTAGTCTATGTTGTGTACGCAATTCGTGTGTGCTCTTTGCTAGTCTTTCTTGTGCCACAAACGTCCCGTCCTCTTATTTCTGTTTCCAGAGCAAATACCGGTTTTTAGTTCATTAGCTATACAGAACTGTACCATTCTATTCCTATTTCGGTTTATTTCATTTTCCTCATATGACCCTCTACCTTCTATTCCTTTATGCATATCTTTACGTATTCTGCCGTTCCAGTCTCCCATTACAATAACTTTGTTTTTTCCTCTCGTAATTTATCTATGGTATTCAGCATTTTTGTATAAAATTTTGTTTTTATGTTAATATCTGTTCGTTCTACTTGGCTGTATATTTGAACTATACTTATTTTCTTCTCTTATATCCATCGTTATAGTTATAATTCTTTCTTATACTGTGTCGTAACTTAATAACCTTTTATTTATATCTTCGTTTACTATTTTACCTACACATATAATATGATATTCTTTATTTCTCTGTTCAGCTCTTCTATTCTCTTTTCCTGATGATTTATTTCTCGTTTTATATTTTGATTTTACTTTTTTATTTACCTTGTTATTTTTAAATTAAATTTATAGAAAATAGCTTATGCATGCCTAGAAATTTTTTTTTTAGAACTGTGTTATTTGTGCATTTCGTTATAAATTGCATTAAATTACTAATAAAATTTTGAAAATATCATCTAGTATCATCAGTAAAGTGGATGTGAAATTAATTAAGTAAGTAAGTAACATAACGCCATTAGGTAACCATCAACGTTTACCAGTTCTTCCAATTCAGTAGAACTTACGCAACCCCGTGCTGATGTGGAGTCTCCGCTGTATTTTATTGTTATATCGTATTTATACATGCGGGACTATGTTCATCACTCATTCCACTCTTCTTCTTTTGCAACCAAATATTTTAAATTTTACTACTAATTTTGACAATGTCTTTTTTGATATTGCAAACTCTTGTTATTTTTCTAGTATGTACCACAATATCACTGGTCCCGTTTAATTAAATATTGTCATATTGTACACGATTCCTCGTAACACCTGTTGCTTACAGCAAATCTTATATTAATTACTCTATTCTCTTCAAAGAAGCAAGCAGGATAATAATGTATTTACTTGCTTAAAAAACACACAGAGTCAATAACAAGACAATTACTTACAAATTACATTATTAAAATATTAAAATTTTCAACCACTAATATATACATATACACTATCGCTCAAAAGTATTTGGTCACCCTCATGTAACCCGCAAATTGTAACAAAAAGCAAAATTGAAATACTAATATCTTTTTATTATTTACATACATGAAAAATATATATTTTTACATCTAAAATAAATTGTTGTATTTATCTAAATTTTAGACTCGTTTATTTTTAATCACTGCAGCACACAATTGAGGCATTCTTTCGATTAATTTTCGTAATGTCTCAGGTTTTATTTTACCCCATGCCTCTTGCAGGTTCTTCCACATATTAACAGCATGTGTAGGGGGGATGAGATTTAAATCGGGACTCTGGGGAGGCCACGCCATAATTTTTATGGATTCCTCGTTTTCTAATTTCTGCAAATATTCCCGGCATAGTTTAGAAGTGTGTTTCGGGTCATTATTTTGTTGGAAGATAAAATTCTGACTTGAAATTTTAATTCCAGAGGGGATTGCGTTTTCCTCTAATATGCGCTTATACTGTTCTCTTTTAGTATACCTTCGAAATTTACGAGATCGCCCACATTTGATCCAGAAAAGTAACCCCATATCATGACTGAACCTCCACCGTGCTTAACAGTAGGGGCTAGGCTCACGTCTTCGTGAACCGAAAACCTCAAATTTGGATTCGTCCACAATACTTTATTCCAGTCTTCTATGGATCAATTTTGGTGATCGCGTGCCCACTTTAAACGTTTTTGCTTGTACTGCTTGCGTAGAAGCGGCTTCTGCATTACAATTCGTCCATGAAGACCGGTTTCTTTTAATCGCCGTTTACCTGTGGAAACACTTATGGGTTTTCGACGAACGGCAATCATTTCTGCTGTGATTTCTGGGGCTGTTTTTCGTCTATTTCTCTTGCTCGTTACCACCATTGCAAGATCTTCTGCTGAGGTTGTTGCCCTTGGTCTGCCTTTTCGAGTTCTGCTCAATATTCGCGGTGTTTTTTGATGATATAACCTACGGTGGACCGATTTAAGTTCTGTGGCAATTTCGCGGTTGCTTTTTATGGTATGCGATTATAAACGATCGTGTTTCTAGGCTCAATTCTTTCTATTTAGGTATTTCTAACCGACTGAACTTCTTCGAAACACACCATGTTATCACTATGAGCACCTCACAAAAACTACTTGCAATTTTGCCGAAATACCCAAGTATAGATACTAGTATAGTTTACAATAACACCCTACCTTAAAATAAAATAATAACAATGGAAAATTTTCAAGAATTGAGAGATCTAATCCCTTAAGTGCAATTATTCTACCTCGAGTTTTATTAGAGTATTATTATACATTGTGAATAATAAAGTAATCACATAATCATTTTTGAATAAGCTTTTTTAGATTGTTTACTATGAAACTATTTCTTACTACAGACATAAATTTTATAATTACAGCTTTTCTATAGAAACTGCAATGAAACAAGGGTGACCAAATATTTATGAGTGATAGTGTATGTATGTATACATACACCAACGGAATAATGTTTGTTCTTCGTGATAATTACACCATATTATGTTAGTGTTTGGGATTGCTAAATCAAGAACAGCAATAGCATGAAGTTAGTAGGGTGTAAGGACAACAGAGTAAAAATTTTTATTTCAAAAAAACATATCTGATAAAGGCCGTATTATTTAAATTATTTCTGAGCTATAGGTTTTTTTCTAGTGTGTTTAATACATTATCGGTAAATTGTTAAAAGTTTTATTACAGCAAGTAAATACGTAAGAAAAATTGAATATTTTAAAATATATGGAGTGATTACTTTATGTATAGATACTATGTATAATGTAATTGTATTTTGTTAACACATTACCATTATTTTAAATAATTTTATTGTGAAATATTTTTTATTCTACAATATAAAAAGTAATTATAATATTGTGTACATTCCTGTCAAGATATTAATTAAAATATTAGAAAAAATATTTAACTTTAACGTACATATATATTTGGTGTTAAAATTGTTTAAATAAAGGAAATTCGCTTCTGACGGATTTGATTGATATCTGTTAGAAGCGAATATACACTACCACCCATATTAGATCGGACAGCTAGTGAAATTTAGTAAACTTTTCTAAAAAATAATATTATATACTTGCGTTTGAATAAAAATATATATACATTATGTCCTTTACGAGATTTATAAGCAATACAGGCAAATATATCTATTAGAGCACCTACAAATAACTATTATATTTTATGACTCACTGCTGTAATTCCTGGAATAATCGGTATCTTCATAAATACGATTATTTTTGAGACAAACTTACCTGCCCTCATCCCAAAAAGTCTTGTATACCAAAATATGCATTAGTTTTCAAATAAACTTTCTAGCATGCGCATCACTGATAAGACCGTATTTCTTATGTGAACTTCTTAAAATGCTTAGAGGAAAACCAACCAATTTAAAAAAAACGTTCTGTAATTATTGCTTTTCATCAAGATCATTATTCAGTGCGCCAAATTTCCGAAAAAACACATGTTAATAAATCGTCTGTCAGTGATATTATTCGACGACATCAACGCACCGGCAGTTTAAGTGGTCCGGCACGTTCAGGTCGTAAGCGAATAACATCTCACGATGACGATGAGTGTATAAAATTGCTGAGTACACGAAATGGGAGACTGACAGCACCCGAAAACCCCGCAAAAATGAATCGCGACAGTGCAAGAAAAAATTCTGTTATACGGTGAAAAGAAAATTTGCGTGAGGAATTATTTAGAAATATTGTAAGAAAATGCAATACCATCGGCGCTAGGTTTGATCGGCGAAAATTTTATGTTTATGCAGGACGACCCAAAACACTCAGCAGTAATATGTAAGAATTTCTTAAATAGCGAACAAAACAATAATACTTTACAAACAACGACATGTGCATCGCAAAGTCCGCTCCTAAACCTCATAGAATGTCAATGAAAGAACAGTGACGGTTACGTCTGAGCGTTATGTGATCATGCTGGATGATTCTCTTGTGTCAATGTTAGAACACAACGCTGATTTACATTCGTTACGGTTTCAACAAGATGGTCCAATATCTCACAGGGCAAGGCTCAATGTAAACAATACGATAATTATTTCCAGAAAATGTAATCTCTAGTAAGAGTGATACAACTTGGCCTTCACGTTCACCTGATTTATTAGCATGCGATAACTTCTTATGAGGGTCTTAAACATAAAGTCTGCGAGAATCAACCGCACAGCATAAACGATTTAAAAGAATCTATTACAACTGCGATTCAACAGAATCCATTACAAATGCTGAGAAAGGCTATGGACTCTTATGCGTCGTGCAGAAACTTGTTTAATGGACGATGGAGCCTTTAATTATATTCTTAAAACACAATACTCACAATACTTTTCTATGGACTTTCTAATTACGTGTATGTGCGCATTATTATTTAAATCTAACAATATTTACTTATTTTCAATTTTAAATCGACTAATAAATTCTACTGCACCCTGTAGAATACACTATAATTTTAATCCTACTAATAGTTATAATGTTGGAGCTTGGTCCTAACAACTATTGTATCGTAATTTGCCTATTTATAAGCATGGAGTGAAATGCCCGCTAGACACATATGTAGATGGCAGTCAATACATCAAGTAAGTTTCTGAACTATAATCTGCCACCTGTCAATCATTAATGTATATCCAATTTTCATTCGGGTTTGGAATAAACAACTTATTAAAGTGGAAAAATTGTGTATGTTACATAAAATAAAGATAATAATTAACAAAAAATTTAGGCAAAAGAGTTGCTATTTTTAGAATCACAGTTGTGTTGCATTGAAGATCCACTACCACTAACAAAGTAGAAAGGAAAACTATTTATATAATTCTGATTCAATATTATTACTAATATAAATAACTTTTATGTCTTTCCAAATTGTTGGAAACTTATGTATATTCTGTGGTTATTGTATACGAAAATTCTCATAGTTTAGAATTTGTTATAAAAACAGAACATATGAAGGAATTAATTAATTACTTTTATTTTCTACGTATACATCATAATTTTGTATATACTTAGAGAATTTGTTATAGATAACACTCCATAACATATACATATGTATGTATTGTGACTATTATTCATACTAAGACTATGAATATTTTACTTTGAATTAATTTGAATTCGAAGATAAAGTGATAAAATGTACATTTTGCGTCATATTTTAGAATACTTCCTTTTATTAAAAGTAAATTTCAACCACCTAATAGTATATATTCATATTCACTGATTATTAGACATTGGTAAGGTATGTACACTACCGTCCATTTTAATTCGGACAGCTAGTAAACTTTAGTAAACTTTTCTAAGAAATAATATAGTTGCGTTTAAATATAAATAATATATACATTAGGTCCTCTACGAGATTTATAACCAATTGCAGGCAAATATATCTATTAGGGCACCTACAAATAACTATTATATTTTACGACTGACTGCGGTAATTCCTGGAATAATCCGTACCGACACAATTACGATGATTTTTGAGATAATATTGCAAGCAAAAAACTTACGAAACTTACCTACCCTCACCCCAAAGAGACTTGTCTACTGATACATGCATTAGGTTCCAAGTAAACTTGCTAGCGTGTGCATCACTGATAAGACACTGATAAGATTTTTTTATGTATGTATTTTTTTCTTAAAATACCTAGAGGAAAACCAACAAGTTTAGAAAAACGCTTTGTAATTATTGCTTTTCATCATCAATTATTCAGTGCGTCACATTTCCAAAAAGACACATGTTAATAAATCAACTGCTAGTGATATCATTCGATGACATCAACACACAGGCAGTTTAAGAGATCCGACGCGTTCAGGTCGTAAGCGAATAGTATCTCACGCTGACGATAAGCGTATAAAATTGCTAAGCAAACAAAATAGGAGACTAACAGCACCCGAAATCGCCGCAGAAATTAATCGCGACCGTGCAAGAAAAATTTATGTTACTACAGTGAAAAGAAGATTAAAAACTTCATATCTCTACGGCCGCATTGCTGTAAGAAAACCTCTACTTCGACGGGGAAACAGGCAACAAGCTGCGTTTATCAGCAAAAAGGTGGCAGGTTTTTAATCGTACCGCTGCAAATATAAGTAAACTTGTTAAACAAGGTCTTCGATGTACATATTTAATTTTGAAATCTACACAACAAATAAATCTTCAAGGAATGTTTCCAAAGTTTTAGTTGGTTATAATTTTTTTTATTTCATCAATTTTAATACACTTTACAATGTATAAACATCTATTTATGGCAAGTTTTACCCCATTTAATTTGGGAATAGATGATAATCACTAAAAGCAAGATGTGAATATGATGGATGGGCAATTCGCAGGGCATCATTTAAAACATCCTTCGTTCTTTGTGCGATATGACGTTTGGCATTGTCGTGTTGCATAAATGGACGTGTATGCAACTTCCCAGGCCGTCTCTTGGCAAGTACCTGTCGTAATGGGTTAGATAAAAGATTGAAGTAATATTCTGCATTAATTGTAGTACTTTTCGGTGGAAAATCTTATCTTATCAAACCTTTCTTCGTGTTTGCGCCATTCATTGTACCGATTTTTCGTCTCAGCATTAAAGTAAAATATTCATGTATTGATCGGTAGTTATTATCCGTCATAAAAATTGGTCACCGCAACGGGATAAAAGCTCTTGAAAATAAAAGCGTATCTCAGAACTATTGTACCCTTAGTACCCAGCAGGCTAAAACCTTATTAATTCTCAAACGTTTGTGTAAAATTTCATAAATTTGTCATAAACTAGTTCTAACACATGAATCAATAAGTCCCGAGACTAACCCATAGATGGCGCTCGTAGTAAACCAGTAACCACGTCTTTCTACTAACCTTTGCTTGAAACGTGTCAAAATTTTAAGTCGATCGGACCAGAAACAGCTGAGTTATCGAGGTTGGAGTAAAGTCGTTTTGTAGTTTGTTTAAACAATGGAAAAAACCGAGTTTCGTGTTCTGATAAAACATTGTTTTTTAATGGGTAAAAACACCACGCAAGCAAAACAATGGATTGAAAAATGTTACCCGGACTCTTGTCCATCAAAAGCAACGATTTGTCGGTGGTTTGCCGAGTTTAAACGTGGTCGTACCGACACAAATGACGCGGAACGCTCGGGTAGACCTGTGGAAGCCGTTACACCGGAAAATGTGAGTGAAGTGACAAAAATTATAATGAAAGATCGTAAAGTGAAGCTCCGTGAGATTGCTGAGATGACACAGATATCATATGGAAGTGTATTTACTATCCTTCATGAAAAATTGAGCATGAAAAAGGTTTTTTCCAAGTGGGTGCCGCGATTGCTTTCGATGGAACAAAAACAGCAACGAGTCGATGATTCAGAAAGCTGTTTATCGCTATTTACTCGCAACAAAAAAGATTTCTTGCGTCGTTACGTGACCATGGACGAAACATGGATACATCACTACACTCCAGAGTCGAAGCGGCAGTCATCTGAGTGGCGCACAGCTGGCGAAAGCCGTAAACGTCCGAAAACGCAGCAGTCAGCTGGCAAAGTCCTGGCGTCAGTTTTTTGAGATACACATGGCGTGATTTTCATTGACTACCTCGAAAAAGGTAAATCGATCAACAGTGATTATTATATTGACTTACTGGTGCGTTTGAAGGAGGAAATCGCAAAAAACGACCGCACATGCAGAGAAAAAAATCCTTTTTCACCAAACAATGCACCCTGCCACAAGTCGATGAAAACAATGGCAAAATTGAACGAATTGGGTTTTGATCTGCTTCCCCACCCCCCATATTCGCCAGATTTAGCCCCCAGTGACTACTGGCTCTTTGCTGATCTTAAAAAAATGCTCCAGGGAAAAAGATTTGGCTCAAAGGAGGTCATCGCTGAAACTGAAGCTTATTTTGAAGCGAAAGATAAATTTTTTTATAAACATGGTATTGAAAAATTGGAAAAGCGTTGGAACCATTGTATCACCCTAAAAGGTGATTATGTTGATAAATAAAAAAAAAATTTTGCAAAAAAAATGTTGTTTTCATTGTTAATCTCGGGACTTATTGATCCATGTGTTACACTAATTCCATGGTTCTCCACGACAGCAACGTTTCTTTCATTTACAGAGATGTTCGGGCGTCCACTACACAGATCGTTTTCTAATTATGTTTTGCCAGTTTGTGAACTTTAAAATAATCAACCCATCGATAGACAGTACCTTTACATTCTGTAGACTCTTCAAATATACTTTGCAGGCATTCAACTATTTTTGAAGGCTTTACACCTTCTTTAAACAAAAAGAAAATGATCCTTGTGATTTAGCCGCGTCTTCCGTGGTTTAAAACTAGCAATACGGGAATACGTTTGTATGTGAAGTAACAAGAAAACTATACAATATTGCATGGGAAAGCTGCGTAAACATGTCAGAGATTGTCACTGAACAGTAGCGTAATCTATAAAACACAATTGTACCACAGCTTGGGAAACATCCTTGGTATTAACACTGCTGTATTATCTATTTTGTTTAATGTGTCTTACGGGCGATAAAATATCGTGGCATTATTTAAATTTTCATTTGAGTACCAGATATGATTGAAGATTATTCTTTTGAAATTTAAGTATAATTTATGTTGCGTTAGAGAAGTTAATGTGAGTTACATGGAAAATATATATCGGAAATTAAAAATAAACAACCATTTATGATATAAATCATTATTGCCTCTCTGGTATAGTCAAATACTTGATTTGATATTGTATTATTGAACTATTTTTTTTTATCCTATCTATTACTTAGAGATTTAATATGTTATTTTAATATAATACACATGAACAAGTAAATTATCTAAAGCTACAGGTATTGATTAGGATGTGAATCCGCATCCAGTGATAGTTAATATGCGATATTCGAAATTTGCATTGCATGCCAGCACAATACAGCTAACAAACTTTCATCGAATAGGGCTATAAAAAGTAAATTAAAAATACGTAAATTTAAGTATTCAAATACATAATAATGATTCTAACGACAAAAGCATCTAAAAACATATGTAACAGTTGCTTGAATTTAACGACCTTGTCTATATTTCTATATATATCTTCATTTTTACAATTTAAAATTATCAAACAAATATTAAATAAGTAAGAACTACCAAAAACAAAGAAAGTAATATTTATAATTTCATAATCGATGACGTGTGATATGTTAGTTATCAATGTTTAATACATTATACCTAAATTAAATAAAATTCTAATTATATTTTACAATTTTTGCTAAAAATAAGGGAAACGATTAGGCCATTCGCCTATAGATTTCTATAATTCTAGCGATATTTTTGCTGGAGTTTTAAGAATAGTTTTTTTTTCAAAAACTCCAAATTTGGATGACGTTTCTTACAAATCATATTTTCAAAAACCATGTCCATGTCACTTTCACCTCCCTATAAACAACGACACTGTCATAGACTTCACCACGGTTTTCCACAGAGTTTCTCTGTGTACTAGGATCGATGTTTTTCATCCGGTCTTTTAAAAATGAATAGGAGCAACATCTTCGTAGATTCGCAGATTGTGACCACGTTAAACCAATGTCACGATCTTCCTAGCTTCTAGCGAACTATGAACATCGTAATCAGATCAAGATTTTCTGGTCTGAGTATAAGATTTTGCAATACTTCTTTAATTCTAACTCATCCCCTTCGCTCGTTTGATTATTATACGAGAGATTATTCTGGGTGAGCTGTTTATTTCGCGGCAAAAGATTACTAGTTTCGCTAGCCAACAAATTCTAACTTTCAGTTTCGCTATCAAGTGACGTATGCCCATTTTTATTTTAATAAAAGGTAAATAGATAGTCAAGTTAGCTCTAATTCATTTGGATTTTATGAAAGGATCTTTCTGTTTATTATTTATTATTATTAATTAGAGTTTCTTATAAATAATACCCACAGCTTCTCTCCTTAACGTCTAACAGTAATCTGCTAACATGATAGGATTGATTCCATTTGCCTTGATATTATTTTTCCAATCAAAGCGCTCGCCATTTGCTCTGATACTTTTGCATTCCAAAAAGTGCTGGCCATGCTCATGAGTAACATCGCCCATATTTTCCAGGGGAAAATGTATAAAGTCCACTTTGGAGCCACCACCGTAAAATGCTTTTGTTTCCCAAAATCTAGAAAAAAGTGTCACCGAAGCTTTTTTCCACGCTGTTGACTTAATTTGGTAGAAACATGACCTATTGAAATTGACAGGTTTCCAATATGTAACAAAACTGTTTCCAGACTAGTCTAGAATAACGTTAGTTAGTGCTATTTAAATTACTGTACATAAATTTGAACATTAACTGTATAGTCACCACTTTGTATATGTCTGTCTATCTGTTTGTATAGTATGTAATAATTCAGACTTTGTTATAGAATGTATTGAAATAAGAAACGAAAAACAATTATTCCGTTCAAACGATTCTCAGACAGATTAAGCTACCTGTGTGTACACTTTAAGCCGCACCTATTTAGGATTAGTGCCAAAGAGGGTAATAAAACTGAATCTATTCTTTGTACAATGTTTAGTACATATTTAGATTTTGTAATTCAGTATAATTTCTTCTCTCAATAAATAAACGTAATAATATAACGTGTTGCTGGTAGGCACATTAAGATACAAAAACTCTTCTTATAGTAATGGGCATAAAACTTTACGCCGTCAGGCAGAACTTAACAATAGATCGTACACGACCTGGAAGATGCTACAACAATTTCGGAAACAAAGAACAAACACCTTGTAATAAGTAGCAAGAAAAATAGCCGTCTTGCAGCTTTGCTAATTATTGTGAATATTAAATTAAATATAAAAAACCAAAGTATTCGTTGACGTGAAAAGTGGTTTGAGGATTGAAAATTTTATGCGCGACCAAATAAAGCAATGTTAGCAAAAACGTACCTTGGACAAATGCTAAAATCTAAAATCTTTTGCGATATACAAAGGGCATTTGTTTGATGCAAACGTGTTTTTTTATATAAAATTGATACGAAACTAAAGAAAGGATGCCAGGATTAAATTATTGCAACAGGTTTTACTATTTGTTGTAATCAAAATAATAATTAACAAGTGTTTAATAAGTGCAAACTAGAGTATATGTTTCGCATACAATAATTTTCAATTTATAGAACTCAGTATTTTTAAGAATGTTTTCCCTATAACAGGGAATCATACACATATGTGAGAAGCTTCTATTGCAATTATGTGTGATATAATAATAACTATAATAACTTATGCATTCACAAAACTTCAGCTGTTATATAAAATCAGATTGTGAATATTGAACAGTTTTCAAAATAAAGTCTTCGTCGCGTTGTTCTGAAGCGCATCCCTTTACATACTGAGGCTACTAATAGCTTCTCACTAAAGATGCGAAAGAAATACTTTTCACTTAAAAATGTAATTAGTATATGAGAACAATCTAATTCAGCTGAGAATTCTTTCAAGTTTTTGAATAAGTAATTCTTATATAACTTTGCCTAGCATTATTTTTCTTTTCAGTGTTATTTTAGGCCTCTTTTAACAGGTACCTGTATCGTAATTCGCCTCAATAGAGTGACCGACATAGTGTTCTTTTTTCATTCGCAGGTTTATTGCAGGCATGTTTTTATTAGAAAGTGATAATAGGTTGCTATTTTAATAATTTTCCGTACATCCCAATGTATTCTGACTACCAAATGATCTGCTATTGACGATGATGCACAGTTTGAGAGAAAATATCTTTCAATCATCAAATTTGTTTCTGCAATTGTAACAATGCAAAAAACCTGTTTTTTTCAAGCATTTAATGACAGAAATTTCTTTAAAATTTTAAATAAATAAAGAAATTCGCAAAACGACTAGTATGAATTGTAATTCTGAAGTTGTCAGAAACAAATAACCAGATTATCATATTTTGATAAACGAATGGCGAAAAACGGAGCAAATAAAGATTTTAGATATATTACTAGTCATTTATAAAGATTCAGTATAATTTTTAATAAATAATTGTAACTGCAAATAATCAAATATAACATACTTTTTAATATTAAAATGACAATGGCTTCCATTTACCTTATATGTTATAATAATAATAATAATCTTTAATGCCCAACAGATAACAATCCAATTACAGGGCATATTACTAAAATTAAGAATAATAAGTGCAGTTAATTTAATAAAAAAAAAAGCACCCAGCCAAACAAGTCGGTCTCTGTTGATTAATGCTGTATTAGAAAGGAATCCAAGTATAATTCACTGGCATTTCTGCATATATGTACCAGTGGAGCCTTGTAAAAAACATTGGTTCTTGTCCTAGGTATTGAAAAAGTTGTCGACGATCTAGTACCAAACCTTGTTACGAGGAAATCAATTTGACAAAATAGCTCAGTAGAATCAATAAAATTATTAATTAATTTAAAAAGAAAACCACTACTAGCTTTCTCTAGGTCTTCATATGCCGTATTAAAGGCAGGATAATGTCTATCAATCCTATAAGATAAATATTTCATGAATCTTTTCTGAACACGTTCAAGGAGTAACTGCTGCTAGTGATAATGCGGGTTCCACATTTCTGAAGCGTATTCCCTTTTGGACTGGACAAGAGAACAGTAAAGAATCTTCAAAGTGTGCAGGTTACTAAAACCCTTGCAGGATCGAATAAGGAACACTAGACTTTTGATGTAGCTGATGTGGTTATGTCACTTATATGCTTAGAAAAGCTAAGGTGCGAGTCGAACAAAACTCCAAGATCTTTGAAGTTGTATACTCTAGGTATAGTAGATTGACGAACATTATAGTCACAGTGAAGCGGAGTGTCACTTCTACTAAAAGACAGAACAGCATATTTGTTGATGTGTAGCTGTATCTGATTATGGGTGCACCATTCGTCAATAATGCACAGATATGTTTGAAGCTTAGTGCTATTCTCAGGTAAATTAATACTGCTAATGATTTTTAGATCGTCGGCATAAACTAACACTATGCTCTGCAGTCAAGACGTTCCGAGAGATCGTTAACATAGATATTGAACAAAAGGGGTCCCAAATAGGAACCCTGTGGGACTCCAGAGGAAATATCGAAGAGATTAGATGAGAACTCATTATAATGCACATAACCGGAACGATTTTGCAGATAGGAAAAAATCAAATTAGTAATATTCAGAGCAAAGCCAAAAGATGTCAACTTGGAAATCAAAATGCCATGGTTTATAGTATCGAAAGCTTTGCTGAAGTCCGTGCATATGACAGCAACTTGTAGACGTTTATCAAGTTGTTGCCAGATAAATTGAGTAATCTTAACCAGATTGGTAACAGTAGATCTGTCGGGAATAAATCCACGTTATCTAATATATAAGAAGGGCTTAACACAGCTAAATAATCTGTCATAGAGAACAAGTTCGAATATTTTGGCAAAATTCGACAAGATACTGATCTGTCTATAGTTAGTGCTATCTGGGGGCTCGCTCCCCTTTCTTAAACACAGGTATAATCCTGCATACATTATGTATATTTAATCTGAAACTTGCCGAAATTGTCAATTAGAAAATACTTAGAATTCATTAAACCTATTTGTGTTTGAAATTAGATTAGTTTGTAAATACTATATTTAAATTAATTCCGTATAAACAACAGTGCATAATTATCGGATAGTCTTTGTTATTGAATTCAGTCAGTTGCGATAAACCACTTGTTGTCGAGGGTGATATTAAATATGCACTAAGTAGTAATTGTGTGCAGGTGACCTTTCCTTTTGACGGCACAAACCAAACCCAAGTTCGTGGGACCAATTAATTCCCACCACATATTGAAGTTAAACTATGATACATATACTTGAAAATGTACTACTAGTAAAATTTATCACTTGAAATTACTATTTTTTTTATAAAATTTAGATAGATAACAACATTCAACAGCACTATTTTAAGAAAGTTTAAAGATAATGAAAGTTGGTAATAAATACTCTATTAGATACATCCCGCCGACCATGAAAATGGAATTGCTTCAAGTAAATTTATAATCGTTTAATTTTTTTATGTTATATACTATTATTTATTCAATATTGTACATATAATTACGCCGAAATATTATTACGTACATTGTAATGATCTTAACAAAATATAGAGTTGAAATTTGATTACTAATAAGAGGAATGTATGAATACTTATAGCAGTAGATGATAATAGTTTGAAATTATCGACTACTTAGAGCTATGAATTGGTTTATTTCTTTGCGTAGTAAGAGGTGAGTAATTCCTCCATAAAAAATAAAATTAAGATTATCAAGCTATCTCTCAGTCATACTCCCTTATTGGTAACAAAACATTTCAAACTCCATATACAGTTCCTGGTTAGAATATTATATTTTAAAGTTTTCTTTATTTCAACTAATGTAATTCAAAAACAAGAGAATAAGCCGAAAGATATGGCTATCTAATGTTTATTTCGTATAGTCTATGTATAATGATTTCTGTGAAAAACTTGGGGTTTCCGGCAAGGAATCCTATCATCGACCCTTCCACTAATCCTCTCATCAACTGTGGGCAGGTTCTTTTAACGGCATTGTGAATAGTTCAGTCTATGTTCTTGTGCATTGCTATGCAGGTTTTTGTATACTTTAAGTTAATGTGTTTTTAGTTTTTATTTGTGATACGATTAGACGACATGGGTCGAGCAAAATACATTTCCGACGAAAAAAATTAGTTTGATTTCTACTTTGTTACCTACAGACAAAGTCTTCTTAAAAGACAAATTGTGCAAATAGAAGTTTCCAGTTGAACAATGGAACGTATTGATACTTCAATAAAACAAAATGTTCCTAGCATAAGTACCGGGCGGTAGTATTCTGGCAGAAAAAGAATAGCTACGATTCGGTTTGATCAACATATCGTAAAATTAGCGGAAGAAAATCATAGACGATCGAGTAGAAGAATTACAAACATTTTCTTTGAAGAAGGACACGAGTTATCGATGTGAACAATTGGCTTAAAATGTTGGTGTCCAGTTAAAAAACCAAAGCTAATGGCTGCGATGAAGAAAGCTTGTTTTCGATGGGCAAAACTTCACGAAAGCTATACAATATGGTGTGAACTTCTAGATTATGTTCAATCACGAATCAAAAATATAGACGGTAATAAAAAAGGGCTCGGTTCTTGAAATGACGAGGTTGTGAAGGTTCTGTGGTGAAAACTGTAAAATATTCTCATAATTTAGTCCTGCATAACATGGAACAAATATAATACAATACAAACGCGTGTTGGAGAATGTTGTGTCTCCATATTTAGACGCATACCATAATAATGATCTTTATACCTTCACGTATGATAGTCCACTTCTCATAAGCCAAATCTTTGATAAACTTTGTACAATTCATGAATTTGCCAGTGCTTACATGGCTGGGAAATGATCACGACCTATTGAAAATGCGTGGAGCGCATTGAAATTGGTAGTCTATTTAAGACAAAATACCAGTATTTAATAATTATAGGCTTACATGTGTGGCATGATTAAGTAGTCAATAAAACCCTGCGTCGAAATTATGCCAAAGATAGCATGAGCATTGATAAGAGCAAAGGCTGGAATCACGAAATATCATTAATTTCTTCAAAAGCATTATTTTTGTATTACTCTTAAAATAAATATTTTTGTCGAACTTTTTATTTTGCTATACAATGACGTTATATTTGCATGTGTCGCTAATATATTGGAGAAAGACTTACTTCTTCTATAGTTTCTTTTCCACTTTTTTTACAGTTTCTAGTTTGTTTGTTTATGCATTTAATAATATCAATTAACCTCGTTGTTTATATTTCTTTTATTAGGACATTTCATAATTTTACTCGTGGTATTTCATCAAAGGCATTTTACATATCTAAAGTGCTGTTTTGTATTTTAATCAATTTCTACTTATGATTTTATTAACGGTAAATACATAATCTTGAATATTTCTATTTTTTTACCTAAAAATCCATCCACATGCCGTCTAACCTTTTGTCCAATACTTTCTATACCAATTGAATTGCTGTACTAACAGTAAGGTTATCTAATGTTGCCTTTTTTTAAAATAGCTATTATAAAACCTACTTCCTCTTCTTTTTATATCCGTTCACGCCTCCAAACAAAAACATACATACAAGGGAGCGTTTTTATATTCGCGGAATGAGCGGGTTGTAGACGGGTGAGTAGGCGCATTGGGGGCGTGGCCTGTGCAGCGACTCATGATTAGTATAAATACGAAGTTTCATTGTTAGTAGACAGTTAGTCTTTGAGCTATCGTCAACCAAGTAACATAATCAGGAGTGAAAAGTGAAATATTGAAAAAATCGAATATCGTGCCGTTATAAAGTTCCTTACCAGGCAAGGAAAATCAGTCGCGACCATAATGAATGAGATGTCATTGGTTTACGGCGACTCTTGTCCAGGAAAAACCATGGTGTACAAGTGGCATAGTTTATTTAAACAAGGAAGGGAATCCCTTGAAGACGACCCGAGGCCGGGCAGGAGCATTGAGGCGACCACGCCAGCACTTATCCAAATAGTTGAACAAATTGTACTCGAAGATGCTCGACTAAAGAAGAAACAACTCGCAGAAATGGTTGGAGTATCCGATACAACAATTTTTAAAATCCTACACGATCATCTCGGCATGTCTAAGGTCAGCGCAAGATGGGTGCCGAGAATGCTCACGCCGCCGCAAAAACAACAGCGCGTAGAGTGTTCGCGTGCATTTTTGGAACTCTGTAATGAAGACAAGGATGGTTTATTGATTGGAATTGTTACTGGAGACGAAACCTGGGTTCATCATTATGAACCTGAGTCCAAACAAGACTCCATGCAGTGGCATAAAAAGGGCACAGAACCTTCCAAGAAATTTACAGTGTCACAATCAGCTGGGAAACTCATGGCAACGGTATTTTGGGACTCGGAAGGAATATTGTTGATTGATTATAAAGATAAAGGTGTTTCTATAACCGGAGAATATTACGCTTCAATATTATAGCGACTAAAAGAAGCCATTAAAGAGAAAAGACGGGGAAAATTGACAAAAGGTGTTCTGCTTTTGCACGACAACGCGCCCGTCCACAAGAGCCGCGTTGCGTTAGCTGCCCTGCATAAGGTGGGCTTCGAAATTGTGAATCACCCACCCTACAACCCAGACCTGTCCCCGAGTGATTATTACCTGTTTCCGAAAATGAAAAAAGAGCTGCGGGGTAAAAAATTTACTGCCGATGATGAAGTCAAGGAGGCAGTTTCGGCGTATTTTGCAGATAAAGAGAAATCATTTTTTTATGAGGGTATAAATAAATTAATTGAAAGATGTGAAAAATGTATCCGTCTTGCAGGTGAATATATTGAAACAGAAAAATAATTTGGTTTTTTTATTTTCACCCCTTGTCCCCCATTCCGCGAATATAAAAACGCTCCCTCGTATATATGTATGCACAATTTAAATACTTACTTAACAAACGCTATACGTACATACACGTAGCTGTACGTATTATATTTAACAAGCTTCCTAGAAATTGTATAATTTTTATGCTCCCGTGGTTCCACTACACTTCCCATTAATTCTTGTTTATCCTTAACAATAATGTACAAAGCTTTTTCAATGTACTTCATACATTCGCTATGAGATTTAAATCTGGAAAGTTGTTCAACGATTTCCTTAACGTGAATTAACCTTAGTTTTGTTTTGAGGTACAAAGCAATACCGTGCATAATATGTATGTAGTGTTTTTTTTTTTGCAGGTGGAAAACTTTGAATTGGCAATACTGTTTTCTGTCTCAGCCGATTTTACAGTTCTCGGTTGTTTTGGAATTAGTTTGCTTTGGCAATTCATCATGAATAAACTCGCGCTGGAGCAACGGTTGCAAATTGTTCAAATTTATTTTGAGAAACATGGTTCAATTCGAGAAACTCATCAGGCATTACTTGCATTTTATGGTGCCCATAATCGTCCATCAGAGCGATTAATTCAAGAAACTACGGATCGTTTTCGCAATACGTTTACTCTAAACGATAATACGTATCCTGCAAGACGTCGTACATTGCACACACAACAAGCGATTGATGGTGCGCAGCGTAGTGTTGATGATCCAATTCGTCATTGTGCTCAAGAATTAAACTTGTGTCCATCTACTTATTGAAAATTTTACGTAACGATATTGGTTTACGCGCTTACAAGATTCGACTTGTACAGGAATTGAAGCCACACGATCATCGTTCGCGTCGTACATTTGGTGAATGGGCCGTAGGAAATATTGCTACTGATTCACCATTACATTTAAAAATGTTGTTCAGTGATGAAGCACACTTTTGGTTAAATGGCTATGTCAATAAGCAGAATTGTCGCAATTTGGAGCGATGATAATCCACGAGCCAAGTCGAAACACCACTACATCTAGAAAAGTCACCGTTTGGTGCGCTTTATGAAGAATTAAGAAAAAAATTTCACGTTTTGGCTCATCTTGGAATACTCACACAGTCGACTGCTGTTTACTATCGGGCTCATACGTATAGATCCAAGATTCATGATCTATGACGACTCGACGCGAATTCTTTTTGAGCGGTTGTCAAAATATGTGGTATCCAACGTGAACATAGCTTCTTAACGGCTAAATGTTCATGCAGGATCTTATGCACGCTGGTGTTACTAATACCTAGAGATGCCTCGATCTCACGGTATGTTACATAACAGTCTTGCATCATCAATTCAGACACTGCATTAACGTTTACCGACACAACAACATTTGTGGGACGACCTTCACGAAGTTCATCGTTCAAAGAACGCCGTCCAAGTTTGAATTCACTATACCAACAATATATTGTAGTTTTCGATAGTGCTTCATCACCATATAAAGAATTCAGCTCGTCGATGCATTCTTGTTGAAATAATCCACGCCGAAAGTTATGAAAAATAATTGCACGAAAATGTTCGCGAGTTAATTCCATTTTTTCGCTGACATAAAATTTTCAAGTTACTGTCAACAATAGAAATAACGACCGGATTATAAAACTGTCAGGGTAAATATATTGTCAAAAATGACAAACTTCACAATGCAATCATCAGATCGAAGGCAACACTAACAGTGTTGCCAGTTTCCGAAATATAAAGGGCTACCCTCGTATTAGATCATTTAGCAATTCCTCCTATTGATTTACCACGGGGCATTTCGAACACTGTCATTCGCTTACTGTTACTTTTGTTTATATCAGTTGCAGATGTGTTTCATACAAATATATATTAAGATTACCATCGTTAAATATAATAAAACTTATTCAATTAGATATTGTAGAACTTTCTCCCTTGCCCAAACGATAACGCATTTACTAATGCCATAAATAATATAATAGGTAATTATGCTATCATTCGTGGATAAAAAAGTATTTTATTTACATAAAAAGGATAAACACTCTGAATCATAATGATTACTACTATATCGAATCACTATTTTATAGAACGTAAATTGATAAATATTTTATATAAATATTCTTAAATACTTATATGATCTTATGTACATAATATAATAAGCACTTACCCGATGTTCTATATATTAGGAAAATACTTTAATATGAATAAATTATCTATATTTCTGTCGATAGTTCTGGCACAAGGGATCGTTAAAAAATAATAGACCCGCTACCATTAAGAGTCTCCGTTCTGTGTATATACATGAACAAAGATGTATGTCTTTCAAATAACAAATCAGAACTTACTTTCTGGATATCACTCGTATTTCCAGGTATTCTCCTGAGAAAAAGTAGTATCCCCATTTTGAATCTTCATTAAGTTGATAACACTTGAGCACTATATTTTATGTCTATAATTGCAGGATATTTTCTACATTTCATGAATATAAATTTACATATTTAAAAAGATATACGAAACGTTGTTGCAACTAACTTGTGTGTCATGCAATTCCCTTAAACGTAAAGAAACTTTTTCTTTTTTCTCGAAATATGTAGTGTATGACTAATCAAAGAATAAATGACGACACACTACTGTCAGAGAGGTGAAATCGTATGGAGACAGTTCTCATTTGTTAACGAGCGAAAACTATTATTTACTTTCTTAATCATTGATAAAATGCACATTATAGAATAGCTTACAAAATTAAAAAGAATAAAGAAATATACATATGTATGTGTCCGTAAAAATATAATATATGTATAATATATCAAATGTATATTGTTTACAATCAGATTTTAACTCGAATACTTACACCAACTTTCTATTGATTTTAAAAATAAAATTAACCTTTCGTATTATTTTACAATTCCACACATAGGAGCGCATTATTTCGCAAGTATGCTTAATAACAATAACGTATACATTGAGATCTAATCTGTCATGCCAACTTGCGCATAAACATAATTGTCGCTTAGAGTTAGTGTGGGTAGATGACATCATGGGTTAACATGCACCGATTTAACTATTTTAATGAGCGAAAAAGAAAATATGTACGCTGGAATATTCTGGATATTCACAGGCTATTATTGATGTACGCACACGTATCACATAAAAGTATGGTATGAATCACAAATTACAAAAACCGAAAAAAAATATGAAACCAGTTTGTCGATATTTCTCCGCCATTAATGAATAACGGTTCTTATGAGCCGGGTCAATCAAATTTCGTTGCTGAATAATATTAAGAGAACAGCGTTTTTAGGAATGAATAAATGTTTTCGATTATTAATCACGTTACAAGCCTAAAATAATATTAATTGCTGTATTGCCAAAACAATTAAGATTTCTAGCATAAAATTATATATACAATAAAGATATAGAATATTTCTTAAAATTGAACTGCATAATTCGATATGATATCGAAGCACAATTGAAGTTTATTTCACAGTGCCGTAGTTTAAAAACAATAGTTTATAAAGTATAAATTACGTACAATGACAATGACGATAAAATAAATACATTTGATTAAAAATATTGGTAATTGGCTATTTTGTATATTGATACTTGTACTTTTTGCTATTTACGATAATTACAAGTATTAAGAATTAACTTTTCCTCATCAGTATTTTTATTATTTTTCTATTTGAAATAGAAAGGAAAATTATCAGTCTGGTTTCTAACTTATACAATTAATTTTCATATTAGGCGCGCTACTAAGCTCTCTCTGTTTCTTCTGTTTGATGAAAATGCAACTTTATTGTGAAAAAATGTTTACTAATGAATCATTCAAAATATTGCCCATCGCTAGCGACAACTTTTTCCCATATTTCTGGCAGAGCTCGAATACCGTCACGGTGGAAGTGTTCGTCTTTTGAGGCTATCCACGAATCAAGCCATTTTGAGATGTCTTCATATGAGAAGACCATTTGAAATCGAGCGGAACAAGTAATAATCGGACGGCGCAATATCTGGGAAATATGGCGGGTGGGGTAGGGCCTCCCATTTGAGCGTTTCTAAGTAGATTTTAACGGGTTTAGCAATGTGAGGCAGAGCGTTGTCATGCTGTAGAATCACTTTTTCGTGCCTCTGCTCGTATTGTGGCCGCTTTTCGTGCAGAGCTCGGCTCAATCGCATCAATTGGGTTCGATACTGTTCCCCAGCGATGGTTTCGTTCGGTTTCAACAGCTCATAATAAATAACACCGCCCTGGTGCCACCAAATACACAGCAAAACCTTCGCAGCGTGAATATTCTTTGGGTTGCTGTAATGAATCCATTTTTCAACACCCATAACGATGCGATGAAGAACATCCTTCCTTTTTTGCCGCTGGAGCAGTTTTTCACAGGCGAAAAAGCGACGCTCAACGTCTCTTGGCTACAAATCATAAGCAGCCCAAGTTCTTTGTTTTTGAATTATTCCCAACGCATGCAATCGCTGGGAAATGGCTTGGCGGGTAACTCCCAATGCTGAAGCAAGCTCTTTTTGCATTTGGCATGGATCCTCAACGAGCAATGCCTCCAATTCAGCGTCTTCGAAGGTTTTTGGTCTTCCTTCACGTGAACGGTCGTCAACATCGAAATCACCGTCTTTGAAGCGACGAAACCAATCGCGGCACGTTGTTTCACTTAGAGCAGTATCTCCGTAAACTTTTTGGAATTCTCGATGCGCTTCAGCCACCGTTTCCTTCGAATGAAAGAAGAAAAGCAACACTTCCCGCAAATGACGATTATTTTGCACAAAATCAGACATTTTCACACAACCAAAAGTATATGACGCAACAACAAAATCACTAATGTGTCAAAGCTGTTTGTTTGCCATATGTCTAAGCTTGGTTCATGACGTTTTGGTATATCACAATCGACCAGCACTTACTACTGGAGTCATCTCTTGAAAAACAGCGAGAACTTAGTTGCGCACCTAATAGATTCGTAGACATCGTACTGATATTTAAGAAATGAATCACTTTGATCTAAGAGGGGCCCAAATGAGTGAAATGGACTTTTGAAAATTAGTGTACTTATAATTTTTTTGATAATTAGGGAGAGTGAAAAAAATGTAGAGAAGTCGATGCCCCGTAACTGACGTTCGTGGCCTTACCGGTCTCTCAGCATCCTCCACAGTTAAATTCCTCCTTTGGAATTCTCTATACCACCTGAATATCGTTGTGCGATGTGGAGAAACATCACCTAGTGCAAGAGTCATTTCTTCGAAGCACTGGTCTACGTTTAAACCACGCACGAAATTATAACGCAAAACTGCCCTTATCTCATTTCGTGACCACGATGCCATCGCAAGCACTTTACACTCTCACAGCTAATGAATAACTGAGCCCATCGACATGACGCGGCTACTGTGCACGTATGAACATATCTCAACATGCAGCAACAAACAGCTTCCTACGATTCATTGTTGCGTCATACTGCAAAACTTTCCTTGTACCCTTTGTAATTGCCAAAATTAAAAACGTCATCAAAACGGTTTTAGTTTAATTTTCTTAACAATCAAAACTTTCGTCGTTACATTTTTTGACATCTTAATACACACACATCATCAGTTAATCTAATTAAGAACTTTTTCCAAATATTGAATGAAATATATATTCCAATCCATATCTATACGTTGTCAATATTACTTTAGCTTTTTTATTTTCTCAAATGTGCTTATTATTACTACTTTCGATCAAAATTACGTATAGAATCGTTAATATAGACAACTAATTAAAAATTGCATATATTTACATTAATTTTCTAGTTTACTTACACGCAATATGATGAATTATTATTCTATGTACGTACATATAAGCATAAAATCTGATTTGAACTTAGTGTATTTTTCTCAGTGTACTAGTGTACTAGTTAAAAATATTAGGATTGTTATTTATAAATTGCTTAAAACATTTTACATCAATTAAAATTTTGTTAGTCATCCATTTATTTCTTCAATATGTCTATAGTTTGTATTCTAGTAAGAAAGAGTGCTTTAAACAACTCGAGAAATTCAGTATACACACAGCTCAAATCGCTATCTGAGACTCAAGTAATATTAAGTAAAGTTTAAGTTTTATAAAATAGTTTAAGCATAGAAATGATCGAGTCTTAGAACTAACAACATATTATACCTATCTGCTAGACGCATTCGGATCGCATTTCGGATTCACAAACTTTTCGCATAAATCGTGATCTAAAGATATTTCAATACAGGTGTATCAAAAATTGTTTTTGTAATTAATATATATTATTGAAATTTTCAGGAGTTATATAATAATATTAGTGCTGTTTTTTAGTATTATAATTGGTAAAACAGCTTCCTTTGTGTAACGGTACTTCACAGACGTATACACATACGAGGTGTGGCAATTAAATTATGCCGTTTTTGCTTTTAGATGTTCAACAGACTGAAACTGTGTTCTGTGGTCAAGCACAACAATCCGGTTGTCCGCTAAAAATTGCTTCACAGATAGGGCATTGTGAGCTAGCGCATTGCCCTGGTGCAAAATCCACGGGTCGTTCTTCCACAAATCCGGTCTTTCATTCTTACTCTTTCCCTCAGCTTGATTGGGACTTCTTTGTAGTATTTCTGATTAACGGTTTACCCTCAGGCACCCAGTGAGTAATGGAAATACCCTTGATATTGAAAAAAACGATCAGCATTGCCTTCAATTTCGACTTGATCATTCGTGCCTTTTTCTGTCTTAGCGATCTGGCGGCCTTCCAGTGCATCGACAGATGCTTTGTTTCCGGGTCATATTAGAAAATTAAAGTTTCATCACATATGATGATGTGGGTCGTTCGATGATGTCAAAGAAAATGTTCATCCGATTGTCTTTTTGTTCCTAAGTAAGGTTTACTAGCACCATTTTGCACAAACTTTTGCTATATTTAATTCATCATGCAAAATGTGTCTTACTGTCTCTTTGTTAATATTTACCATATCGAAATGCTCAGACGTTGCTCTTTCCCCACAATTTAATTAAATTTCTGAACGTTTTCTACAGTTTTTATAATCATAGGTCGACCAGGACGTTTATCATCTTCCCGACCTTCAGAAAATCAAACATCTCCTTTAACATTTGCAAACATTCTATTGGCGATTTTTTAAATTTGACAAGAAATTTCAAGTCAATTCAAGTCAAGCCAACTAACAGTGTGCTCTACAATTAAAGCTCGAAAGTAAGCTAAAGCAGATAGAGAGACAAAACTAGGGGTTGTTGCTTGGGAAATATCAAGGTCAATTACATCACAATTACCGTCTCGCCCAATGTGGCTGCACGATGGAATTAGAGCAATCTCGTTATTTAATTGCCATACCCCATACATACATCTTACATACTATTCATATTATTGAGATATTGTTTATTTTTTGGCCTTAGTTTTCCTAAGGTGTTTTTTCTTATTACCAGACAATCTAATATGTGGCGCTGAATTTGGACAACTAATTCGTGATGTGAGTTGCATTTTGGCAAATTTCGTAGTTAACTATGCTCTTGCAGCTGACAATAAGTAGTTTTCATACATTATTTTTTTTAATTTAGATTTATCCTTTTGTAATCACGAAGCTGGTAAACAGTGAAAAATTCATTATAGATAGAGTGCTGCCCTTTTGGTCCATTTCCATTCATAAATATCTTTCACGAATTTATTGTATCCTGTGTTACATAATGGTTTCAGAATATTTTCTCTTGTGTTTTTCGATTCTCTTGCCGGTTAGCGCAATTTTAACAGAATAAATGGTACTTATAGACAGTCGCCTTTTCGGCAAAATGCAATATCACTTTTTTCATTTTTTTATGTCAGACTTACTACTGTCTGCACTACGAACAGAGAGAAACATATGAATAGAATATGAAGCCTTGACACAAGCACTACATGTTTTGATTAATACTGGCGCTTATATTTTGTAATTTTTTTCGTTAAGACATTGAAAAGAATAGAAAAGTGTTGTATGAAGGAAACTTTCTTATAGTTTTAGCGACTATGTACTTGTTACGCATAATCGTAACGGGAGCGTTGGCTTGGTGAAACAGAATCTTTTTCTTTGCCATTCCTGGCCGTTTAGCACGAATCTCAACATTTAATTTTTGTAGAAGTTCTGCTAAATATTATCCGTTTATTGTGGCACCTTTCTGAAGGTAATCAATGACCAAACGCTCTTTGAATCCCAAAAAATTGATGCCATCACCTTATTTGCCAATGAAGTGGTTTTCGCTTTCTTTGGAGGTGCAGAACCACGTTCTAACCATTGTTTCGACTGTTGTTTACTTTCGGGTGTACTGTAGTGTATCCAAGTTTCATAGCAAGTAACAAATTGCCTACAAAAATCAACCGGATTCCGCTTATAAAGGTCCAAATACTCATTGGAAATGCGCAAACGAGTGAACTTTTGATCACTCGTAAGCAATCGCGGCACCCATCTTGCCGAAAACTTGGAAAGGCCCAATTCTTTCGTTAAAATGTAGTGTACGCGTTCTGTTGAAATGTTTACCATGTCTGCTATCTCTCTCACTTTGAGTCGTCGATCTTGCGTAATAATATTATGGATTTTTATAATCATTTCCTTAGAAGTCACGATTTTGGGTGCTCCAGAGCGCGCTTCATCAACACAGCTTGTTCTACCACGTTTAAATTCATTTACCCATCTACTTATTGTGGCGGATGATGGAGCAGATTCACCTAATGTTTCCCGTAACTCATCTTTTATTTCGGTAGCTTTCATACCCTTAATTACGAAGTATTTAATCACCGCACGATACTCTGCTTTTTCCATTTTAACAAAACGACGTGTTGCTTCTTTTTCAATCAGTTGTTAAAAATAAACTAATTAACCGATTTATCTAAATATCGGAATGTAAACATATAAATAGGCAACCTAAATTAGAGTGCATTTATTTTACCAATTAGAGTGCCACCCATGTGTCATTCTCACTACTTGTCAAACTATCCTCGTATATATATATATATATATATATATATATATTTACAAATGTCTATTTTTACAGTAATATCAAAAGCTAAAGTATATAATATTCTACAAAAGCACACTAAACAAGAATTTCAAGTGCCAAAGTCTTAAAAAAGAAAGAGAGCTTTATTAGATCGTGTAGACGTATTGTATTGTATTGACTGGTAATACATAAAGTCCATTCATTTTTCTTTAAAAACGAAACCCCATCTTTAAATAAAATTTTGGGAGCAGTAAATAGCAATGATATATCGATGTTTTTAAGGTAGACATTATATAAGTTATTGAAAGAGATAAATTTTCGGTAAGATATTTATTCCGTTACTGCATGCAATTTTAGACTACCTTTCCTTGTAGCTACAAGAAGAGAAGTAGGAATGGCTACTTAAAGGAAAAAAGATGAAATAATTACATGGCGAAAACAATATTTGTCTAGGCTAAAACAATTTAGAACGGAAAGTAGAAAAATGTATTTTCTTGATGAAATATGGGTAAACGAAAGCCATACAACATCAAAAGTTTGGATCGATGAAAGCATTAAATGAGCACGGCCAGCTTTCAATGAGGGTGTGTGGTTTGAAACCTGCTAGTGGAAAAGGAAGACAGTTGATATTATTACATACCTGTTGTGGGGACGGTTTTCTTTGAGAATGGCTTGCTCTTATTTTCATCAGGTGATTACCAAGAAGAAATGAATGCATAATTGTTTGAAAATCGGTTTGAAAATATTTTACCTCATTTGGAAACTGATTCTGTCATCTTTTTGGACAATGCGTCCTACCATTCTAGAAAATTAGAAAAATACCAAATTCATCAACCAAGAAATATGATGTTCAAGAATGGCTTACTGAAAATAATATTTGATTTGAATCTAAAATGTTAAAAGTTGAATTGTTGGATTTATTAAAACAACATAAATCGAAATATGACAAATACGTAGTAGATGAGCTTACTAAATCCAAAAGTTTTGAGACTTTCTCCTTGTCGTGTGAGCTCAAAATCCTATAGAGCTAATTGGGGCCCAAGTAAAAGGAGATGTAGCTGTAAATAATACCACATTTAAATTGAACGATATTCAAAATTTACTTCGTGTTGCCATTCATAATGTTACTAAACCAAATTGTAGAAATGCAATTGATCGTATCAAAGGTATTTTAACAAAAATGTTGGATATGGACGGAAGAAGAGAAAATTTAGAAGAATTTGTCATAAATGTAGGAGATTCTAGTACCAGAGACGATTCTAATGAATAGACATTTATTTGTTATTTATTAATATTTTATATTAGGATTGTTTAGTGCTTATTGAACTAATATATATATATATATTAGTAAATTTAGTTTTGGAATGAAAATTGTAGATGTACATGTATTTATTTTGAAATAAAAGATATTACAATTGATTTAAACTTTAAAAATATAATTCAATTAGAAATAAAACTATTATAAATGTCATGTGCTTTTACAAATAAATTCTTTACTACAGTTCCTTTCATTTATTTTTATTGTAATATTAAAATTACTTAGCTTAGAATTTAATTAAAAATAAAAGCAATATACATGCTATTTGCTCACACAAATAAATTCTTCATTACGATAGCTTATCTTTTTTAAATTTGAAAGAATTAATTTAATCATTTGTGTTATATATGGAATTGGAAAAAAATAATTTAATGTACATTTTGAGAAGATTGGTTGAAAATAATTTCTATTCAATTACATCTAATATAAAATAAAGCAGTTAAACTGTTACTGCTATTGTTACTATAACAATCTTTTTTGAGTTTTTTTTTTGGTTAGAAGTAAATAAATAATACAATAATTGTGTATGTGTAAATCAAACTTTCGAAGCTGATATTTTATGTCAAAAATATTCACGTGATATGGTCGTGATTAGTTTATCTGTTCATGATACAGAGTATAGTAGTACCTTATTTACTCTTATAGTACCACACACTGTAATTTTATGTTGTAATAATAATTTAGCACTTTAGACATAATTATAATAATTTTTTTTTTGGTAAAGGCATTTGCCTAGTACCAAACACAGAACAGACTCTGTATCTATTTTTTTTTACCTTTTGTAAGTATATTTCTAGATTTATTACATTTTCGGATTTACACTACCAGTCATATTTATTTGCCCACCCCAATTTTATGTGTTTCCTGAAATACGGATTATCTTTCGAAAAATCTGTATTACAATTATTCAACAATATTATTAGTGGAAGTAATTCCATATGAATTTCTACGAAAATCTTAAATTGTTTATATATATCGTAAAGGTGTCATAAATTGGAAAAATACCATAAATATTATATAGGCTAATCCCTACAGTACTAACAGTTTTACCTGCATTTCCGATATTACCAATATTGTGTTATTGTACTAACTAATTACAATATCAGGATGTGTTCTTCAAAAAGAAAAATAAATTTTATGTCGGTCATCGTTCATCTTTTGTTGCGAAAACAGTGAAATAGTGTTATTGTGAATATTTTAATGCAATGCCGAAGACGAAGGAATTATCTGTTGAAGTGCGTGCTATGATAATTGCTTATCATCGTACGGGTAAAAGTAATCGCGAAATTGTAAAAGAATTACGATTAAATCGCAGAACCGTTGATTATAACGTTAAAAAATTTGAAGTGGTACATTTTCCAAAAACAAAAGATCTGGACGATGCAAAGCGACGACATCTGCAGATAACCGGCATCTAATACGGATAAGTAGACGCGATAGACGAAAAACAGCACCAGAAATTGCTGCTGAAATGAATAGAGCGCGTGCTAAACCAATTAGTGTGTCCACGGTACAGAGAAGGCAAGCGGGTTTATACGGAAGAATTGCTCTGCGAAAACCACTACTACGAAAGCAAAACAAGATAAAACGACTAAATTGGGCTAAAGAACATAAGAATTGGACGATTGATCAGATAATGTGTTGTGGACAGACGAATCGAAGTTTGAATTTTTCGGTAGTAAAAGGCGAATATTCGTAAGAAAATCCGCAGGAGAAAGAGTACTGCCAGAATGTATCGCGCCTACCGTAAAACATGGAGGAGGTTCAGTAATGATTTGGGGATGTTTTGGTGGAAGATCTGCAGGCGATCTCGTCAAATTTGAGGGAAACCTAAGAAAAGAAGGCTACAAGGAAATTTTAGAAAATAACGCTGTTCCTTCAGGACTAAGGATTCTTGGCGATAACTTTGTATTTCAACAGGACAACGATCCGAAACACACTTCTAGATTGTGTGGCGATTACTTGCGTCAACTAGAAGAGCAAGGGCAAATCTCTATAATGGTATGGCCAGCTCAATGTCCTGATCTGAACCCATTAGAGCTTCTTCGGGAAGAATTGGACCGGAAGGTTCGAGAACGTGCTCTATCATCCACCACTGTACTGTGGGAACAACTTCAAGAAGCCTGGGCACAAATTACAGAAGATACACTGCAAAAATTAATTGAAAGGATGCCGCGGTTATGTGCCGCAATTATCAAAAATAACGGTGGGCACATTGATGAGAGCAAAATTTAATAATAATTAATGATAAAGTTTTTATATAAGAAAAATGTAACTATTTTATGTTTATTTTACACTATTGTATTGGTACAATAAATAAATTTTCAGTACACATTTGATAGTTTAATAATTTTGGCTAAAACTAAGGGTGGGCAAATAAATATGACCGGTAGTGTACATGGATGCAGTCCGTACTAACTCATACTTTATAATCTAATAGGATTATACGTTCTAAATAATAACCTACCTGTCCAAGAAATCAGATCTTCATCTAAATATATCTGTTGATCTTGCGAACAAAGCTCTTAAAATTTTGGAATCTTTTACGAATTATAATTTTTAGTATTGATGTTTCTATCAATAATCCTTTCAAAGCATTCTTCGATTAAAGTCACACAATACTAGTATCAATTTCTGATCCATCGTCAATAGTTTCATCCTCCTCTGATTCAAAATTATTATCACTGTCTGTTTCATATAAAATACGCCTTTTTTGATAGGAACAATATTACTATCATGATTGCCACTTTTCTTACATTTGTTTTTTATGCTTTCACAATGATTTCGTACATTTGATAATTTATTCATTCATTATGGTAAGAAACAAAACGTAAATTAAGCTTACGAATTAACTACTATGACATTACTATGTTGTATTGCAAAACGAGAGTTCTTATTTCCCAACGATAAAATTTATTTTTTTACAACAAAAATTTTGGTTTTCAGATTGTGTTAAGAATCAATAAAATCGCTTAGGTGCAAATAATAAGTTTTTCTACGTTCCTTTGTATTTGAAATACTTTTATAAGTTTTGTAAATTTTTACGTTTACTGTTTTACCGCTAGTTATAATAAATATATAATAAATTTTCAATAGAATTGAGACCCAGGGTGTAAAGCCATCCCAAAACTTCAACAGCATAATCAGGTAATAAAAATTTAGCACTATCTCCTCCGTGCTTAATTGTCTACAATTGCACTCTTCCTTCATGGATGATGAATATACAAGTATCCGTTTAATCATTTAATGCCACAAATAAGTAAGGAAGATGGAAATTTTCTAGTGAACGTAAACGTTAGACTCGTGTTTAATGGGAGCTAACATTATTTTCTGATAAGACGAAGATAAATAGTTTGCTCTGTGTGTTTAATGGAAGCTAATATTATTTTCTGATTAGACAAAGATAAATAGTTTGCTCTGAGGCATACTTGAAGGTAAATTTGATGGAACCTGTGGTTGATTAACTTAATCACTTAAGGCTCATATATGAGCCCTTTTCACATTAATTTTCGTATTCTGTATAGGTATTTCGACAACTAAGTTATCATTATCTACGACACTGTTTAATTATCTGCTGAAGATGACAACGTAGCTATCGAAATACGTATAGAAAATACGAACATTAATGTAATATTGAATACATGCTCTACTATCATTTTGGAACGAATAGTTTTTTGGCCCGACATACAAATTTTTCTTGAATTGTGTTGCGAAATGTTGCGAAAAATATTCACAAAATATTCCCACTTATTAAGCCATAAAGGACATAGAAAACCAATAGTATCGTTAATTGTATACACACATACATATCTAGTAATGGACCTGTATTATTTGAAGTAGTACATAAAAGGAAAAAAAACGTGTTTGCTAATTTTAGGTATTTTCCTTGAAGATCCCACTGTGTGTGATCATAATTTTCATTGATATTGAAACGACGAATAGTGTTAGTCTAAGGTAAGTGACTAGACTATGAAATTGATGAATAGAATTAAGACCAACATCGATGAAGAGTACCTGGAGATTACTCTGGGGTAATTATAGTGGGTCGGTGAGTAGCGCCAACCACGTTTCTATTCTAGTGTACCGTGCGTCTCAAGTCGTAGCAAATCTATCACGTATCTTATAACCCTTCATGGTCTGTTACAGGGTACTATTATTATTAATACTCAAGATAATGTTAGATTGTTTCTACTAGGATTAATAATATGAAATAAATGTGTTAAACTAGTACACGCGGCCAAGATATACGTTAATTAATAATTATTACTTTGGTGACCAAAACAATGACACCTAAAAATGTAAATAAATATAGAAATAAGATGTTCCTATTGTTTTTAGATTTGATAAATTCAATTTTAGAAATCTAAAATTTATCGATAACATTAAATAGTAATATAAAAGCAGCTTTATGAAACAACTTAATACGATTTGTTAAAAATATTTCGAAAGGAACTAAAAAATGTATGTACATAAGTAGATAAAGTGAAATCTAAATGTCCAATTTAGATGAGTTAACGGTAGAACGCTGTACTAATGGATTACTTCCAGTAAAGTACCAGAATATTGAAATTACAACACATAACAAAAACGCAAAATTTGAATATGAAATGAAAACTACTAAAACACTCCTTTATAGAATCGCACAAATTTTTCTTTAATTTGATGTGTGAAAATTTAACTTAATCTCTACTAGCTACAATCAAATACATATAAAATATCATATAACATAGTAACGATTGATATTGTTCGGCAATAACCAACATTATACGATAATTATAAATACCGCGCATTCCATAATTTATTATACAATCAGGTTTCGAACTATTATTAGGAGGCAAAAACAGGATGAGGCTGAATATCATGTATTACATATGCATAAAATGCAGTCGCCTGTGAATGATAGATGACATTTAATTTATTAGATAATTTACGTATTCTCAAAGAAAAATGCTAGGTGAAAAAAAACAGTCTTAATAACAGCACTGTTTCTGTGTTCATTCAGGTGAAATAATAGTTTAACGCTGAATGTTAAGGTTATGCGCTTCATGGCCGGGAACTAGTCTCGAAATTATTTTAACGGTAATAAAAAACCATTTCACGAAATAGATGACTGGACGTTATTTAAATATCTACCTGTTTTTGTATTTTTATTTTCTATAGTAGAGTTTGCAATAAATTACTTCATTATATTGTAGACGATGTCAATATTTATATCAATAAAGATATAGATAGCTGTGTTTTGGACATTTTGAATATTTACCTTAAAAAATAAGATAATAGGAAATAAAGTACAGCACTGTTTTGTATAAACCATTTACTTTATAATAATAATAGTAATAATAATATAATAATATTTGATGCTTTGGACTACAACTGAATACAGGATACGCTATAATGTACTTTATTTATTGGTAACATTCAACACATTCAAAAGTTTGTATTATTAAAAGCATCATTATGACAACATACATATATATATACGCTAAATTTCAAGGTCATCAATAAATTACAGAAACAATATACCTTAGTAATCATCATATGCTTCACTTTATACTGAAATCGTTTTAACGGTAATTGTTTATAATTGTTCGACAATTTATTGTACGTCTTTGTAGCGACATAATTAAGATTCTTTTCACTAAAAAGTTAACTTGTATATTGAAACTTTCAGAATATTTACATTTCTAGTGTTGTAGATATGATAATTATTTAACTTAGGTATTGAATTAAAGTTTTATTTGCATAAAGCGGTAGTTGATAAATATAAATGCTGGGCAATGTTATAATTTTAAATTAATTAAATGATTCTTTACAATTAGTTCCAACGCTATTTCCCACTTCCAAGCATTAATTTTGTTCTAGATATTGTCGTGGGACGCTTGGACTGACGTACTAAGGCTGTTTAATACGGCAGTCGAGACACCCTTCGTCAACACCCCATAAGAAATTAATGAGTGGAAGTGAGTATAGCAAAACATGTTCAAAAATTCTAAATTTACTTGTGGTTTACGTCTCATAAAAGAAGGACGTTTCTTAGTTTCTTCCAAAACTTATCAATGTGGTATCTCCAATCACGTCGCAAGTCAATAACAACACCTAAAAACTTATTTGATTCAATTTGTGTCACATTTTTGTGATCAACTTTAATATACTTTGAGCGATCGCGATCCACTTTGGTAAGTAAACTTCAATAAATACAAAGTTCTTGATGTTTAAATATAGGTTATTATATCATTCACAAAGGGTACTAGGAAAGTTTTGCAATACAGCTTTATTTATTTAATTTTTTCAAAATAATTTTCTCTGCACTCAATACACCTCTCCATCCTACGAAACCAGTCTTTAAACCAGTTCTGCTAAGTTTTACTAGGGAGTAAAGCACACTCGTTGTCCCAAGCCCGCAGAAGGTCCTCATCACTGATAAACCGCCTCCCTTTTAGCTTCATTTTCACATGCGGGAACAGTGCAAAGTCGCAGGGAGCAAGATCTGGACCGTAGGGAGGGTGCTCGAGAAATTTCAATCCCTCGATTTGAAAAATACAGCTATCATTTTTCTTCCTTAAAAATCGTGATTTTCTGACAACTACGGGTTTGTCCTCATCATCAATGTGGTATCTCCAATCACATTGCAAGTCAATAACAACACCTAAAAACTTATTTGATTCAATTTGTGTCACTTTTTTGTGATCAACTTTAATATATTTTGAGCGATCGCGATCCATTTTGGTAAGTAAACTTCAATAAATACAAAGTTCTTGATGTTTAAATATAGGTTATTATGTCATTCACAAAGGGTACTAGGAAAGATTTGCAATACAGCTTTGTTTATTTAATTTTTTCAAAGTAATTTCCTTTACACTCAATACACCTCTCCATCCTCCGAAACCAATCTTTAAACCAGTTCTGCCAAGTTTCACTAGGGAGTAAAGCACACTCGTTGTCCCAAGCCCGCAGAAGATCCTCATCACTGGAAAACCGTCTCCCTTTTAGCTGGACTGTAGGGAGGGTGCTTGAGAAGTTTCAATCCTATCGTGGTCAAATATTCGGTGCAGGCTTTGGTGCGGTGAGCTGGAGCATTATCGTGATGGAAGAACCAGGTGTTCATTCTTGACTTTGGCCGCAGGTTCGTCATAGATCTAATGACTTTAGGCAGGCACTGTCCAGTACACCACTTAGCTGTGACTGTCTTCTATGTGTCCAAAACGACGCGTTCCACAATTTCACTCGATTTGAAAAATACAGCTATCATTTTCTTCTTTAGAGATCGGGATTTTCTGACAACTATGGGTGTGTCCTCATCATCAAAGACCCAAACTTTGTTTTGAGCTTTGATCGGCACATCATAATAGTACAGCCAAGTCTTGTCACCTGTCACGATGTTGTTCACATACCGAGATAGTCTCTTATTAAACTTTTTTAGCATCTCCCGGCACCAAGTCACACGTCGTGTTATCTGCTCTTCAGTCAGTCGAAGCAGCACCCAGAGAGAACAAAGTTTCTTCACATGCAAATGATCATGCAGAATCGAACGAATTGTTGGTGCATTTAGGCCTGAAGTACCCTCTATCTGTTGGTAGGTCACTCGCATGTCCTCGTCAAGCATTTTCGTCACAGTAGTAATGTTTTCCTGCGTAACTGACGTTCGTGGCCTTCCCCGCCTCTCAACATCCTCCACAGTTAAATTTCCCCTTTGGAATTCTCTATACCACCAGAATATCGTTGTGCAATGTGCACAAACATCACCTAGTGCAAGAGTCATTTCTTCGAAGCACTGGTCTATGTTTAAATGATGCACGAAATTATAACGCAAAACTGCCCTTATCTCATTTTGTGACCACGATGCAACCACTTTACACTCTCGCTGCTAATGAATAACTGAGCACATCGACATGGCGCGGCGGCTACTATGCACGTATGAACATGTCTCAACATGCAGCAATAAGCGGCTACCTACGATTCATTGTTGCGTCATATTGCAAAACTTTCCTGGTACCCTTTGTACATATATTATATTATAAAGAGCAGTGGTCCAAGAACACTGCCCTGAGCAATAGGAATGGGTATTCTATTAATATTATTTTGAAGATTTATCAATGTAAATAATATATCCGAAATGTAAAATTCTGGTGTTTTTACCAAAATACAGAAATAAATATGTTCAACGTACTAAATTTAAATTAATATTTACACTACTAGTTACAAACATTTTGCATTGGATATATTTCTATATTTCGAAAACATCAGTTGTTTATACCAAATAAAGTTGCTGATAATAAAATCATTTATCAGAAAAAAATTGAAACAAATGATAGGTTTACAGATAAAAACAGTACTTTTGTACAAAAGAAATGGCCAAAAACAATCCTAGAATTGCCGCTAAGGTGAGAACTGCTGCTAGAAAATAATTTATACATAAACAAAAAGTCAATTTGCTGTGGACGGTAAGTGACAGGGGAAGAAAGTCAGCTGGTATGAATGTATGCATTTCTAATGAATGGACATTAATATTAAGATTTAATTTACTTTATTTTTGTCCTAACACTTTCGTTCTAAGAAATCTCTTCTATAAAAATACAAATAACCTAAAAGTTGCAAAAGACTTGTTGAAAATAAACATACAATTCAAAATCTCTTTGAGAAATTATTATCTATACATAAAAAATCAAAGCAAGAGGAGTTTTTATAAGTACTGCAAATCTACAAAATCAGTATTATTGTATGCGATTGGTGGGGATTTTCGATGTCGACTAATTGAGAGAAAGAAAACCTCATAGGTATCTAACTGTGTAAGACAAGATTTCTTAACATGTCTCCTCTACTTCCAATTACCTGATTTAAAGGAATACAAATATTTAAAAACGCATTATCGTCTGCATAATTGTGAGGCATTGATATACAGTCATGTGCAAGTAAAAAGCAGCCCTAAATTAATACTTACAGATAACATTTACAACGGACAATTCTGATGCAGCTATATTGAAATTATTTAAAATCCCTGAATATATATGATTTCCGGTAAAGTACCGAATATAAGGAAGTATTACTGAGTTTTCTAGTTATGCGCTGTTATTTGCCTGTGGCGGCACTAAACGCAGACGTATAAAGTTCTATGTGTTGCAAAATAATTCAAGCAAAACATAGTTCGTTGGAAAAAAGAACAATTATACTCAATCTACCTAATAGACAAAAGCTACAAGCTTGTACAGAATACGCTCTCATGTTACGCGAAAATTATTGCAAACGTTAAGAACTAGAGAAAAGTGAAAGAAAATCGTTATGGAAAATTAGCCCTAGAGAAGACAGAAACATTATATGTGCAAAGAAGACACCGTTCATAAGTTCAAGTGAGTTACACCTTCGTATAAGCACATCTACTATTAGACGAAGATTGATTCAAAAAAAGTTGCGTGCAAGAAGACCTTGGAAGGTACCGTTATTAAATAAAAGGCAAAGAGAAAGTAGATTATCGTTTGCTTATGAACACGTACAATGGGACGGAAAAAAAACGTAATGTACTGTGGTCCGATGAATTGAAAATAGTTTTGTTTAATTCTAGTGAATATCAACAACACCTACAAAGACCACCATTGACAGCATTTCAATCCCAGTACACCAAAAAGACGACAAAAATTCGGAGACTTAGGCATCATGCTGTAGGTGTGTTTTTCGTGGTATGACTTAGGCCTTTTACACAATGTAGAAGGCATAATTAATACTGGTGTCTATGTGAATATATTACAAACTATGCTTCTATCATATGCAGATGAAGAAATGCCACCAAGGTGGTTCTATATGCAAGATAACGATCCGAAGCATGTTTCTGATAAAGCTAAAACATGGTTTCGAGATAATAACGTTCGCGTTTTGGTTTGGCCGGCACAATCGCCAGACTTATACACCATTGAAAATTTATGGATGGAATTGAAAAAGAATGCATCTGCTGCTAAGCCGCAAAATATTGACGATCCGACATGAAGACAACTGGTGAACTCATTGCTCCACAGGTGTGGGAAAGTGATAAACAGTAAAGGTAAAGCAAAATATTAAGTGTTCAATCCAATCTACTAAGTAAAAATGACATTTGGTTAGTATTTTGGCATGACTGCTAGTTTAATGTATAATTATTTTGTTTGTCCTAGAATATATTTTCTAGTTTTATTTTCTCTTTGGTATTAATAAACCTATTTATTTACTGTTTTTGTTATGCAACATGTTGGAATAAAAAGTTCATAAACTTGAATTTCTTTTATTTCACGTATAAATTGATATTTCAGCAAATTTAAGACCACTACTATTGTCGTGCACATGACTGTATATCCTCAACGTGTAATTTAGTCAAGTGTAAGCGACCTTTATAGCATACCACGTTTCTCGTTAATATTGCGTAACCGTTATTTGATAATTATTGATCTTTGGCTCTCGTTTAAATAATTTGGTTTTCTCATTCAAATAATCCTACAAACGCTCAATAAGGGAAAGGTCAGATGATTGAGGTGACTGTATATCCTCAACGTGTAATTTAGTCAAGTGTAAGCGACCTTTATAGCATACCACGTTTCTCGTTAATATTGCGTAACCGTTATTTGATAATTATTGATCTTTGGCTCTCGTTTAAATAATTTGGTTTTCTCATTCAAATAATCCTACAAACGCTCAATAAGGGAAAGGTCAGATGATTGAGGTGGCTAAACTATTATTTTTAACTCACCGTCTGTTTCTTTTTGTAGGAAAAGGTTCTCGTAATCTTAATGAATATTTAGAGTAATTATCTTGACGGAATACTAAATTCTGATAAAGAATTCTTCTTTTTATAATGACTCTATATCTGGTAATTTATTCTTATTTTATCATATTATTCCTTTGATTTGGTCTAAATGTCCCAATATTTCTCCTGAAAAAAAAATTATAACATTAGACATGCTTTCTTCTCCATGCTCGACCGTAAGCATTATACACTAATCACCAAATCGGCAGAGCACAAATTTTCTTCGTTCTGCACCAAAAAGTGTAAATTTTGATTAATCTGTCCACAAAATGTTTCTACTTTCTTTCATTATCTAATTTTCGTGTTTACGTGTTCAGGTTAATTTTCTTTTCAAATTTCCCGTAATAGTGTTTCTTTCAACTACAAAACCTCTGATTTTTCTATTTCGACTTTCATTTAAGTGTTGCATGATTTCAAGTACTATTAATTTTCCGCCTACGTTTGGAAGTTGTTGCAAATAAAAATAATTAAGTGATCGTCGGGGATAGTAATTGGAATTAGCCGTTCACTGCGCTTTCTTTCAGACTACTATATAGCCTCCACTTCTCTGACGATTTCATGTTCAGAATACATTTGAGTGTAAAATAGAAACTGTGGGTCATTTCTCCATCCTTATTTGTTTGCAAATGTAATATTTTTTTTAAGAATTCACATTAAAAGAATAAAATTTTTAAGGAATGATATTTACACTTTCTAAAAAAATTCTTAAGGAATGATATTTACACTTTCTAAAAAAATTCTTAAGGATTGCTTGCCATGAACACACAGTCTCTCTCAGGGAAAACGGAACTTTTTTAAAATAAAAACAAGAACTTACTATTTTGACAAAATTCATTTATTTTATGCAAAGTAGTCACCTTGGTTTTGGTTCATCTTTAGAGATGCCCTTTAAGATCGCTGTCGACGCTTTTTTAATGGCTTCGGCATCGGCATAACGCTGTCCTTTCATCGGTAAATGTAGTTTGCAGAATAAACAGAAATCACAGGGGGCCAAACCCGGTGAATGGTTGATGGTTAAAATGCTATTTGTAGTTAGAAAATCAGTGATAAGCGTCGAATGATGAGATGGTGCATTATCACGTAACAAACGCCAGCTACCATTTTTACGATATTGAGGTCACACACGACGAATACACCTGACTAGTTGACACAAAGATTTTGCGCACTACGCCTTTCGAATCATAAAAACAAATCAACATTGTTTTCACTTTTGACTTCTCCAAACGGCATTTTTTCGGTCTTTCCTCGCTTAGATGCTTCCATTCAGAGCTTTGACGCTTTGACAAATTGATAGAATATAGACCATGCAAATATAATTTATGTAATAAATAAATTAAAGTCTTCTTATGAGAAAAGTACCAAGAGAAAGCAGCAGAAGAATAACGATTAGATCGCTTTAATAACGAGAAAAAAACGAGGCATAAAAAAAATGGTGGGATGATATGCCCGAAAATAGAAACATTTAAAATACAATTGATTGCAGAGGAAAGTGCAGAGATAGAAAAGAGAAGAGATGTAAATGCTGTCAGGACACATAAACAGTTATAGCAATTAAGTAATTCGAATAAGTTGAAACAAACGCTTGGAGTGTTGTTAGCCATATTTTCAGGACTCAACAGTAATGATGATACTAAAGCTTTACCTGACGATATTAAAGCCTTACCTTCACCGAAAAACCCTAAACTTGTAAAAGTGTAGGAAGCATTACAACATATTAAGCAAAAACAAATTATCCTTATTTAAATTCCCTTGCCACAGTTTACAGCTCACGAAATTTGGACAGAGTAAAATTATGAATAAACAATAATTTAGCAAAAAATATAATAGAACAGAAAGTATTGATTCTGTAGCTATACATAATGTTTTTGAAGTATCCTCCTTCGTTACCAAGGTACAAAAGCAAACACAAAGTTCTTCTTTATGACACGTAGTTTGGAAAAATTACATTATGTTACAGAAACCTTTCATAATACTTATTTGACCCAATAGCGGTTTTTATATTGCCATAAAAAGTAATTTCTTTTAGAGAGAGTTTTGATGTACTTATAAAAATGGAACTATTGATTTTTTCGTCATTTTTGGCGCTACATTAATGGGCGATTACATTTACTTTGTAATTTAATAATGAAAGTCCTAAACCCCGTTGTAATTAAGTATAGATAATCTTATACCGATGCACTGTTGACTTGCACTCCTCATACTCGTACGAGAGTAATCACAGCTGATTGCTTTGATGTAACTGCTAACTTCTCTTTCGAAACATTAAAATATCTTTGTTAAAATTTAACAAATCCATTGGGTTCTAACAATATGAACAATCAATTCCAAAATAGCATTTTATTCTATTGTAAGTATTGTAAATGGCTACTGAATTATATTTAAACTATATTTTAATGTTTTACAACTCCATATTACTCCTCCTTTTGTTATAAACAATTTCAAGGTAAGTGATTACTTGATTAGATATTCTCATTTAATAAACCAAATAAACGAAGTCTATTTTTATAGAAAATATATTTACCTAATATATATTCACAATATTATAATTTTCATATTAACACTATGAATACAACTATTTATTAAGGTTAGAACTTTCTAAACTACACTTTTATAGAATTTTACCGGGCGTCCCAACTTCCATGAGCGATAATGTACATATATTAGACGCATACTGGTTGCGTGCGTTTGTGTCAATTCAATCTATTTTGCATCGTGATTATTTAATTCTTTGTAAAATTATTAAACAACAATGTAAACACTATTTGTACTTTACTATACACAAATTGGATTTTAAAATATTAGAAATTGAAATTCTTTAGAAAAGGTTTGTTTGGGGAGTACGCTAAATATCTTTCGTTCTGCATATTTTAAGAATATCTTTCGTTCTGCATATTTTAAGAATACAATTCTAAAATAATTCTACTGTAACAATTTGTAATTTTAACATTAATTGATCATACGATTATCTTTACAAGTCCAATTAATTAATTGAAAAGAGTAATATAAAATTTTAAATGAATATCTATTGTAAATGACTTATTTTAAATAAAAAACATTAAATAGTAGTAAATTTTATTTTAAAAAAAGAACACACTTAACTCCAAAAACAATATAGTAGTATGGTTTGACGCGTAAGATAGCTACTAACACCATCTTTTAGAAAAAAAATCATTCTTTACTAATTCTGCCATCTTTTTTATGGTGACGGATAAAATGTTAATTTCAGAAATTTCGTTTGAAAGTTACGATAGTAAAATATCTAAATGGAAAATCCTTGTTTCTGAAATTTGGGCTGATATGCAACGTTACATGATAATTCTTTGAAAGTCACATTTTATCACTAGATTGTGTAATGCAAACGTAATTATATGAGTATACAAGTTTATGTGGGATTAGTATCGTCAAAAACTGCAACAATTCCAGAAACAGTCAAGAAAATTAATAAGACTGTTTTGAATGACCGAAAAATTGACATCGTAAATGCTATTCAATTATCAAAAATATTCGACTCTCGTAATCCAATCATTGCAAATGTAATGAAACAAGTCCTGCAACTATAAAATTACGAAAACAATAATGCTGTGTAATTATTTTAATAATGTTTTACATAAGACTATTGTGTTACTGTTTAATGATATAACATTTCCTTGTTTTAAAGTTAAAATCGATGCATTTTTGTACTTCACTCACTATAACAGTCACATACTGGTTATAAATTATCATTAGTATCTGGTAAAAATATTCGGCAGTTAATTAGCACATTACTATTTATGTACAATACCCTGAATAGGGCAACTCATTTTTTATGCTGTTTTTTAAACTTAATAAACAAAATACTTTAATTTCTGTTACATATTATTGATATTACGACGCCGTTAATGGTTTATATTGGGTCTGGGAAAAAGTTCGTGGCGTTTTTTCAGTAAAATTCAACTGGTCCCCGCATGGCGCGTGGACGAATTCATTTAAACCGAATATGCTCCATTATTATCGACAATGTTTCGCCATTTTTTTGGTAGATCCATGATCCCATCGGTGAAAAACTTCTGTGGTTTCTGGTCGAAAAACTGAATCAAGTAGTTTTCACAGGCTTCTTTTGTAACCAACTTAATTCCATTGAGAGAGTTCTGCAGAGATCGAAACAGATGATAGTCAGAGGGTGCTATATCCGGACTGTAAGGTGGGTGCATCAAAACTTCCCAACCAAACTCTCTCAATTTTTGACGGGTCATCAAAGAAGTGTGTCATGATGGAAGACAACACCTTTCCTATTAATCAATTCGGGCCGTTTTCTTTCAATCGCCTGGCGTAATCTCTCTAGTTGTGCACAGTGGAGTTGAGAATCAATCGTCTGACCAGTTGGAAGTAGCTCGTAGTGGACGATTCCCCTCCAGTCCCACATACACACAGCATCACTTTTTTTGGTCAATGTTGGCTTAGCGAACGCTTGTGACGGCTTCCTTTATCCACGATCTTTTATTAGTATAATGGTTATTAAACGTTTCAGAAACGGCTCGATTTCATTCCGTTTCAAGCGCATCGCAGATGTTAATTCGGTCAATCATGTTTTTCACGCTTCAATACGTCAAGCTTTTTTTTGTAACCAGCTTTGTGTAAATGGTTCAAAACAGTTTTGTGGTCAATTTCCATGTATCGACACTGCTGATATGCTTATCTTGTTGGACTTTTTCAAGAATTTCATCAGATTTTTCAGTGATTGGACGACCGGAGCGTGACTCATCTTTCACATTGAAATTTCCAGAACGAAAGCGAGCGAACCATTTCCGCGCAACAGATTTCGATAAAGTACCTTCACCGTACACATCACAAATTTTATCACAAGCCTGCGCAGCGTTCTTCCCCTTATCATAATAATATTGCAGAATATAGCGAAATTTCTCATTATTCTTCTCCATTTTCAAGTGCGAATAACTTTCCAACCACTGCACCGATTACAATGTTTCTACACTCAAACTAACGTTCGGAAGGTCATCTAAAAAACGAGCCCTCGGTGGTGTCGCTGTGACTTGTTGTTCTTTAATGGTTTATATATATATTAGGTGCGTAAATAAGTTCTCGCTGTTTTTCAAGAGATGGCTCCAGTAGTAAGTTCTGGTCGATTGTGACATAACCAAAACGTCATGAACCAAGCTTAGACATATGGTAAACAAACCGCTTTCACACATTAGTGATTTTGTTTTTGCGTCATATACTTTTGGTTGTGTGAAAATGTCTGATTTTGTGCCAAATAATCGTCATTTGCGGGAAGTGTTCTTTTCTTCTTTCATTCGAAGAAAACGGTGGCTGAAGCGCATCGAAAACTCCAAAGAGTTTACGGAGATGCTGCTCTAAGTGAAACAACGTGCCGTGATTGGTTCCGTCGCTTCAAAGACGGTGATTTCGATGTTGACGACCGTTCGCGTGAAGGAAGTCCAAAAACCTTCGAAGACGCTGAATTGGAGGCATTGCTTGATGAGGATCCGTGCCAAACGCAAAAAGAGCTTGCTTCAGCATTAGGAGTTACCCGCCAAGCCATTTCCCAGCGATTGCATGCGTTGGGAATGATTCAAAAGCAAGGAACTTGGGTTCCTTATGATTTGAAGCCAAGAGACGTTGAGCGTCGTTTTTTCGCCTGTGAACAACTGCTCCAGCGGCAAAAAAGGAAGGGTTTTCTTCATCGCATCGTTACCGATGATGAAAAATGGATTCATTACAGCAACCCAAAGAGAACAAAATCATGGGGACTGCCCGGTTATGCTTCTACGTCGTCGGTTCGGCCGAATATTCACGCTGCGAAGGTTTTGCTGTGTATTTGGTGGGACCAGGGCGGTGTTATTTATTATGAGCTGTTGAAACCGAATGAGACCATCACTGGGGAACGATATCGAATGCGATTGAGCCAAGCACTGCGCGAAAAGCGGCCACAATACGAGCAGAGGCACGAAAAAGTGATTCTACAGCATGACAACGCTCAGCCTCACGTTGCCAAACTCATTAAAACCTACTTAGAAACGCTCAAATGGGAGGTCCTACCCCACCCGCCATATTTCCCAGATATTGCGCCGTCCGATTATTACTTGTTCCGTTCGATGGCAGATGGTCTAGCTAATCAGCAGTTCCGCTCACATGAAGACATCTCAAAATGGCTTGATTCGTGGATAGCCTCAAAAGACGAACACTTCTACCGGTACTCGAGCTCTGCCGGAAAGATGGGAAAAAGTTGTCACTAGCGATGGACAATATTTTGAATAATTCATTTGTAAACATTTTTTCACAATAAAGTTGCATTTTTATCAAAAAAACAGCGAGAACTGATATATGAAAATGTATTTTCTCGAGTTCTAGACCGTGTGTGAGTTGTGCCCCGAAAGGACCGTTCTCTCGACGTTTCAACAAGATCTCATTCGTCATTTTCTACAACTGGTCTTACTAACGCTGAAGATTGTCTAACGTCTGTCTGGTTACTTATACGTTGCTGCTTTTGTGGGGAGCGTTGGCTTACTGACGTCGCATGCGTTGAACTGTGTGTAATTGGTCCCGATATATTGTCGATTATGTGAGGAATGCGCTCTGTCGCGGTTTGTTTCATTCTTATTCTGTAAGTCGGTCAGAAGCTACGTTTATCAGGCTGCTAAGATAGGTCTATTCTTTATCTCGATCATTTCTCTTATAATTCTCATAGCTAGGTTTTCGCTCTTCGCTGATACCTTGATGTTGTCGAAATCCATAAAATGTCCTGTTAAGAGCCTATATTGCGCTACGAAAATGTTGGTTCTTTCTTGATAACTGCGTTTCTGTGTTCTTCTCTTTTAACGTTGGTTTGCCTATTCGTCTGCCCCACGTAGGATTGATTACACTCTAAGTACGGCATGTAATCAATTCTACGTGGTCCGCGAAAACATCAAGTGAAATATATATATATATATATATATATATATATATATATATTTATATCTTAATTAATTCCACAGTTTTTCACACTAATTAAAAATCTTTTAATGATAAGTTACTATAACTTAATCTTCAGTATACAAATAAATACAGCAATTTAATTAATTAACTATTTAATTATTTAAAGAAAATGACAGAATGCATAGTTCCATAGGCTATATTTAAAGATAACAAGCAATAACCTTATACACATTTCTAATACAAACGCGTAGCGAGAGCAGAAAAATTATCTCCCACTTGCAATTTCTCTCTATTTTTACCGACATGTAGAGAAGTTATTTGCGATCCAAGAAAGATTAATTTTAGATCTTGAAATAGGACAAACATTTTCACTAAATTGCGCGAAAGAAATACAATTATAATCAAAACAGCAATAAGTTATTATAATTTTTCTTATCTACATATATACGATAATTTTTATTTAATTTCATCCAACAAGTACATAAAGTTATTAAGTATTAAATTAAACAATACTTTACAACAGCATAAAATGTTTATGTAATTTATTTAAGAAGTAGAAAGCTACGAGTATAAAAAAAGAGTACTTTCAGTTACTACTCGGACAGAACTTTGTTATGGAAACACAAATTTTAATACATATGTATGTATATATATTATATATATATATATATATATATATATATATATATATATATTTAATATATATATATTATAATATATATATATATATATATATATATATATATATATATATATATATATATATATATATATATATATATATATATATATATATTTAACTATAATGTTTTAAGTTTAATGATTCCCACGTAAATGAAAAAGAAATGCCAAAACATATTCATATTTATTGTATGATTCATACATACTGGTACGTTAAATTTAGTAAAAATTGACAGAAACCTTACTTTTAATAACAAGAAAATAACGACTCCATAATTTATAAATAATGACTAATACAATATATAGTAATATAATACAATATATAGTAATATACCTGTTATATCTTTGGTAATTCTGTAACAAATATAAATGTTAAAGCAATTTTCTAGTACTATTTAAATAATATTCCTGAAATCTTAGTAAACAAATTCGTATTCTACAAACTGATTTTGTTTTTCTAGAGCAGAATGCAGTTGTCAAATATAATGCTCATCAAAGTTTCAAATATTTTATTTATTTATTATTTGTTCTATAGAATTGCGATTATTAACGAGAATGATCAATCAAGAATCAAATTAATTAGTAAAAGAAATAGGAGATTTATTGCACATATTATTATACCGGAATTAAATAACAATTGAAATAGAAGTTTGTGTAGTGGAGAGAACATACAGCATTATATGGTTGAGCAAGCAAACAAAAGCATCTTTGGTGAACGAAAATATATGAAGTTTGAACAGAGAGACAAAGGCCAACAATATTACAAGGGTTGAATAAGAAAATGTATAATGAGAGACTTTCAAAGATGAAGGAGATTCCAAAGAAGTAGGATAGTAAAACAATAGGTAAATTTGTTATGGGACAGGTGCATCAAAATTTGAAGCATTTTGTCGACAATATAACACATTAAAAGGACAGAAAATTACCATACTAGTCATAAAGCATGAAAACTCCCTCTTTCATGCAAACAAACAAAAGCATCTTTGGTGAACGAAAATATATAAAGATTGAACAGAGAGACAATGGCCAACAATATTACAAGGGTTGAATAAGAAAATGTATAAGGAGAGACTTTCAAAGATGAAGAAGATTCCAAAGAAGTAGGACAGTAAAACAATAGGTAAGTTTGTTATGGGACAGGTGAATCAAAATTTGAGGCATTTTGTCAACAATATAACGAATTAAAATTACCATACTAGTCATAAAGCATGAAAGAGGGAGTACAAAGAAATATTAGAGCAAAATGATTTGTCCTCTAAACTACATATAATTACAGAAAATACGTGCGCAAAAACAACGAGCCAAAGCATATGCTGCTACTACAAAAATTAACTGCAATGAGAGAATGAAATAATATTTTGCAAGAAAGCACATACAGTACCGACCACAAAAATTAAGACAACTAGTAAATTATTGCAAACGTAAATAAAAACTATAATAATGCAAAAGAAAATACAAATTTATTGCTAGGAATAAAAACATAAACAAATAACATACGAAAACAAAATAAAACGTTATCATTAAAATATTACGTTCGAAATTGGACAGACTTTTCGTATTCGTCTATCGAGTTCATTTCACAGTCATTCGATGGGGTTCAAATCCGGATTTTCGGGGGCCGGAACATAATTTGTAAAACGTTCTTTTCTGCTTGAGGCATTAGATAATCTTTACAGATTCGTATTGTATGTGTGGGAGCGTTATCATACGAAAGCACGAAGCTCTCCCCAATTAAGCGCAATCCGGATATCACGAGCGTTTTCTTCCAGTATTCATCGTATAGTTTTCTTTGCGCAAAATACCGTCGATTTGTACTAGATTTACGGTTCCCACACTGCTAAAACAACCCAAAAGCATTATAGAACTGCCATCGTGTTTGATTGTGGGAACGACGCAACCTTCCGTCTCTCGTTCGTCTCACACAACTCTGCACTTATAACCGCATAATTCAAACTTGAATTTGTCAGTCAAAAGAATATTTTCCAATTTTCTTCTGAGTAGTTCCAACAACTTTCGGCCCACTGTAATCGCGGCTAAGGTTTTATTACCGCAACGCAACTGTAAAGACCAGCTTCTCTTAAGCGGCGTTTAGTGGTGGTTAGAGAAATCGGTCGTTCGCATCCCCACAGGAAGAAGTCACAAGGTGTCAAATCCGGTGACCGTGGTGCCTATCTGAGACATGCTACGTCGCCAGCTCCTTGACGACCAATCCAACGGTTCGGTAGAGTTTCATTCAGATATTCACCCACTTGGCTACTTTAGTGAGGGGATGCCCCGTCTTGTTGAAATGTGAAGTTGTCTTCTCGCAGCCTCGGAACATCCAGTTTTCTAACATAGCGAGATTCTGCTGACAATTAACCGTGTTTCCATCAAGGAAGAATGGGCCGTAAACAGATGATCGGGATATCGCACAAAACACATTGATTTTAGGCGAATCTCGTACATGTTCAGTGGCTGCATGTGGGTTCTGTAGACCCCAAGTTCGAACATTGTGTTTGTTTACCAGACTACTAACATGGAAAGTCGCTTCATCAGTGAACACGATGCGTTGTGCGAAAGTGTTATCATTGTCAATAGCATCATGAATCTTGTTACAAAATGCCACACGTTGCCGTTTGTCATCAGGACGCAGAGCTTGTAACAACTGTAACTTGTACGGCTTCATAACTAACCGACGTCTCAAAACAAGCCAAATTGTTGTGGTAGGCAGTTGTAACTCCTGACACGAAGAGTTGATTTTTAAGGATTACGTTGGAAAGCAGTTTGAACTCGTGCAACATTTTCTTCAGAAACACGACGGCGGCCAGGACTCTTTCTTTTTTCCTTTACATACACATCCTGTATCTACAAACTGTCGATACCATCTACAAATGTTCCACCTATTCGGAGGATCAATTGGGTAGCTGAACCTGAAACGTCTTTGCACTGTAATCACGGAATTGCGCTTCGCAAACTCGAGAACACAAAATGATTTTTGCTACGGAGTAGTCATTTTAAACATATGGCGGTTACCAAGAAAAACAGAAGACAACTGACATCTAGCGGCTATTAAATAAACTAGATTATGTATTCGTTTCTCCAATAGCCAAACCGAGGCGCAGCGATCGTTAGTTTGGACAAAATTATACTTTGTAATACGTATATTCTTTTTGAAACACGCTGTACTTTAATATTATCTCAACTTTGTCGTAGAAGCTTTTACAGTAATACTCACGGCATTGAATAGTGAAACAATTCGATTTTTTTAAATTCTGGTAGTTTTCGAGAGTTTTATGTCCGGTAGTGTATATGTTTGCAAATTAATTAATTAAATACGTGCTAGGATTAATTTTTAGACGAAACGATTATTTAAAAATTTGTATTTATAATTATTTTTTAGAAGTAGGTACAGGACCCATAGATATTTTCTTTAATCTCGAAAATATTTATATTTAAGTTTTCTATGCTCTTTGCGCAAAATAGTTATTATGCTTTTACGGGCGATACGGGAAATAATTGAAAAAATATTTTTTCGTGACAGTTTCTATACTGTTTTATAATTTAAGTAAATACAATATAATAATTTTTTTTCTTTCAAAATTTTAATTTATTTCTTTGTCATGTCCCGTTTAATAAGAGAGGTATCAAGGTCGTGAACAATAGCTATTTTTAGTTAATATTTCGTACATGTGCCTAATATTATCTTGTGTACCTGTTTGCATAATTACTGCAAACGAACTTTTCTAAACTTTGTATAATCCACCAATTCACCGCAGTTCATTTCTCTGTCGACTTATTCCAAATCTAAAGATTTTCAACCGCATTATTTCCTAATTAAATATTAGTAGTTTATCATGTGCTGGTGCTTTGTAAATTGTCAAATTATACCGAGTGTTTAAAGAATGTGCCACAAACTTTGAGGAAGGATAATATCGCCCAATATACGCATGAGTTTTAATGAATGTGGGTCGCAAACGGACGGTTTCGGAGATACGAAACATTTTACGTTTACGTCACTTTTTCATTATGTACAAGTAAACAAACAATATACTTTATAAATAAACAATAACAGCAAAAAGTCAAATTTACCCGTTGGTGCAGTTTATCGAGGTTATTTACACGCCTAGCGTACACAAAATCTCTCAAATATCCTCAAAGAAAAAAATCAAGGAGTTATCAGGCGATTTTGCAGGTCATGATACAGCTACCTCTTCTCACCTATCTACATTCAAACATTTCGTATAAATGGTGGAACCACATTTGTTGCATACCGTCCAAAGATATATAGTCTAAATTACCACACAGAAAGTTTAAGTAAGCAGGACTCGTTAATCGGTTTGTTAGACAACAGAACCTAGTTACTAACTTATCACCCATAATACCCATTCAACATGGGACATGTATATTGTGGAAATAAGAAATTCTATTTCATGTGAAACCGGTCTTTTCAGTAGAAAAAGATCCTCAGCATCTTTGTCTAGGGACCAATAGCAAAAAAATATACTGGTTTAATAATCAAGTGGATTTATCGTCTGTCTGCACTCACTATACATGGTAAAGGTGTTGCCAACGATAAAAAAATGCAAGTTTTTGCAAATGAAAAAAGGTATAAGCGAAAAAAATCAAACATTAGAAAAAAGAATAATCCTCTCTATCTCGGAAATTTGCGAATCCATGTTTATTAAGACCTTCTGTATATTTTGGGCCATACTATATATACATACTCCCACAAAGAGTGTTACACATTTTTTAACACTGTACAGGTTAGACACAAGTAAGTTGTATATATTTAATAGAAATACTTTTTACCTAAATTTAAATATAATAGATGGCTAAACTATATGGATAATCCAAACATATGTTATCGCGGAATATCTGGGTATTAGCATACTATACAAACAGCTTCCAGTGACGCAGACTTCCTATGCCTTAAATGCCAAGCACATGGCACCACGTTATATGGTGCCGCGAGACACTGGAGAAGTTTAAAAATGAAACATCTCGTTATGTTCACAACACATTAACAGGGGACAAAACCGAGTCTTACTACTATAACGTGCCCACTAAGACACCAAAAAAGTTGACTCATTTAAAGTGGAGGTACGCCTGTCTGGATGGAAATCGATATCAGTTAAAATGAAATGATGGCAGCCTTCTTCATAATGGGAGATAATGTGAAGCGCGTTTGTACTAAGTATTTAGTAAGAACCGTACTCTTCTGTTAAGATTTCCTTGGCACTATTTCCAACCATGAGAATCTTCTTATGGTGGGGGCTGTGTATGCCTGGAAAAGTTAGTTTGATAATTGGTTTCAACGAGTGAACAAGAGCTGTAATGTATCGAATGTGGGGAAAATTATTTTCAAAGACTGTGAAATCTGAAGCTCTAGTACTAAACCTTTTCCCTCTACTCATAACGCCAGTTGCTAAACATTTAAGAACCATTTTATTTTAATTATTTTATATTTAAATCCAATCAAAACAAGTTTGCATAGAATGCGGTGGAAATTATTAAAGCCATATTGCAAAACTCGTGTTACATATTGTAAAAACTTGCGTCACTGTCTAGCAGATACAAGAATGAAAAAATATTTTTCTGATTATTTGCGTCCTTCGTTATGTCTATTTAATTATATAGTAGAATGAAAATAGTATTGAAAATTAATCAGAAATTCGTTTATGTCTAAAAGCTTAAAGAAAAGGATTAAAGTTGCAAACAGTTTAACAAGATTATTTACCTTTTGAAAACTGTTTTGTGAATTGCATAATCAAATTAAAACTGAATTCCAGCAAAAATGCAAAAATAAAGGGGCAAGACTGCTTGAGAGACGTCCTTGTACGTAAAAATCTAAAGAAAATAAAATAATTCCCGAAACCTTCACACAGAGAAAAATAATAACATCAAAACATGCTATTCTACATAAACTGAAAGAAAGACTGTTTTGTCAGTTCTTTTTTGTTAAATAAACAAATTTTATGATTTCACTGAGCAACGCATATAAGAGATTACGCCAACTCAAGAACATGTTACACAATTTGGATTGGGCCATTGTGCAATACATTAAATCCACATTACAGCTCTTGTCTAATTGGACATTTATTATCATTGAATTATCAATGCACACTACTTGCTTGAACGGATAAAAATATTAAACTGAATGTAATTTTGAACCAATGATTCAATAATGTAGTATTTTGGTGTCGATTCAACAACATCAAATACAAAGGGTACTTGGAAAGTTTTGCAATATGATGCAACAATGAATCGTAAGAAGCTGCTTGTTGCTCATGTTGAGACATGTTCATACGTGCATAGTAGCCGCCGCGCCATGTCGATGGGCTCAGTTATTCATTAGCAGTGAGAGTGTAAAGTGCTTGCGATGACATCGTGGTCACGAAATGAGATAAGGGCAGTTTTGTGTTATAATTTCATGGGTGGTTTAAACATAGACCAGTGCTTCGAAGAAATTACTCTTGCACTAGGTGATGTTTGTCCACATCGCATTACGATATTCAGGTGGTATAGAGATTTCCAAAGAGGAAATTTAATTGTGGAGGATGCTGAGAGGCAGGGAAGGCCACGAACATCAGTTACGGAGGAAAACGCTACTACTGTGAGGAAAATGCTTGGCCATGACAGGCGAGTGACCTACCAACAAATAGAGGGTAATTCAGGCCTAAATGCACCAGCAATTCGTTCGATTCTACATGATCATTTGCACGTGAAGAAATTTTGTTCTCTCTGGGTGCCGCATCGACTGAGTGAAGAGTAAATGACACAACGTGTGACTTGGTGCCGGGAGATGCTAAAAAAGTTTAATAAGGGACAATCTCGGTATGTGAACAACATTGTGACAGGTGACGAAACTTGGCTGTGCTATTACGATGTGCCGACCAAAGCTCAAAACAAAGTTTGGGTCTTTGATGATGAGGACACACCAGTAGTTGTCAGAAAATCCCGATTTTTAAAGAAGAAAATGATAACTGTATTTTTCAAATCGGGGGATTGAAATTTTTCGAGCACCCTCCCTACGGTCCAGATCTTGCTCCCTGCGACTTTGCACTGTTCCCGCATGTGAAAATGAAGGTAAAAGGGAGGAGGTTTTCCAGTGATGAGGACCTTTTGCGGGCTTGGGACAACGAGTGTGCTTTACTCCCTAGTAAAACTTGGCAGAACTGGTTTAAAGACTGGTTTCGTAGGATGGAGAGGTGTATTGAGTGCAGAGGAAATTATTTTGAAAAAATTAAATAAACAAGGCTGTATTGCAAAATTTTTCTAGTACCCTTTGTATGTAGGTATATATCTAGCTATAGCAAAATATAGCTATAGTTAAAGGAATTGTACGTCCAATTCAAAAATTATACAAAATTGTTTAAATTTAATGCACCATTATGTTTCTTAAAAAGATTTTCTTAATGTGTAACATCAGTATTAGCTAATAATTTTCAAAAAGTCGGACCTATTAAATATTGTAAAATCACTTTAATTGTTTCAGAAGATATGGGAAAGTTAACTATAAGTGTGTTTTTAAAGTTATGTAATAACACTAACATATATTAAATGTTTGAAATATTCTTAAAGAAATATCATACTTTTCGCTTTTCGCATTTGCACATTATTTCCTTCTCTATGAATTTACGAGCTGGTATTTTATTTTTCTGACTTATTTATTTCGAAAACAAGCTTTATGCAAACCTATTAACATTTTACGATAGTAATGATACATTCGTACTTACTAATTTATTTTCAACCATCATAACGATCTAGTAGAGCTTTATTTTACAATAATTCACGTTATATTATACACATTATATCTTATATATATATATATATATATATATATATATATATAGATATAATGTGTATAATATAACACATTATATCTTATATATATATATATATATATATATATATATATATATATATATATATATACATATGATCATTATAATAGGTACACTTTACATTATTATTTTTTAAATAAAACAAGAGCACTTTAATGAGATGAAGAAACTAAAAAAAAATTCATATTTATTCTTTATAACGCCAAAAGTTTAAAATTTAACAAATAACGCAAATAATGTAAACAACAACCAAAAACAGGTTATCTTTGAACATAAGGTAACTCAATTGCTGCTCATAATAATAGGTACATTTCAATAATACTAAAAATTAAAAACAGTATTCTTTTATTTTTAATAAATTATTTTTGAAGATCAAAAACGGACTAGTATCCAGAATAACTACCTCTATTTTGTGCTACTTTCTTCATTCTGTTTGGCATACTGGATATTAGTTTTTGGCAAGTTTCAGGTGTAATTTCGTATCATGCTTTCTTGGTTTTCTCCCACAGATCATCTTTATTTTTGAAAGTTTCCTTCGCTAATTTTTGTTTAAGATCACCCCAAAGATTTTCTATGGGGTTCAGGTTGGGGGATTGACCAGGCTAACTTAAGAGGTGGACGTTGTTTTCTCTGAACCAATTCTTGACTAAGGAAGAAGTATGCTTTGGGTCATTATCCTGTTGAAAAACCCAAAGCAATGGCATTTCTTCACGAGCATAAGGAAGCATAATATCTTGCAAAATGCTTCTGTACCCCACTGCGTTCATTGTATTATCTATGCGATATAATGGACCTACGCCAATCCATGAGAAACACCCCCAAACCATAATATTTCCACCGCCATGCTTAACTGTTTTCTTTGTAAATCGAACATGGAATTCTTTTCCTTTTGGGCGACGAACGTTCCTCTGGTAATCATTTCCAAACAAATTTATTTTTGTTTCGTCACTCCAAAGAATATTGTGCCATTTTTTCTCACCTTCAATTCCACACCAATTCAAATGTTCATTAGCAAAATTTAACCTAGCAGTAGAGTTTCTTTTACGCATGAGGGGAACCTTTCGTGCTATTCGGCCGGGTAAGTTAGCTTCTTGAAGACGTCGTCGAACGGTTGGAACGCTGACTACATTACCAATTTCCGCGGCAATTGCTTTCGAGGACTTAAACGGGTCTTTCTTTGATATTAAGACAATGTAGCGATCAATAGCTGGACATGTTTTGTGTGGTCTACCACGACTGTCTGTTGTTTTCTTCCATTTTAATGCATTTTGGACAAAATTCACGGAACGCCCTAGGCTTTTTGAAATTTCTCTTAACGATTTTCCTTCTCTTTTTTAGCTATTCTTCTTTCATCAATGCTGCAATGCTTATTTCTACCCATTTTCTATCAAAAAGCACACTTAATACTGAGTAATTTATTTAAACTGTAAAATATTCTTACCACTTTTTATGAAGCAATAATTATAATCAACAAATGCCACTTTTTAAATTTCAAAAAATTAAATAAACTTTTCTTGTACCTATTAATATGATCAGCTTATTTCGGCACTTTGCTTAAACCGTTAACTGTCAATGAATACATAAAGCGCCATTTGCATTATTGTTGTAATCGGTAACGTTGCCACATACAAAATATTTATAAAATACACATTTTTTTCATTTTAGAATGGGAATTTGTTATTTATCAGTATTTTAATGTTTACAAACTAAGTGTACCTATTATAATGATCCTATGTGTATATACATATTTATATATCATAAAGAGAAAATACTATTGGAAATTACACAGGTAATTTAAAAGACCAACTAATTTATTAACTTCTTCGGAGAATATATTACAACCAAGTTATAGTCATAATCTTTATGGAAATGAAATGACAACTATATAAAATAAATGATATACTGAAATGACATGAATAGTATAAACTACTTAAATATAACCAACCAGGATCCAAATGCTCTTGAATGATCTCGTAATTAGACTGAATGGTTGCATATAAATTAAACAATAAGTTCTGCAGTCTTATGAATTAAATACAAAAAACAATTAACTATTTGAACGATAATATTTACGAACGTCCTTGATCCCTTATATTTTGAAACAAAGAGGAGATGCCAGATGGCTTCGTTTAAATCCCTAAGAGTAGATTTAGCTCCGTCTTCCTTAACAAATGGAAATAGGAATTTTAAAAATAGTTAACAAGCTAACAAAGGTAGGAAAGTCGAACCCTAAAGTCGACGCAGAAAACAAATAAGAGAAGAATTAGGCCACTATGTAAAATAAACTTTACAGATTACACACCATACACTTAGTTTCGAGGGTTAATTAATGAAAATAAAATCGTTTCTCTAGTAACATGTCAATGTTCAATTCAACCACTTAACTGGCACAATCCAATTATAAGTCGATAAATTGATCGATCGGCATAGTAAAGGGTGTTTCAAATTACGCGTTTTTTTAAGAATAAATAAAATATAGATGGCGCACTGAATTTGTCTGAGTATGTGGGCATTTAAAAAGTGTGATGTATGACGTTCAAATTGTTGAATTATTTTATAAAAATCAGCGTTCTGTGAAAAGAGTTTTCAGAAAATTACGTGAATTTTATGGTATACATAATCGTCCATCTGAAAGCACTTTTGGTCGAATTATTAAAAAATCTCAAGAGACCGGTTCCGTGGAATATCCAAAAAGTGAAAAATTGGTTTGGTTCGTGAAAGTGTTGCTGAAGGTCCTGAAATGTCCATTAGACGACGTTCACAACTTGGACTTGGTGGATCAACAACATGGCGTATTTTACACAAGTATTCAGTTTCGAAGGCATATAAGGTTCAAATAACACAGGAACTGAAGCCATTAGATCATTTAAAACATCGTTCATTTGTCAATTTTATCAATGCACAACCAGCTGATTTTTCTCAAAAAATAATGTTTTCCGATGAGGAACATTTTGAAGTTGGTGGCTATGTTAATAAACAAAGTTGCCGTATCAGGGGTGAGGAAAATCCACAAATTATTTATGAGAAACCTATGCATCCTAAACGAGTTGCTGTTTGGTGGGCATTATGGTCAGGTGGTGTAATTTGACCTTATTTCATTGAAAATGCTGCTGGTGAAGCTGTAACTGTCAATGGGGAGGCCATTTGGCAGATATTATTTTTCGCATATAAATGTCATAACTGATACTTCCATTACCGATAAAAAGTTTTTGAAAGTGAATGCAAATCATGTGCTTTATTTATTCTTTAAAAAACTGCGAAATTTGAAACACCCCTTATATTCCATTGCGATCGTTGCTAAGTAGTAACTTAATTCAATAAATATGCACAATTACTTTTTAAAGTAAAACTTTTAATGGCGTGAAAGATGGGTAGACTTCTTAACTGTCGACGTGCAATAGATAGAGAGAACGATATGAGCAGACCGTTTAAATTTTCTGAAGTCCAATTTTCATTTTACGTATTCAGAAAAAATCGCAGGGAAGAGTAAAATACCGATTCATTATTAATATTAATAATAATACAAACATGACAAAATAAAAATAAAACAACGGAGAGATCTATAACCCTTCAACAGTATTGATTATAAACTGACAAATACGAGGGGGCGATAAGACTAACAAAGAATAATAAAATGAAAATTGTCAAATAATTATTCCCAAAACATTGTAATTCTACAATGTACAGCGGTGTCCTCAAAATATGAACACAAGATTAATTGTGCATGCAACAATTTTTTTTCTTACTTTGTTACAAAATGAAAGAAAGCTTTACGATCCCGAAATTAGGGTAATATGTATTACATAAAATATGTTGTCTATAACTGCCTTGGTATTCGAGAAAATTACAATAAAAGAAAAAAAAAGCTGCAAAGTCAATGACCAAGCTAAAAGAGGGAATAATGTTAAGAATTGATTTCTGCAGTTACAGCATATCAAGTTACGAAAGGGGTTAGGACATTATTATCATATTAGAAACATCCTTTAAATATCTCAAGAAGAAAATTATTTAAAAGATCCCGTTTTAACGGCTACAATTAAAAAAAAGATGATGTGCATGCGGAATAATTCTCACTCATGGAAATCGTTTCAAACATTAATGGGCTTGATGAATTTGATATTACTGAAATGTTTTACGGAAAAAAAAGGTTCTTTTTCAAAAACTAGTTAAATTGGATGCAAGTTCTTATTCAAAGCCGATAGGCATGATTTTTAATAATAGGTTATTATATGCGCAAAAGTACTAGACACTGCAAAATTAATATCAAAAAATTAGAAATTTTGCTTTCGAACGTAAGAAGTATGTTACTACCACTGTCATCCAATCCTATTACTACATCTTAATATCACAGAAAATATCTGAGAAAATAACTAAACTCAGATCAAATACTTAATATAGTCAAACATTCATTATTTTCATATACCTTCATGTTATTTTATAAATTCTAATTAGATGTTTTGTCTAATTTTCGTATATGATTTTATTTGAACAAAGTACATCTAAGTAATACATTTTTGCTTTTATAATTTAGAATAATGCTGATACGAAATCTAACATGAACAGATATCAACATTATCAATCTAAATTCGTCATTGATCGTCAAATGTGAGAAAACCTACATCGGAGAAACAAGACGAAGCATCCAGTATAGAGTAAAGGGATACCAACGAGACACCCAATATAGGCACACAATTGCAAGGCACCTGTTTGAAGATGGGAAGCACCAAATTAATTATTTTGAGAATGACTGGAAATAATGAAAAACCCCAACAATCTTCATCGAGAGTGTGGATATAAAATGAGTAATATATAGAAGTTAACACTGGATATAGAAAAACACCAAGAGCAACGAAGTTATGCCACTAGGACGGCCGCAGTTCATCAGTGCGACACGAATATGAATCAGCAAAGCAACAATACAAGGCTCAAAAGGAGACATCAGTCTTTAGTTACTTTCTGAAACTGACTGAATGATTGGTAGAACGTCGAAAGCAAAAAAAAACAGCCAGAAAATTTATTAACAATTCTATCATTATCTTAAAAAAAGAATGACGAAATACATATATACACCAACACTATATTTTAGAACCGATATATTAAAAGTACAAAAACATTCATATTTTAGGATAGTATTTTTAAAAATTTCATCTCTAACGCATTAACATTGGATTTTAGAGAAAATGAGTGAAACGCAGTATGTATTTAAGTTAACCACATACACAAGATTTTTTGACATCACAAAACTACACTTGTAAATAGTAGGTAATAGACAGGCAATATCTGGTTTTGCTACATTAGTCTTATTTGAGCGTCCTACCAAATATCATTGTTTTTGCAAGAGTTTCTTATATTGTGCTTTATTACAGTGTGTTCATTGTTCAGAGCGAACTCAAACAACAAGATATGGTAGACATACCTGCTTAAAGAGTAAGAAGAAAAAACTACTTTTATGAACAAAAAACTATAAAAATTGGACAATCGATGACTGGATAAAGATTATATTCTCGGAAGAGAAGAGAAGATCCAGTATAAAATGATCTTTTACTCTTGTACACGAAAATAATTCAGATTGTATATCACACTTCCAAAGAATAAAAATTACATTATCGAATATTTTTTTCATGTTACAGATTTTCGGACAGATGCTTAATGCATTTGTAGAAGGCGGAGAGAAGCTGCAATACTGGACTGTCTTATAGCTATAGTAAAATATGGCGGGGTTAGTATTATAATTTTGTGAATGTATGCCTGGAGAGCTTTATTTGCGCGAAGATTGCGGCAATAGTCTTCGTTTTATCATCGTGCTGGAGAAAGTATTGAAGCCGTCGATTTTAAAATTATTTGACGAAGACATTAATCGCCAATGGAAATCACGAGTAGTGAGGTTGCGTTTTAGTCGCTTGAAACTCTTGAAACTTTATGTTAAACCAACTGCAAGCCCTTCCACCTCTTCTAATGCTGTGTGAACTTTCTCCCACTGCTCGCCAACTGTCCTGGTGTGTACAGTACTAGCATACTACTTTACAAAATAATGTCCATTGCATGAGTGGCAAAACATTGGTTTAACGACAAGAAGTTCTAGTGTTAGAGTCTCGATTTATCACTTATTGAACATTTATGGCATATTTTGAAAGAAACGTCTCAAGATTTAAATATATTTCAAAGGAAATTTTAAAAAATCAAAAATTTGTGAAGCGTGGACTAGTTTATCTAGGGAAAATTGTTACAATCTTGTATGTAGTATAGCACGAATGATACGTGCAAAACGTGATGCAACAAAACAATTTTTTTAAAATACTATTAAATCCAATGTTCTCCTATTCGATTTATGAGCAAGGCTGAACTTTTGGATATGAGTTACGATAAACATTTATTATAACTAAATAAGAATGTGAAATTTATACATTTGGTGCTGTAATGTTTCTCAAAATGTCCTCGACATCGTTCTAAACTAACATAGCAGTTTGGAAAGCAGTCGAATTCAATCCATTTATTATACATAAGTGCATTGAAATTGAATATTAATAATAAAGGAATTAAGCACATATGCATTAAAGCATTTTATATAACAACCAAAATTAATCCTTTCGGTTTGGATCTCATAAACAATTACTTTTATTTCACAACTATTTAAAAAAAAAACAAATTAAAATGATCATTTTCTATATTTCTCTTTTGTTTGGTGAAAGAAGTTCAGTATTATCAATTAAAAAATATTATGATAAAAACCAAGTACGTTAAAATATCACATATTTTGCATTAAAACTGCCATATGCAGAAGAAATGACGACTCGAAACGTACATATGTACATGCTGCTACATCTAATACTTTGACCCACATTATCACAATATTGAAAATATAATAGAGTAGGGTCGTAAAAAAACATATATCTGCGACATAAGTGACAAATAGAATTGAATTTTGGGATGCTAGTTCTTTAATAATAATAATAGTGACTTTTATTGTCCAACAGATTGTAAAGAATTCAAATAAAGAACAAAAATTAACAATTAAATTAAAGTAGACTACATAAGTATCTAAATTCATATTCAAAACGAAAATAATATAAAATACAAGTAAAATAATAAAATACAAAGGAACATAGGAAATCGTAATAACAGAAAAAAATTAAAAGATGTTCCAATAAGACATTTCATTTTCAATAGCCCGCCATTTTAACAGTTGTCATGACTCAACCTGTAACTACTTGACAGATGACAAATAAAAACTATGCCATTAATAAAAATGGAACGATATGCGCTTCCACAACGCATTGAAATTATTAAAATTCACTACAAAAATGGTGAAAATTTCGCGGTTACAGTTCGCAAAATTAAAGCATTTCTGGGTCGTCGTGAAGCACCTTCTCGGCCAGCAATTATGAAGCTGGTGGAAAAATTTGAGCTGTTGAGACAAGTTAGTGATGTGAAGAATCGAACTCGTGCACATCGCTCAAGAACAATTGAGAATATTTCTGTTGTAGCCCATAGTGTTGAGGAAAACCCAAGTTTGGCCATTTCTCGTCGATCTTTGGAATTGGACATTCCACGAACCACATTTCACCGTATTTTGCATAAAAACTTAGACCTTAAGCCTTTTAAAGTTCAGTTAACACAAGAACTCACCTACCGACCAATAACGTCGTGTCTTTGTTGATTGGGTCCTTGAAATGCATCATGAACTTCATCGAAAGATCATCTTGAATGATCAGGTCCATTTTCACCTCGGAGGCTACGTTAACAAGCAGAATTCTCACATTTGAGGCTTGGAAAACCCAAGAATTATTGTTGAGAAGCCTTCCCATCCTCAACGTGTGATTGTTTGGCGCGGTTCTTGATCTGGTGGGGTCATTGGATCTTACTTTTTTAAAAATGAAGCTGGAGCAACTGTTAGAGTGAATGGATTGCTCTATCGAACGATGATTAATGATTGTATATGGCCGGAATTGGAAGATATTGATGTGGACGACGTTTATTTTCAACAAGACGGCGCTACGTGCCACATAAGTAACGATACCATCGCTCTCTTGCGTGAAAAGTTTTCTGGCCGTGTGATTACACCATTAGACTATTTTGTTTGGGGCTACGTGAAAGACAAGATCTATGCCAATGGCCCACAATCGATTCAAGACCTCAAAAATAGAATCTGTGAAGTTATCGAGGACATACAGCCGCAAATGTGCGAATTGGTGATGGAAAATTTCATGAAAAGAATATGATCCTACAAGCGTAGCCGTGGTGGCCATTTGGCTGATATTGTTTTCCATTATTAATAGCAGACCCTCCTCTTTACAAATAAATAAACATCCGATGATAAAAATACTCGTTTTTTTACATTTCAAAATGAAACCTCTTATTAGAAGAAGCTTTATTAAGTGAAAAAATTAACTTATCTAAACTATTAAACTTATAAATAAATTCCTACTACATCTACAATTTCTTAAAAAAAGAGCTATGATTAATATCGCAAGATGGCACTGTATTGTTAAATTAAACATCCAACTTCTTTACTTAATTGGACCATCAAGTATCGAGACGTTGAATTAATAATTATAGATAAATGGCTGTTTTTTTTTCTGAAACCTACTACATTACATCTCTATACATTAAATTATTATCCTTACATCATTGGACTATTTTGTTGAACTGAATTTGTAAAAAGCCACAATCGTCGTTGATGAAATTTAAAAGTGGAAATCATCAGCTTAAGCCAAATTATTATAATCAATTAAACTCAAAAGATTTATGAAAATGTTAAAAGGAAGTGGGCCCAGGTTTAAATTTCTGTGGCACGCCTAATTTAGTATAATAAGTCGATGACTTGTATACATTACTATATATATATACAACCATGCTCAGATGTATTAGACACCCCAGGTAAAAACCCTTATACTCGGTATTATCCAAGTCTGACGGAAATTAACCGTAAAAATAGTTAATGTTATTTACAGAAATGCGTTTTTGAATACCCTAGTTAAACCCCTATTGAAAAGAATAGGTGGAAAGGGGAAATTGTGGATTTGAGAAATTTAGTGTCATTCTAGCAGTGTGTGAGCAACGTGCGTTTGTGAGTTTGTGGTAGAGATCAATTAGATTATCCTATTTTTCACGTTGTGTCAGTTTTTGTTGAAGAAAAATTCCTAAAACACGCAAATTGTCGGTAGGGGAACGCGCCCAAATAGTGCTACTGCATTCCCAGAAGTTATCAATAGCTGCAATTGCAAAAAAAAATGTTCGCGATGTGCAGTCCGTACAACCATTAGTCGCTATCAGGAGAGTGGGTCGTTTGTTAACAGACCAAAAAATGGCAGAAAACCCTGTACCTCGATTAGAGAAGACAGAATTTTACAAAGACTAGCTCTCAGTGATAGGAAAAAATCGTCGAAACAGCTCGCCAGTGAGCTGAAACAGCGTTATCGCGTAACAGTTTCTGCGCAAACAGTGAGAGGGCGTCTCCAGCGTGCTGGTTTACGAGGGTGTAAAGCGCGACGTAAACCGCTTTTAACTGACGCTCATAAAAAGAAGCGGTATTTATGGGCCAAACAACATGAAAATTGGACAATCGAGAAGTGGTCGAAGATTCTTTGGTCTGATGAATCGAATATCGAGGTATGTAAGTACATCTTCATGACTAATATTCTTATCGTTGTATGCAATTCAGTCTACATGTAACATTAAACAAAATTAATCCTGTCTAAGCGCTAACTTTCTTCTTTTGCCTGGCAGCTTTGGGGACTACCTGGGACGCTATACGTTCGGCGTAGGCAAGGGGAAGCTTATGAACCACAATGTATCATTCCTACAGTAAAATTTGGAGGTGGTAGTATCATGGTTTTGGGTTGTATGTCTGCATACGGTGTTGGATGAATAGCCAACGCTATTTAGCCATGTTGGAGGAAGTATTAGAACTATCTGTGCTAAAACTATTCGACCAGGATATTCCACAATACATTTTTCAGCAAGATAAAGCGCCCTGCCACAAATCGGGAGCTGTAATGCATTGGTTCGAGGAAAACACAGTGGAGGTATTGGATTGGCCGCCACAAAGTCCCGATTTGTCGCCCATTGAAAATTTGTGGCGTATCTTAAAAACTAAGATCACGGAACATAAATGCCTGTCAAAGGCAGAATTATCAACAAAAATTCGTGAAATATGGGCTGCAATACCACCGGCAGAGTGTTACAATTTAGTAGCAAGTATGCCTCGACGAGTGCGAGCTGTCATTAAGGCCAAGGGCGGAGCGACAAAATATTGATAAATTGTACTATATTACTAAATAACACTTTGTACATAATTTTCACAAGTTTTATTTTCCTCACCTCTCTTTTGACTAAACTATATAAACTATATATGTATGTATGTACATAAATTCGTAAGGTGTCTAATACATTTGAGCATGGTTGTATATTGTATTCTGTTATGTATGTATAAAGAGAAAAATCGATGAAGTTGATGGCTAAATTCTAATAGGTTCTGTTTTCGAAGAAAAATCGCATGGTCGATGAGGACAAAAACCTTTCGACATGTCTATGTAAATGACATCCAGTTGTCCTCTCGAGTACAAAGCGTGAGAAAGAAATTGGGTAAAACATCAAGTTTGAAGTTGTAGTTATTCTAAAAAAAAAACTATTCGAGCATAGATGACCATTTTTAAAATAAAAACTATAGCAAAGTTGTTAAGAATTAATGTCGATCGATTGCTTTTCATGCCAAACTTTGGCTGAGTTTAAAGAATCCGGAAATGTTTGAGTAGATAATGCAGGGTTAAATATAATTACTAGTGGACGCAGGACAAATCTGTAATGGAAAACTAAAAAAGCTAAGTCAGGACTTCACATATTTTTTATTTTGAAATATCTGTAACGCTTCATCAACATTAGAATCATTAGTCCTATATATGTATATTTATAGGAGTAGAGTTAATACCTTGGTAGTCAAAGTTATTGCACTAGTTTGGAGAATAAAGAATAGATGCTTCAACATTGGTTAATTAAGGTTAATAAGCTTCCTAATTTTCTTCTTAATGTGAGATCTTAGTTTTTAAAGTTAATTAATGAGTTCTTTTGTGATATCTAAAGTAGTATACCTTTCATCTAATTTGTTGCTTGACTGCTTTCGAAAACCAAACTAGACTGCTTTCATGCTTATTTAAATAAGAGACGTAAAGATCGAACATAGTGTAATGAGTATTGTAAAACAATTCGAAGGCAACATTCGCTTCTGTAATATTTGTAAAGAAAGACCAGTCATGAGTCAGATAAAATTAGCTTTTTAGAATTGCAAATCTTTGTAGAGGAGTTAACAGCAACACTAGGTACCTCCTTCTATGTTAAGTAGAGAAACATTTAATGCTGGTTGATGCACATCCTCGCTCAGCAATGGAGAGAGAGTCTTTGCTTTTCCAATTCAAATCCGAATTACTTAAAATTAAATCTAAAAAGTTCGTCACATTGAATTCGCCAAAAATAAGTTTATTTAAATTACTGATGTTAAATTGCTCCCAAAAAACCTCTGGACAGCTTTTTGTCCGTGCCCAGAATAACATATACAGTATAAATGTAATAGGTAAAGAGCTGCTCAGCAAGCACCTACAAACTAGAATACCAATAAAAGGTGATACTTAAAAGAGAAGTTAAAATCAAAGAATATGTAACGAGTTGAGATTTAGTAGCAAGTAAAAGGCCTCCCCCGGGGCTACGACCCATATCATCACACCTGTACAAAAACATTGTACAAAGGTAAAACCTATTTTCCCATAATATACATATGTAGGTATTCTTTTACTAAATTTATTTAATACATTTATACCAGAGATCAAAATAACAAGTATGAAATGTGGAAATATAAACCTTTAGAATAAAAATTATTTTATTTCCCATATTTAGACAAAATTCTGTTGATTTAGAATAACTGTCCGAACTAACTATTATTAACTAGGAAATTATTGAGTTTTTAGAAAGATTAAAATGTGTTTCACATAAAATAAACGTATTGTTGTGTGGTCATTAGTAGCGTGAACTTTGTTTTGGCTTCAATTTAGTAAAAAACGAGAAAGTTTATGTGAAGAATCATTTTTCAGGTACAGTTATTCTATTTAAAAAACATCTAAAATGAAGCAAAGCTTATGATCGACAAACGAATATATAATGTAAAAATCAGTTGTCAAAATAATTCTTCCTGCATTAAATTTACAATAAGACACCTTAAGTGTCCCAGTTTTTTTACGCCCATAATACGATACATCGCGTTACATGTCAACTGAAAAATAAAAGTTGGATTATAAAAATGTATGGGGTCTATTCTCTTACTCGCCTAGTAAAATAATACAAAATATTTTGGCAAAACACACTTATTTATAATTTCTTAAAGTATTCTCCTCCACAGTCAATGCATCTTATTCATAGATTTTAAAGTATTCCCATCCACAATCAATGTATTTTTGCATTCGTGAAAATCTTTCCGTGTTAGGTTGTTTACTTAATTTTTAAATGAGTAAATCCTGTAACTTATCCTTTTCACATGGAAATAGAAAGAAATCATTAGGTACTAGTATTGAACTATGGAATACATACATTTAAATATTCAATCGTTCGAGCAACAGTTCGTGGTGCAAGATTCTTCCTTTTGCGCGGGCACGTTAGGTAACTTAAGGTGAACAAACAATAGCATACTATTCCACATTAATATTACCACGGATCTCCAATAATCTAAAAACTGTGGCGACCATCTTTTTGTTTTGGATTTTTTCTATTAATGGAGTCGATTAATTTTCAAAGATTTTAACTGTTTATTGTTGCTTCCTTTCGAGATCATAACAACATACCTATGATGATGTCTTACACCAAATGAGACAATCCATTGACAAATTGATCTAGTGTAGATCTTTGACTTTGGAATCAAATTATGTACCTTTAAATGTTTGTGTAAGATATCGTTGTCTTCACACCAACCTTCAGGGTTGCTTGAACACTTCTAACTAATTGAAGAGGAGCGGCATCCTCTTCAATCATGTACTGAACAAGACCAATATTCGTTTCAGTAACAGCAGTTTTTGTCCTAGATACTTTAAGCGTGTCATTTACAGAAAATTGATCTTACTGAAGTTCAATGTTTACGTTTTACCTAATTAACATGATTTATCACCAAAAAGCTGATTGATTTTTTAAAACCATTCCGTACGACTTAAGCCATGATTGAAATTGTAAAAAAATCACAATACAATTGTACTCTCTTTCCAATTACACGATTATTTTAACCTTTGTAAATTAAAAATACTGATGTATATTTTTCAACTGTCACTGTCATTATGCTTATAAATAACTAGGTTAAAATGTCAAACAAAATTTGTAGCAATATATCATGGCTTACTAAAGGGGTTCGGCGGAAAGAGAACAGCCCTCGTAGATCATGCAATTCATAAAAAATCTATTTAATGAAAGTATTACACCAATATTTTAGGATTTCAACAATAATAAATATTATTTAGATATTAAATATTACAAGACCTTCAACTTCATTGTGACTGATATTAAAAATATCCTTCAATAATATAATACTAGAGCTAAAACAAATGAAATTTTTATGTACATATATGTAAATATGTAAATTTAACTTTATTGTATCTACTATATTAGTATAAGTAATTTATATATTAGTAAATGAATAACAGTTTCTAATATAAAATTTAATTAACTTTATTAAGCACATTTTATTATACTGATATTGCAAATCTAATTATTTCTATTTATAATGAAAACATAATATTGTTTATCATATTTCTAATAAATTCTCAGTTCATTCATCAGTTTAATATAAAATACATTACCTTAAATAAACTTTATTTTATTAAACTAATCACATTCGTATGTTCTTAAATAATAACTCACTTAACAATTAAGCAATAAATTTTAATTACGTCTGGAAATGTATAAAAATGTTTCTGTCGGTACTATTTAGAAAACAAAGCATAAGGAGTAACTGTTCCAAAAAAAAAAATGAAATGATATTTCAGTTGGCGTAATACGATGGAATTCAGAAAAGAGAATTTTGTTAATTCTATATACTGTATTTATTTATTTAAAAAATGTTCATATATTTTTCTGTAAATAAATATTATAATTTTTCTTTCCTTAAAAAAGTAATACAATAACAATAAAAAAACTACACAAATATCTTCAAGAGAAATCATGGAACTGCTCGAGACTATATATATATATATATATATGTATACGATTAATTTGTCTTATTTTACAGTATACCTAAATGACCTTTATAAATACATATGTAACTACCTAAATATATACATTCATACTAAATAATTAACAAACTGAAATTTTAAACTTAATGTCTTTAAACGGCAGAATTTAAAAATTAATAAGAAATGAGGTAAGAATGGCAACAGCAGGGATAATAAATTTAAAGAGTGTACTCAAATAAAGAAAAATCGATAGCAATGAATACCTTCCCCTCCCTCTCTTTCCACGAACCGGCAATTCAACCATCTTAAGAACAGAACAAACGAACAAATGCTACAATTTTATAAGCGCAAGTCTTTACCGAAAAAAACTAAATTGATCCTAATATTTGACGTTAAATATTTACTCAAATAAACCATAATTAATAAGAAACTGTTTATAAATAAGGAGTAATAATGTCAACGCACAACAAAAATACATGCTATATCGGTCTAACGTTAATTTTTTTGTCCGTTAGTTTAAAAATCGCATAAGCAATTAGAAAATACGTAAACTGTTAGTGTTTTACACTACATAATTACTTCCTAATGTATACGCATATATAAATAGTTTTAACTTGAAAACGATTGCATGTAAAACATTCTATTAAAGTTCTATAAGCATTCTTTTTTCTTTCTTATATTTTAAGAATTATCGAAAGCTTATTTTTAATGCCAATGGAAGAATGGAATGTTTGTAAGATTAATGTATTTAATTTTCTTAACAAAGCATGCATAAGAAAATGTATGTACAAGAGTTCAATTAATTTAAGAAATAAATTTATTAAAAGAAAGGGAAAATGTTACAATAAATGACTTGTACTTACGTATGTGAAAGGTATGCGTTAGTCCACAGAGGCATCGACGAGAGACGAGGCCCAGGTAACCAACAATTGAGTATACCGAAGACACACTCACAAAAATGTAACACACAGAGAGAAAAACTAATTAACTAATTTCTTTATGATTTGCGTGCAATACGGGTCGATGCACGTGTGTTATAGTACGCTGTAGTGTTTCCCGCACCTACAGTGGTTCATTTATTTATTATTTGCACTGTTTTACGCCGCAAATTACACGATTTTCTGGTATTTTAGAAGCAAGAGCGCTTCGCCGTCACAAGATGGCCGGACCTAGGCTTGGTGTCAGTCCGATTGCTTGCCAACCCCCCTCCCGCTGTGCACGGAACCCCCCCGTAAACGTCCAAAGGCTTTCATTCTCGCTTCTCTGCCTCTCTCCGTCACACATTGTATACGTGCAGTTACATCGCAGTTAGATGCACACTGGAAAAATTAGACTGATTACTCATTTTTTTATTGTACGGAGCATCCACTTGATCTGCGCTTACTAATACGGGCGTGATTTACACATTTTTTTTAACAATTTTTGTGATAAATATCGATATCGTTGAACAAATACATAACATTTGATCGCGTTGAACTCAGATTATAAACATAAACGAACCGAAATAAGAAGCGATAATTGTGATTAACGCAATAGCACCACCTAGCATATTTATACTGTGTATTCTTTTCAGAGTGAAATTCTATTTTTACCTAACAAGTAAGTGTTTAGTTTTCTATTTCAGTTATGATCTTTTTGTATTTTTATTGTAGATAACATTCGCAGATAATAAATGTGACGACATATCATAATAAAACAAATATAGTAACATTTTATTTATGTTTACTAAGAATTTATGATTATCAGTAAGTTTTACGATTAAGGAAAAAGAAATGAAATATATTAGTAAGCGCTTGATATTAATTAAAATCAATACGTGCGTAAATAGGTTTATTAACATACTCTAGCCTGAACACATTTCTAGTAGGGAAAGTGGGAACAGGATGGAATTTGGGAAATGTTCATTATATTAGTAGTTAGCAATTCATAATTCATTGGTTATTAAACTTATTCATTTATTGTTTAATTATAGTTTATTTAAATTTGTTTCATATATAATTATTGAGATTTTATTAGGTATATGTGTATATATACGATCGTTCTCATTTTAGTAGCTATTTATTTGTGCTAAACTACTTTCTTAATTTTCTTTATGAATTAAATTTGTAAGAGATTTTTGAATTTTCTAAATAAACGTTGTGTCAATACATGCTATGCGACACATTTAAGACTGATTTGTAAGCAAAAGAAAAGAAAAATGGATACAACTGAAACAAATGTCGGATATAATATAATAATATAAATATCTTTTATTCATATACAGCTGCATATACTTAATTAGCACACTCACTCAGTTGAAGAACTTACCAAGATTAAACTTTAAATTATTATTTAACAGGATTAATATTTAATTAACTAAATTACAAGGAATTGAAAAAACGGAAAAGATGGATAGAAATATTTATTTATTTATTACATAACAGAAATACGTCGAAGTATATAAAGAATGCATTTAACTTTCCATGTAAAACAAAAAAATCTAAACCAGCAGAAGGGGGTGCACATCCAATCAACGAAGTCGACTGGTGCATATTTAAAAAATTTAAGAGAAATAATAAGTAATGCATATCTCTGAAAACTTAAAATTAACTTAATTTAATTGAACAATTATTCTATCAACAAAGTCGCGCTTACCGTATTCATTATATCATGGATAAAAAATTCTGCACAAATTCAATCAAACTAAGCAGCAGTACTCACTGACTGTTCTAAGATGTTAAATGGAGTAACAACATAAAAATATTTCCACTTATTGTTGTGTTGAAGAATACTTAATACTAGATATAATAAGCTTTATTTCTCATAAATATATGTAAGTATTAACAATTAAAGATTATGTCTACTAGGATGGGACAAGTATTTGTTTTTGAACTAATTAACTTCGACAATATCAACGACTTATGGTAATCAATTAAAAATAAACAACCTTAAATTACAGCCCACATATCTTTCACCTAGCAGATTACACATTGCATAACGCCTCTCTTTACCATATTAGAATTAGATTAATTAGCCTGAACGTTCAGTGCTGATAAGTCTTTTCAAAATTGAGTATAGCTTTTATTTGAATAGAAACGGCATTCTGGTTGAATGTGCTAAATACGTCAGAATTTTTTAATATTTTTGGTATCACTCCAGTATATATCAGGTTGTTACAAATGTAATGTCCGTTTTTTCCTTCAGTCTGAACTGAATCGCACCTGTGTGAAGACGTGTATGTTTTTGGTGAAAATTATTATTGTATTTGTAGAAAAGGGTATTTATTTTGAAGTGTGTACCTGTTCAATTTCTTGGAAAGATTAATACACCTGTCCTTGTCTCGCCTATGGAAATGCTGTCGGCAAGAGATATTCGGGCAATTTACCTCTTTCAATTTAAAAAGGGATTAAATGCAGCTGCAGCAACGCGAGAAATTAATCAGATGTTCGGTGAAACCACGTGTAATGAACGCACATTACGGCGATGGTTTAAAAAATTCAGCGAGGAAAATTTTGATTTGGAAAATGAGCCTCGCGGATATGCGCGTAGCACCGTTAATGACGACGAGCTGCGTGTAGAAATTGAAAGTAATCCGTCGACAACAGTGCGTAGCCTTGCAGAAACATTTCAAGTGTCCATTGCCACCATTAGTCGTCACCTTTCTTCGATTGGCAAAGTGAAGAAACTCGATCGATGGGTGCCGCACCAATTAACGGAAGCCAATAAGCTCCGTCGATTAGAGGTGGCTACCTCTTTGGCTAATCGACAAGAAGTTGAACCGTTTCTTCATCGAGTGGTAACGTGTGACGAAAAGTGGATACTTTATGATAATCGGAGACGGTCAGGACAACGGTTAGATCGAGGTGAAGCACCAAGACAGCATGCACGACCATCACTTCACCCGCGAAAGATTATGGTGACTGTATGGTGGACCAGTAAGGCTATTATTCACTATTCATTTTTGCAACCTGGTGAAACCATCACGGCAGCGTCCTATTGTGCCGAACTGGAAACTATGCATGAAAAATTGAGCCGCTTGCAGCCCTCACTAGTCAATAGACATGGACCTATACTTCTTCATGATAATGCAAGACCTCATGTTGCACGACAGACAATCCAAAAACTTTCGGAATTTGGTTACGAAATTCTCCTAGGGACTTCCCGGACCGGGAGTCTGTAATAGCAGTGTTTGAGCAATATGTGAGCCGTCAAAACCTAGATTTCTTTTCAAAGGGAATTTTTCAGCTTCCAGGCCGTTGGCAACAAACTATTGATGTAAATGGAGACTATTTTGCAGAATAAATATTTATATTTTTTTAAATTTAGACTTTTTTTATTCCTTTTAAATCGGACATTTCATATGTAACAACCTGATATTTTAGCTTAACTTGCTTTGTTGAACATCGATAAAATTCTTTTAAAGAAGAGGTAAAAACTATTTTACTGTGTAATTTTTTTTATTAAGCCTATCCCTTGCCTTCTCGATCCTTCCTTCATTCCTCTTACAGCTTCATTTTTTCTCATGCTTATTAAGACTTTCTCTTTAGAAATATAAAAAAATATTTTAAAGGTGTTTTGACGTCAAACGTACTAAAGTGTTAAAGTGCCTAAGTACATTAACGATAGTAAAATCATAACTATTACATACGTATGTTTAATACGCTCTCTCCTCTGTTCTAGAAACAACTGGAGTGGTTCTATTTTTTTAACTAATGGAAGATTTGCGAAATGTCTACTTCTCTAAATTATTTCTTTCACTAGAAACTGAGGCACAACTCGTTTAAGTGATAGTAGTTTGTATATATCGGGCGAAAAAAATTATAAAAAACAAAGAATCAACAGTAGGATGAAGTGTAAACGGTAAAATTGCTACGGAAACGCTTCAAGTGCTTAAAATCGTGTATTCAGTGTAGCTTTGTCGGTGAAATGCGCAAATGGGAAAAGAGAGATTATAGATAGTAAGCAAAAATGGATAATGTGTATTACAAGCAAATACAATGCAAGGCATAAAATGAGCGAACTTCAGATAGATAAATTATTAAATTAGGGTTAATACTTACGCTTAATTTATTGTCTGCTTCTGTACTAAGAAATTTGCAAGATTTAAAACATGTGAATAACCTTGCATTCATCATATTTTCAAATTTAGGGAAAAAGTATTTATTATAAAATGTACGTATACATATTGTAACTATGTATGAATTTATAACATATACAATATATCAGCGGGTGATTTTGATTTATAATAAAATATTTGGTTCTGTTTCTTCACCAACATTACTTATAATCTTATACATTACGAAGTGTAATAGCTACTCCTTTTTAATAAAATGTTTTCCTATATCCTTTACACGCTTACACTTTGCTTTCCAGTTATCAGCAGTAAATCGTGCTAAAAATTCATTCATCATGCAATTTGACTGCAATCTTAAAATTCAATATTATTAATTTAGAGACGGTGGTTTTGCCGGCATACAGAAGCACTCCCGGTACGAATACGTCAGGCGATTTTATATTTATATTTATAACTATGTCGCGCAATTATTTATTAGTTTACTCAAATCTCTTCTGAAGTATGTATCGTTGTTCAACGACAGGTGAGCGAAAATATTACGTAAATGAAAACACAGATTATAAGAGATACAGTAAATTATTATATCTGTATCATGATTTAATATACTATAACACTTCCCTAAAATGTGATACTTAGAATGTGAACTTAATAGTTTACGAAGAATGGAATTGCAAACGATACATGAAATAGCGATAGACAAAGAAAATTAAAAAGTGTTATATCATTTGTGAACCTGTTGTCTTTTGTGTATCGTTTTCAATCACCTGTGTACGATTGGTTAAACCAGCGATACATACTCCAGAACATACTCGAACGAATTAATACACAATTGCGCGATATAGCTATAAATAAAATTATCAAGGCCAATGCCAGTCGAACTTGTGATGGTGGGCTACTCTGTGCAGGCAAAATACTTATTATATCACGAAATTGGCCGAATAGAACTTGTAAATAAATTTATTTGTTAGTATTATTTTTGAGGTAAATATTATTAAATTTTTTTAAAGGTTTTTTGAAATTATTATTAGTTCTTAACTTCGATTAAAAGCTTCATTCATGTCAATATATTATATTAAAAATATACTATTTTTATTTCACTTGATAATCACAATTTTATTTTAAATACACTTTAATTATAATTTATATTACATTATGAATTATGTGTACTTTAAATTCAATGTTGAGCAAAAAGATAAATTGAATTCAATTGAAGAGAAAAAGGGAAAATTATCAGACTTATGGTACGTTTTCTTTAATTATTTTTTTATATTATTTATAATAATTCAATAAAATTAAATATTTACAAAAACACAAACTTATCTTTGTCACTTTACTATTAAATACCATTGTATTGTCCGATATTTTTAAATTCATTATTTACTTTTGTAACACACTGTATCACCCGTGCGAATGGTTCGAAATGTGTCGCTACATGGAAATTATCTTCTCCTTTTATAAACCGTCTACACTGCATCCACATCTCATCGACAAAGCTATATTGGATAACCTGAATATAGATAATTGTTTATAACAAATACACAGTAGAAACTGTGGCCGAAAAAAATCGAAAGAGTAGAATTCGTGAAGTTCGTGAAAATTTGAAAAAAGTCTGTAGTAAGACTAATGGAGCTGCAAATACCCAAGCCAGTAATTCATTGTATCTAAAGGTAAATTCAAAGTGTGTCCTATATTTATTGACATATGACCTATATTGTTCAGAACTTGACATTGAGAAGACACTATTAAAAATCTTATTATTAAAAACGCTGGAAGACACGCGAACTTTTTAAAAACGATTAAAACGAGAGTTTTATATACAGAGAATTCATTCCAAGTGATGCAACGGTTAGATCTGATTATTATTTTGACGTATTGACCGCATTTGGTCATATTCATTAAAAATATTGGAAGCTAAATAGGTGCTGATTTTTTCATCAAAAATCAATTTTTCTTGCTTCCAATCCCTATATTCATACAATTTGGCAACATTGGGCGATAAAGAGAAACTGTTTCCACTTATTGAAAACAATCAACGGGTAAGCTCAACAATATTGCCATCAAAGACATGAAAAAGTCATTTGATGCACTGCATTCAAATCGTTGTAATCGGTGTAATTAATTTACATTTTTAATTAACTATTTTTATTTTTTTAAGCGATTTCGGTTACTTTTCTGGCAGAACGTTCTTTATATATATTCAGAAAGTAAATGAAATGGGATATGTTTTGTTATTCCTAATATTTTCACAATTACAGTGGGAAATGCTAAAAGTAATTTCAATTATTTATATGTTTACTTGGGCGCAACAGACTATTCCAACGTAAAAGCGGTGTCGGAAACGTGCTGCTTCTATCCCACTGATGAAGGTGAAATTATTAGCACCATAAAAAGCCTTAAAGTAACCCCATCAACGGGACTGGATGAAATATCAGTGCCGCTCCTACAGTTCTGTGCATCAGAATTGGCCGCACCATTGGCACACCTGATAAACCTCTCGTTTGAGACCGGTCAATTTCCAGATGACTTGAAGCACGCCGTAGTGGTACCCGTACATAAGAAAGGTGCGAAGAATAGCTATGAAAATTATCGACCAATAGCTCTATTGTCGAACGTGTCGAAGGTTTTTGAAAGAATAGTTCTGGTCAGGATGACAAAATTCATCGAAAAACACAAAATATTAAACAACACACAAAATGGTTATATCAAAGGGCGATCAACTGCCAGAGCAATTTACCAACTTATGGAAAGAATTATAAATAATATATCTAACAAACTCCCGATGGCCTGTGTGTTTATGGATCTTTCGAAGGCCTTCGATAGTGTCGAAGTCTTGTTGGAGAAGTTGGAGCTGATGGGATTCAGGGGCGTGGCATCGGATTGGATCCGTTCATATTTGTGTGGCAAATATGAACGTATGAAGTATGTGCAGGCGGTTGATGCGGGGGGATGCATGGTGAGGTCACGTCCGGAACCAGTTACCGTGGGTGTTCCGCAGGGTTCTATTTTAGGACCTTTACTTTTCTTACTATACATAAACGATCTCCCGGACGCTACGGAATCCTTAACGGTTCTCTTCGCAGATGACACATCCACAGTCATAGACTCTGGTAATGAAGACTTGAGTATGGCCATAGCAGAAAATATACAAGTGTTGGGGAAGTGGTTTGCGGCAAATAATTTACACCTAAATCTATCCAAGACCCATCTGCTGACCTTTGGTAACAGTTTACCAACTGATGTGGTGGTGGGTGATGAAGTGCTTGCCTCTAAGTGTGACGCGCCATTTCTTGGCCTTAGGGTTGACTCTGAGCTGTCCTGGAAACCCTACATCAACGAACTATCAGGGGGGCTGTCTCGGTTCTGCTACTGCTTACGTGTTATTGCTCGTAACGTTGGTGTGGAGGCGGGGCTGCTTTCTTACTTCGCCTATGTACATTCGAGGCTCCAGTATGGTGTGGTGTTCTGGGGCAATTCCATGGACTGGCGGAGGATATTTGTCCTCCAAAAGTCATGTATTAGAGCAATTTATGGAATGAAACCAACAGAGAGTTGTGTGGGTGTGTTTCGGTCTGCCAAAGTACTGACAATGCCCTCAATTTATATACTTCAGTGCGCGCTACATGTGAGGATAAACTATAATGAATTTTTTAAGAAATACGAAACGAATCATGCACATGCTACGCGAAACCTTCGTAATATGCATCTTGTGCCCCCACAAACGTATTTTACAAAAATACAAAAAAATGTCGTTCACCATTGCATAAAAATATACAACCACATACCGTTTCGGATCAAGAGCTTGTCGTTGGCCCGGTTTAAAATTATTTTTAAGTTTTGGCTGATAGAGCAAGAGTTCTACAGTGCGGAAGACTTCTTTGAATCAACCGTAGACATTTGCGTATAGCATAGGTCAACTGCACGCATATGTATATATACTTAATATCTATTTATACAATATTTGTGATTGTTTTTTCGTTGTTATATATTACATATTTTACATTTATGACATATTCTATGTTTTTTTGACATAATGGAATGTAATAAATATTATTATTATTATTATTATTAAAATCTCGCCAACATAAAACACTTCTTTTTTCACAGAACCAATTATTTGGAAGCTGAATCAGAATTCTGCATAAATGCCAATATTGAGAATTAATTGTAATAACTCTTGTTTTCATGCTTTAAAATATTTAAATGAATCGACCTAGCTTACCTTGAACTCTGCCTACTTGCCTAAAAACGTGGTTGGATATGCTATTATATACATCTTAAAATTTACATCATCGCGTTTAGAACTAATATTGTTTTGATGCTATTTGCTTTTAGACTTACATCCATATACTATACAATATTGTATACTATAGTTACATTACCTTACTAATTGTTCTACATCTATATAAAAGTAATTAGAAGTCTCGCCTTTTTCGAACAGATTTCGTTGGATCGCCACCCTCCTATAGTTTCTTTTTGTAATAACTCCTATGTCGCATTGGTTTGATGAGTGATGTACTTATATGCACTGGTATACACATAGCGTAATACATCAAGAATGTGATGTTTTGTCCGATTGTCAAAGTATCATTTTGAGTGCACACAGTACCGTGTCGGAGGTGAAGCGTCGTCAAAGACAACGGTACATCGCTAGTTTCAAGAATGCAAGCTTGATCGTACTTCACTTTAGGATGAACCAAGGAAAGGTCGTCTTGCAAAATTTATTGTCGGGGATAATAATATTGATGCTGCACATCAAATTATTGAAGAGGATCGTCATGTAACATATAATGAAATTCAATAACCTTACACATTTCTCAGACCTCGACACACTCTATTTTGAATACGTAGTTTGCTGTAAGAAAACTTTGTTGTTCGATCGCAAAAAATGGTTGCATGTTTTGTATCCATATCTGGTTAGGCTGCTATAATTGTTCTAGAGGATCGTGGTACACTAATGAGCTTGCCCAAAGTCATGGATAAAAGGCGGAAAAATAACCTTAAACGTGTAATTATTCTTCACCACGATAATACTACACATAATTCCGCTCAAACAACAGTCAGTTATTTACGAAGTAAAGTCATCGAATTAATTATTTATCCTGCCAATAGTTCTGATTTGGCGCAAACGACTTTTTCAGGCCTCCCACAAGCAAAACCAAAATGCATGGGCGTCATTTCTCCTGCCTTGAAGAGGCTGCTAATGCATTCAAGTCACACATTGCCAACAGAATGGAGTAAATATTTCAATGAATGGTTTGAACGTATCAAAAAGTGCAGTGAACATTTTGGGAAACAATAACACCATTTATTTGTGTATGAAATGCTTTCATAGCTTTTATAATATATACATATATATATTATTTTTTCAGCAAACATTTGTGGTGTTCATATATATACAAAACATTTTAATCTGGATACATCGATTTAAACAAAACTTGGCAGTCGAGTCCCATTGGATTGTGTAAAAGATCTCACGGGACCATGAACATGCAGTTTTCCGGTCTACCTAATCAATAAAATCAGCTTTTTAAAGATTAGTTTTCTACCTTTATGCATACACGCGTATTTATTGCTGTAATTATTGCTTTTTTGTCTGTTCGAATTGGATTCGAGTTTTATTTCCAATATATTTAAAATTATAAATTATATTATCATTCAAAAAGTTATTAGTTTTACTATTATTGTGAAAATGTTACACACATGTGCAAATTAATTTGATTAAGTAAACATATTTCAAAGGATGTTAATTAATAGCGTAAGCGGCTCTACTAAAGCACTACTTTTTGAAAATTCAAACGTACGACTTACATATTTTTATAGTATGTTTTTCTGATAACATCTATTATTGTTTAAATATATACAAGATATGTTTCAATAGTGCTGCAAAACAACAGTTTTGTGTTAATATAGACAAAAGTAAGTGAATTTAATATGTCTAAAATATATTCTTTTTTAGTTCTTTATTGCCTGATATGTTTACATGTCCAATTGACAAGAAAATATTCAAATAATGAGTAATTCATTACTATATACTTTTTTCAAAAGTGATTTTCTGACAGATAAAGCGCGAGTCGTGTCATTCTTTCAGACATTTTAGTTAAATATTGTGACATTTTATTATGGAAAGACTCAGCCCGGCACAGCGTCTACAAATTACTCAGCTGTATTACGAAAATCAGTGTTCCACGAGAAATGTGTTCCGTACTCTTAGAGCAACTTATGGTTTGCGTAATTAGCCCACTAAACGCACAATTCGCTATACCATCAAAAAACTTAAAAGGCAATTTTCATTATTAGATAATACGCGACTAAATAGACCACATCCAGCACATACTGAACGAAATATAGCGGTGGTAGCTGAGAGAGTACGCGATGACCGTGAAAAATCGATTCGACGTAGATCTCAACAGCTTGGCTTGTCGTATGCTGAAACTTGGTGCATTTTACGTCTAGATCTTAGTTTAAAAGCATACCAAATTCAACTTGTTCAAGAATTGAAAGCGGTCGACCTTTCGAATTGTCACCGTTTCAGTCTTTGGGCTCCTGAAAAGCTTGAAGAAGATCCACTGTTTTCGACCAAAATTTTGTTCAGCGATGAGGTCCACTTCTGGTTTAATGACTACGTTGATAAACAAAATTACCATATTTGGAGTGAAGAGCAAGTCGAAGAGGTTTAAGAGCTACCATTACATCCAGACAAAACCACGGTTTGGTATGTTTTATGGGCAAGTGGAATCATCGGTCCATATTTCTTCAAAAATGAAGACGACTGCAGCGTAACTATGAATAGCGCCCGTTATCGCGCTATGATAACGGACTATTTACTACCTGAAATTGAAGCCCGTGATCTCAACGACATTTGGTACCAGCAAGACTTGCCACACAGCCCGTGAAAACACGGCTTTATTGCGAGAACTATTTGGTGAACATGTAATTTCATGTAATGGACCTGTGCAATGACCGCCTAGATCATGTGATATCACACCCTTAGACTTTTTCCTTTGAGGCTATGTAATGTCCAAAGTCTACATAGATAAGCCAGCTACGATTGAGCGACTGGAAGCAACATGACTCGCGTTATTCGCCAAATACTACTTAAAATGTCCTAACGCGTCATCGAAAGTTGGAAATTCAGAATGAACCATGTTAGGCGCAGTTGCTGCCGAAATAATTTTAATATATTGCAATAATTTTCATAAGAGGAAAGATTTCTCAAATTATTAAATATTACTAATCACTTTCTTTTAAGAATCGACTGTAAAGAAACAAATTTTATAGTTTGTATCATGATAATTTACTATATATTTGTAAAACATATGACTTAACATTTATAAAAATGCCTTCTTTTATGTAATTATTTTCAGGAATTCGATTTGTATTTTCAATTTGTATATTACATTTTCTCAGTCTTCTTTGTAAACTTTTGAGAATATAACAGAATTAATGGATACTAATTCTGTTATATTCTCAAAATATTGCTTTCACAATTTTAAATTATAAGCTGTCTGGATTTCGAACGAAACATTTTTCATAATATTCTCAATCGCCAGAAAGGCAATTCTTAAACTTCTTGACTATTAAGTAAGATTATGCCAGTGACCTCTCAGGTAATAAATGAATTATCAAAAGTACTGCAAATTCATATTGGTTTTCATAAATTGTCATACAGTTCGTATTAATACGTTCTCTTTAAGCTTTATAAATTTTATGTAGATTATTGAATTGGAGAGAGGTTTAGCGGACGAATATGTCTCGCAGTAAGTTATCAGTTTTAAATACCATTATTGAAGATAGATATACATGATTTATTATTTTATGGGTTTCACATTCATGCGTATAATACAATATCTCGTTAACCACATTTTGATTTATATATATATATATATATATATATATATATATACAAAATTTGAGATGAGTTTAATTTTTGAATAATTTTTTTATTGTGTTTTAGGATTTTCCATGTAGACGCTTCATTTATTATATATTGTACAAATTGCAAGACTTTTATGAAGTAAAAAATATCTGATCTGAAATATAGCTTGTATTAGTATACATATATGTATGTACTAACGTATATACTATATATATACATATCTATATATACTAAGTACTTAGAATAAATATATATACTTTTACATGTATATATACTCTACCGTCCATAAGTTTAATCGCATTACAGATAATTTTAATTGCAGAAGGAAATAAAATATTTAAGTTAATTTATTGAAATTTTATCCAAACTAAAATCATTTTACATATTTGCACGTTATTTAACCGAAGTATTTTGTATAAACGAACGAATGCCTTATTTTCTATTTCAAGAAATAATATACAGGTAAGAAATATAATGAGGGTGTCATGGAGATTATCCTTTACTCGGAATTGTTTATTGTATGGTTTATTACATGGACGTAATAGCCAGTCTTTACCTGATATTTGTGCGCTTGGGTATATTTTATATCTATTACTTAGTGAATACTCAGTATTCACATTGTTAATGAAGTGTCAGCAAGTGCTATCGAGCGAGCGTATTTTTATTAATTGTGTTTAAAACACGGCAAGGAGAAAGCAACTAGCTCTTGAACAAAGGGCAAGAATTATTGCTTTGCACAAAACAAAGCTTTCTAATAGAGTAATCGCCCGAAAACTAAAAGTTTAAGAGTATTGTTCGTCAAACTATAAAGAGAATGGCAGAAACTAACCAACTCGGGGACCGAAAACGCAGTGGACGGCCGAAAGATAGCTACTGAAAGAGAAGATGCATATCTGAAATTAATGTCCTTGCGCAATTGTCGCCTTACAGCCCCGGAAATAGCAGCACAATATACAACGTACACCACGAAGCTACGGTTAGCGTAACAACAGCCGAACGCCGTTTAGCTGAAGCTGGACTTAGAAGTGGAGTAGCAATAAAAGAGCCACGTCTGTCTGCACAACATAAACAAACAAGATTGGCCTGGGCGAGAACACATAGGTACTGGACTGTCGAAGAATGGAAACAAATCTTTTGTTCGTCATCGTGTCGGGGAGAGAATGTTAGATGAATCTGTGGTTAAGACAGTGAAACATGGTGGTGGAAATGTGATGGTTTGGGGTTGTTTGGAGGTGGGCACATCGGAAAATTGGTGCAAATCACAGAAAGAATAAAAAAGAAGTCTATTTAGGTATATTACAAGAGCATGCTCTTCCGTCAGCGATGGAGTTAATGGGTCCGGGGTTTGTTTATCAACAAGATAACGACCCGAAACACACAGCAAAGACTGTAAAAAGGTTTTTCGCCGACCAAACTGAAAGAGGAATCCTTACATTAATGACATGGCCACCCCAAAGTCCAGACTGCAAGCCGATAAAGTGGTTATGGGACTGTTTGGATCGTAAACTGCTTAAAATACCTCCTACTAGCAAGACAGATATTTGGGGTAAGTTGCGGAATGCATGGAACTCTATCGATGAGGAATATCTCGACCGACTAGTTGAACGAATACCACGTGTTTGTGAAGCCGTGATCGCAGCTAGGGGTGGTTACTTTGACGAAAGTAAAATTTAAGCTAACTTGTTATATTAGTACTTAGATTAATAATGTCAATTGCTTGAATTGTATGTTAATTTAGTATTTTATAAATAAATTTGTCTCTTTAATATCATTGCGCAATTAAAATTATCTGTAGTACGATTAAACTTATGGACGGTAGTGTATATACTAACAATAAATAGTATTGCTGTCTCCAATTGAACTACTATTACTATTAGTGTTTGACCACCTAATAAAATTTGACAATCGTTAATATCTCCTAATATTGGTAAATATATTTTTATCTTTTGGACGTTTGTGCTACAGTTATTAGTACAATTTGTCAGGAAGTGAAGTAAATGAGTAATTAATTAATATTATTTTACGACACATTGTAATACACTTGGACCAACGATGATGGAATGTCGTTATGCTATACTCGTAATAGTCTTTCTCAAGATTCTCAAAATACCGCTCTGCTGTTGCAGTAAGCTTTCTATCTGACCGAAACTGCTTTCCACCAAGGAAAACTTTTAGTTTGAAAAGTAAGAGAAAGTTACTTGAACGAGAATTGACAAGTGGGACGGGTGAAACACAATATAAAATCTCAATTGATACAATTTTTCACGAACAACTTGATTGGTGTGCGAGGACACGCTATCTTAGTAAAAGAGAATGGGTCATTCCATTGTCGTCTCCGAAACTCCAGAAATCGTAGTAATTAGCATAGTTTTAAATGAAAATCCCTTAACATTCCTAGGAAGAAGGTAAGAATACTGGCTTTACTGTTGAGGTGTCGCTTGGATTCAGGTACAACAATCTAAACGGCCGTTGGATTATATAGAAACTGATTTCCATGAGCAGTAACAAATGAGCTTGGTTATTATTAAACAGCCTCAAATTATCGCGTTTTTTATCACAACTCGATATTTGCGTCACCCACCTTGCTGACAGCTTGGACACCTCCTAGGATTAAAAAGATTAAAAGATGGTGTTGGTAATCTAGTCCTACTTCCTTCCAAGCCATTCTCGTATTTTAAGGGTATTTGTAAGGTCGCGAATTTGTAAGTGTTGGTGAGTGTGGTGCACTTTTTAGGGTTTAAACAATAGGTATATTACACTGAGAGTAACACTCTACTGTCCTTGAAATTTGAAAGATACCATTACGGAGTACGCAACCAAATTTAAACCAGCACTCTCCAATTTCGAACACACCCTAGGCGCATAAGATACCCAACGTCGTAAAATATAATTACACTTTCTTTATTAAAAGTTTATGAAAAAAATAAGAGAATTTCAATTTGCAATTGAATTAAATTAAATTCATCGTATTTTCAATAATGTCGTGTGACCATTTCATTCGAGGTCACGGAAAATGATATGTAAAACATTTATATTTTCAATTGGAAACTAATTCTTATAATTTTCGGTTATAACAAAAATTAAAAATGAAAAATAAACTCATTATTTTTTTTATTATTTATGCAAAGGTAGAAAAAATTGGTATGTGCACCCAAATTCAGCGGTTCGTGCAGAAAGTTTAATATTTAAATAATACATTATCATGCTTTTTTGATAGATAAAAGTCTATAGTATTGTGTTAATTTAAAATTATTTTTATTAAGATCTTGTAATAGTATTAATAAATTTAGCGTAAAATTTTTATAAATTTAATTGTAGTTTATCTCTATATGCTCGTATAGAATAGCCGAGTTCGTGAATTGGAAATAAGCCTGCAGAAACGAGTGCGCACTCATTGTCGGCGATGATATATTCCGAAAGCGGTCAAATATACTCGAAGTCGAGATTCATATGCGTATGGTATGTGTACGAATGCCGGATTAGATTGATGATGGCGAATCGACGGCGTTCTTTGTTATGTTCGACGACTGTTAATAGATTTCTTAACCGATTTTCGACATTAGAATACAGTGGCAGTATTATTAAATGTATTGTTTGCAATACCAACATTTTACCGTACAGTATTTTTGTGTGTAAAAGACATGTTAATAGCAAACAACACCGGTTAAATGCGCAACGCGGTGTGCCATGTTATAAATTTCTATATTATTTGTTTTTGTGTTAACTGTATGCAATACTCCACAAAATATTGTAGTCAATGAAGAATTTCGAAACTTTTGGGGGAAATACGTTCTGAAATGCCAACAAGAAGTGAACTTCACTATAATTTTCGTCGAGTGAAAAACACGATTACGGATCAATTAAAAACGATTTAAAACATCAAAAAATATGGCTGGCGGATGAAACAACGAATGCAAGAAAGAATAGTATTTTAAGTGTATTAATGCGCACTTTCAAAAGCAGTGAGATTTCCTTGGCTCTTCTTTTACGTAGTAGAATATTACAGAATACAAACATGGAAAGAATAGTAAAAACTAGAAAACACATCTTTGGGAAGTTCAATATATCGGCAATCCAAAATCCGAAAAAGTTCGAAAAAAGTTTTTATTAAATCTCAAAAATGCATTCGTGAGTTTAAACAGGCTTGACCGGACATTCCTCAGCCACCACAGCCAGTACTGACGAGATGAGGAACGTGACTTAAAGCTGTTTCATATTATGAGAAATTTTTACACATTACTAAATCTTGTACCTTAAATTTAAATCCGCAAGATGCTCAAGCAATTTTAGTAAGACAGCGGCTGGTTTCAGATACCGAAACCTATACTCAAATAGAGCAAATTTCGAAAAATTATTTAATTATTTTAGAGACTCCAAATTAGAGAACACTAAGCTGTCATTACATGAAGCGCTAAATATAGTACAATTCTTCAAAGCCTCGTTAGGAAATCTAACAGAGAGTATAGGACGATTAACAACCGATAAATTGTGAACGGTTATAAATAAGAATTCCGATTTTCAAACTATAGTGCGTATAGACAAGAGTTTAAAGAGTGCAAATATGATGCGAATGTCCTTTTTAAATTCCCAAACATCGCATCATTAGACCCAGAACACTCCTTTTCCAAATACACCAACATATTTTCACCCGGCCCTAGAAGTGTGACTGAGTCAGCATTGAAAGACATACTAATGACACAATACTACAGCGAATTTTTGCGTCATTCTACATCAACAACACAAAAAAAATTAAAATAGTAAGTAATTACATTTATTATTGTTAATATCGATAGTAAGTGAGCCGTACGCTACCGCGACACCACTCGTTTCTGCAGCCTTAATTGGAAACCACTAGCACTAGTTTAATTTATTTTAGTGTTAGATTTTCATGTATTTTGTTATCGTAAATATAAGGGTAATGAAATTATGTACGAAAAGCTTTCTTGTGATAATGTAGCATATGTATTGGTGGTACATCATAATCGTTAAGGATGTAAAAGTTTTACTATCAAAAGATTATACAAAATCAACCATAATAATATAATTTTAAATATTTCAATGCTGGAACGATGTGCAGCAATTATTTTCTCACATAAAGATTATAGATTTCGAATAAAAATTACGTTCTTGGGAATCCATTCCAGTAAATGAAAATGTGTTAAAATTTGTGTACATTTCTTTATCGGCCAGAAACGAAAATCCCGTTTAAGCCGAATGATCTTATTCTTAACAAAAACGTAATATGTAATGTATACATTTTTCATTTCCATCTATTTCTAATTCTAGTTTTAATAAGCCCGCAAATCTATTTTATTTTGTAGAAAGTACAACATATTATAATTTTACCGAAGGATGCGAATCTCTTATTTCGCTGGATGAGGCAGGCACCAATAATGATTTTCTGTCTTGAATTGGGGCAATAATATTATAGCGTGATAAAAAAGCTATTCACATGCTTAAGTCTATTCTTACTGTTTTGTACTGTGTATATGTTACATTCATGTAAGTAAAGCTTTTCAACCCTGGCGGAAAAATTAAAATCAAAAAACGAATTGTCATGACTATAGAATTATATTTGGGTGGTGTCATTAAACATTTTACTCAACATGTTATAAACATCAGTTACACATTAATTGTAGGTAAACATAATTTTGTCATTTCTCATTATGGTCTGTAATGCAGTCATGCAATTAAAGTTACAATTGTATAAATCTTTCAATAAATGTGTTCAATACTATAAATTGATTTAAAAACATTATAATACCCATTTTGAAAATTTTGTGCCTGTTTGTTAAAATACTCTGAACATAAAAAGGTTGAAAATTCTAATATTTTATAAGGCTATCTTTTTCCTCAGTTGCTTGTTTGTTTAATCCTAAATCAATTTGTAGTCACAACTTGCTAAAGTATATATTATTATTTATTTAATTTGAAATATTTTGCATGAAAATTATACAGAAGCAACATTATTATCAGCACAATTAACCGCTTGTTTAAATCAAACCAATTTTCTTTTCTAATAAAAAAAAAATCGTTGAAAATCTGCGATGAAATGTCAGCGATGTATAACTTTCCTGCAGTAATTAAATACCTAAGTTTGCACAATAATTTCATTAACTGAAATATTTTTATATATCTGTTATATATTTTACAAACAATACTAGTATATCTAAACTGTAAAAAATGCATAACTGCATATGGCAAATAATATAAATAATATCTCATAAAATAATTCATTCATTCATTAAAAATAGATTATGAAAAGCACTCTTTTTTCTCTTCACAATCAAATACTAATATCTAAATTTAAAATTAATTAAATATCAAAAACTACAAAGAGCACTGGTTTTGCAATATGGTTCAATGGATTGTTACACGCTGTGGTAAGTTCCGTGTAGACTGAGACCTGCTCAAGTGTATATTGTAGTTAGCGACTTTATACTTTGTAATGTCATCTTGTTCAAAACTTCGTTTTTAAATTTGATAAAGAAGTTTTATGCAACTTTTCCATAGATTGAATCGCGATTGAATACAGAATACATAAATTGAATCGTAATCAATGTAGAAGATGGCAACTGTGCTACAGGATAACTGTTTACATCAAGCTACCGTGTTTAGATGGAATAAGAAGTTCCAGAGAAGAAGTTGGTGATTAAAAGATGCTACCAAGTCAGGAGGGCATACCTTTCTCTGTACCTGAAAGAACATTAGTACTATTTGAGAGATCTTCGAGTGCAATAAGTATGATGTGATCACTAAAGCATATAATAAGGACTGGTGTCTTTGAAGTTGAAAGTACGCCCACGTCTCTAGAGAAATCTAGATCCGTTAAGGAGAAACTTGTAATCGTCTTCTTTACCGTGAAAAAAGTCATGCTAAAAACACAAAAGACAGTTATCGCAAGGTGGTAGACGAGGAATTGTGTGTCCAGGGTTGTGGAAGTACTCAAAAACATTCTTTTTCCAAGCATCTGATTTTTCTAGCAGAGGACAACGCTCCCATTCATCAAGTATTGTAAGTATTTATCAAGAACCAGGCTGAAGGTATTGAAACATTCACCCTGCAGCCCAAATATCGTTCTATGTGACTTCGTGCAGTTTTTGTATGTAAAGAACAAGCTGAAAGAGAAGAAGTTTTACAATGATGAAAATTTTTTGAAGACCTGTGTGACTAGTTTTAAAAAATGGACACGTATATAGACTATGCTGAAACTATTTTAAAATATTGTGAAAATTATAACTCTATTGCAAAACTGTTGTTCTCTCCGTAAATTAAGTCAGCTGCTAAAAAGGAGTAGTGGTTGAAGTTAAGACATAGTTGCAGTAAAAAATGCCAATATTATACAATATATTTTTCTCATAGTTCCCTAGCGATGAATAGATTTTATCTAATCAGTATAATAGCTACAATTTATTAAACACTTCATGAACTTTACCTATTTCTACGTAATTAAAACCATCTACATATATGTACATGTAAGTAGATGGCAAAAGCATATTACACTATTATGTTTTGAAAATTATTCAAATGTTTAGTATATTTGAACTTAGATGGAATGTCACAAAAGCTATATTAATTACATTATCTTATGGAGAAAATAAATTTATTGTCTTGTTAGTTGGTAAAAACAGATTGCTTAAATAATTCAATGTCTACTTAAGCTGATAGTTCTAAAGTTCATAAATTTACTTAGCTACTACTTAATAAAATTGATTAAAATATCGACTATGGTGTGTGAATAAATAACTGCAGGTATTCGTTTGCGTTTTATAGACCTAGTACTTTATCTTAATAAGAAAATATAAATTATTCTTATAGCCATTTAATATATACAAGTACCATATCCATAATTTAGTCATGCTGACATGTTAGGGATTCTATTCCAAAAACCCAAAACTTCTCTAATAAAATTCTTTATATCGGACTTTTAAATAAGGATATAACAATTTTGTATTTAAAAAAAAACAGAAAACAGAAAAAAAAACAGAATAATTGAGATATTGGGCTGAAATTTATTCCATGTGCTGTACATACGAGTATGTTACATTTAACTATGGCATTCGATCGCGTTCATATGACCACCGCGAGTAAGTTTGCAGCGATCGATGCTTTGGAAACAATTTTCCACCACTCTTTCACACATATCGGCCGGAACGTTGACAATTTCACTTGGCGTGTTGGCATAAACCAACGACTTAACGTAACCCCATAAAAAGGAATCCAAAGGCTTTAAATCGTATGAGCGAGGTGGCAACTCGACCGGACCATTTCTCGAGATTACAGGGATAATGTTTGACCAGTTGTGTGGCATGTGGCACCATCTTATTGGAACCACATATCACTAATGTTAAGTCCATCAAATTCTAGCCAAAGATAAGTCTTCCAACACAGGATAACGATCTCCATTGACCGTAACATAGCGATCATTTTCATCGATGAAAAAAAATGGTCCAATCACAACTCCGGCATGAAATCTACATCACATGGTCACTTTTTGTAGTTATAATGGAGTCTCTTGAAGCACATATGAATGTTTTACTGTCTAATAACGCATATTTTGCTTATTGACAAAGCCAATAATCCAGAAAATGAGCTTCATCGTTGAAGATGATTTTTCAATGAAATTCAGTATTTTCTTCAAACTTTAACAAAGCCCAGTCGGAGAAGTTTCGGCACTTCAAATGATCAAGAAGCTCCAGTTCTTGAGTTAATTTGATCTTGTAAGGGTATAAGCCAAGGTCTTTACTCAAAATTCGTCACAATGTGGTTTTAGAAATTCTCAATTCCTGCGAGCGGCATGGAATCCACTGATTAAGCTCATTTGGAACCGAAGCACTTACAGCTGTGATATTTTCGGTACTTCTACCGGGGCGTTGTCTGACTGACACAGTAACATCCGATAGTGAATATTTTGACTCGAATTTACCCACTATAGCACGCACAGCTGGTCTGTTGGGACGATTATTACACCCAAAAATTGGAGTAAGCGCTTTAAAGTGCGACCACCTACTCAGAATGGCGGTAGAAAATAATTAATAATATCTAAACATTGCTGGTGCGTGAACTTCACCATGATAAAAATGTTAACCTTGACGCTTTGACGTTGACAGATAATGAAGAACGTTCAAAAGTATTTTCGTACTAAAAGACAAAATTGTTATGTCCCTATTGGAAAACCTGGTACATGCATACAAATGCGACTTCATTCGTCACTTCATCAATGTGACTGTATACAAATTATTCCTGGATATATTATAAGACCTGATGAGATTCAATCTAGTTTTTTTCTTGAATTTATACTGATAATTTTATTATCAGTTCCTTTGGATTATTATATTGTTTGTATACACTAATTTAATGTTTTTATGTTTGGTTTAATGAAACTGAATGAATCTAAAAATAGATTTATATATATTAACGATTATTTGTTTTTAAAGTAAACTGAATTTTTAAATGCATCGTAGTAATAGTGCCAATAACGCAGCTGAGTTATAAAACCGAGATTAAAAAGTCTGTAATTTCAAATCCGAAATCACGCGTAAAATTCCATAATATTCTGAGTGCGATAAGCTATACCAGTAACCAAAAGTACAAAACATTTATTCAATGTAATAAATTATATTTACAAATTTCTACACATTTTCGACGCATGTTTGATGGGCAAATTCGTTATTTGTTCGTAATTCTGATGAAAAACAATATTAACTTACTAAAAAACTATTTAATAAGAGAAACTGAATGAAACTATCAACTTGTAAAATCTATCATGCCTTGTAAAATACTGCTTTTGTTCGTGCGAAAAATGAAATACTGAAGAAGAATAGTGTTTATAAAGATAAGAGTACGGATAATTTAATTATTAAATCATTGAAATATACGATAAATTTTCATTAAAGCGATAATAGTCGAGATATAAAATTATACTGTTGAATGAATTAAATTGACACAGACACACAATAATGAATAATATCATATCTCCCTCTCTCGACCAATACATAAATGTATTGACCGACAAAGCAAGAACGCTTCTATCTTACAGATCGGAGACTATGTTTCCAGTGTATAATAGGCAGAAACTTACATCTAGGCTTTATGCCAATTAAAGAATGTTAAAAAGGAATCATTCTATTATTAATAACACCCTATCAAGTACATATGTTTCACCGATATCACGGATCGTCAGGTTGATTTCAACCTGACGATCCGTGATATCGGTGAAACATATGTAGTTGATAGGGTGTTATTAATAATAGAATGATTCCTTTTTAACACACACAATAATGTTATGCTAGTTTCCATAACACTAGTATAAACAGATAATTTAAATATTTTTAATTATAGGAATTACAAGGATAAATCAATAAATCTCTAGAACAAGACAGAAGAGTAAGAACTTTTTGGGAAAATCGTATTGATTTTTTTACATAGCTTTGTTTCAGCCTTAGACATTTAGTCCAGTACTTTTCGAAATCTTTCAACCCTTAAATAAAATAAGAACTGTCTAAACCTCTGATATATCCATTTACAGCTGATGATTTCAGTATCCAATGAAAATTTTTCCAGCCAACCATTTCTTCAGGTTTGAAAACAGAAAGATATTCGATGAAACGAAATCTAGTGAGGTTGTACAGTTTCGTCATCATTGGGACCTTGTGCTAGTGACTTCTGTTTCTTTAGTTTCGCTTCTCGTGTTACAAGTTATTATTAAAAATTATTCCTCGGATATTATAAATGGCGGTAGTCATCCTTTTACAGCAGACGGAATTGCCTTGGCCTTCTTTGGAGTTGACTCATCAGGCTTTGACCGTTCTTTAGTCTCCGAAGTATAATGATGTATCCATGTTTTACCGGTAGTTATAAAAATTGCTTTCATTACGTTTGAACATGGATAGACATTGCTGCGAAATGGTCATTCTTATTCTTTTGATGGATTGTCAGTCGGCACGGCACCCATTTAGCACTGAGCCTTCTCATGTACAAGTGCTAATGTAACACGCAAGTTACACGATATGAAACGTTTACTTTCTTTGCTGGACTTTTTCAATTGTTTCTTCATTGATAGCTGTTTATGATTTGCTAGAACGTGATGCATTCCTTGTGCTTATTTTGATGTGTTTAAATTTGGAAATCTACCATAGCTTCCAATTGTTGCAGTTTCAACAATACTTCATTTCAAAAGCTCGAAATTGTGATGGCTCCTTATGGCCGATATTAGAAAAGTATTATAGTGTTTTTTTTTCTTTTGTAAGCGTTAATTTTCGTCAATAATATTATTGAATCTTCTGGATGCACTGTTTATTTTAGGAATCAAAACCAAGATGGCCAAAAATACTTTATTACTTTATTACATGTAAGTTATTAATCTAGAAAAACAGCTGAAAATGATTATCACTAGCTATTGTGTGCATCCAATCTTCCCCTTATTAACTACTGAACACTTTTAAGACAAGAAGGTTGTTTCTTATTGCATTACACTCATTAATTATCCGGTTTCTCAAATCTTATAAAAAAAAAGTGAAAGGCACTGTACCCCCTCTTATCGATCGAACAACAAGCTGGTCGATCGAACGATGTAATATCTTCAAACCACGTTAGATGGCAAAACCATCAACACACGTGACTGAATTTTTTAACGGGAGCCACCGCGATTTAAAAATCCGCTAAATAAGTTAAATTAATCATTTGTTGTCGATAACCATGAATGGAACGATCGATATACAATCAAATGATATAAGAATCAGTGAAAGGCACTATACACCCTCTTATGGATCGAATTGTAATGTCTTGAAACTATGTTAGATGGCCAAGTCATCAACATGATTTAAAAAACCGCTAAATAAATGAAATTAATCATTTGTTGTCGATAGAGTCACTGACTGAGACGCGCGTTTCTTGGAATACCACCACTATTCGATCTGTAAGAGGGTGTACAGGGCCTTTCACTAATTTTTACATCATTTGATTGTATATCAATCGTTTCATTCATCGTTATCAATAGAGTCAGACCGACTGAGGAGTGGTGGTATTCCATGAAACGTATCTTGGTCAGTAAGTCTGTCGATAACAAATTATTAATTTGATTCTCAAATCTTCTTAATTTTCCACTAGACTACTCTACATTATTTATGTCTTTAAATGGTTCGGTTGGAAAAACTGCAAAGTATTTAAGTCTGGTGGTCGTGCAGGGTATAGTAAAGTCCGCCTAGACCAATACAGCGATCTTCATATGTTGCGATCAAAAACTCACAAGCACCATCGTGTATAAACCGCATAACATTTCTCGTTGCCAGTGTTAAATCCTCTAGAAACCTAAATAGCGATTCTTCCAAAAAATAATTGATTTACCTCACCAATCTTCCTGGCGGACTTACCAATCTAATTAGCAAATCACCTACATTTCTAATCCAAATATTTAATGAGAATCGATGTTAAAATCAATCTTTTAGTAGCGCATACGGATTTTCATCAATCCACACGCTTATTACGGTTCACTTGCATTTTTTAGAAAATGTGCTTCTTCTGCAATAAGAATAAGCTGCAGTAGTTCAGGGATTTAAACCATTTATGTAGAAGCCATAGACATATTTGCAATACGTAAAGGAAAATTAGTAGGAGTTATTACTTGAACGCGCTGTATCTAATAAGGGTACAAGTACTGTTGCTTCTAAATTTTTCAAACAGTCTTATTACATATGTATGTTCAAAGTATTTATTATTTTTCTAATAGAACTACTTGCATTATCCTTTACCATGTTGAGCATATTTTCTTTCAATTCTACTGTTATTACTGTATTTGGCTTTTCTGGTAAAACATCCTAGCAGTAACATTGGCAAATCGTTCACTGTACAATCGTCTAGTCTCTAACCAATTCCTATTTGCATGTCCATATACAAACTGCATATCAGTCATCTCGACGATCGTATAGTGATTCATATTAGAGAGTTTCAATAGCAAATTATCAAACGAAAATACGAGACGCAATCAATTTTGACAACTTTTAAAGAGAGAAAATGACTAGTCACAATGGAAACGTAATAAACAACTTATGAAATTTACGTTTAAAGTATCTGCACTAAACTCGTGCGACTACAAATAATATCCGTTTCTTTCTAATAGAAATGCTAAAAACATAAAAACGAATTTCTGAACATTGTGTTGGAAGACCCAGTGCAGTACACCTAAAAGTTACTTCGGGTGCATTAATAATTTTAACATTTATTGCCCTGTATCTTAGAAACAAAGCGTTTTTCCGAAAATTATCCAAGGATAAAAAAATTAGAACGACCCAAAGAATAACTCCTTGAATTTTTGATGCACGTTTAGTAAATAAAGGGTTTTCCAATAAGGACTTGACAACTTTTTTTCGAAATAAAATGCAGACCATTTAAGATATTTCAAAAACTTTATTATCGGGTTGAAGTACAATCAAAACATTTATGAATGGAACTCGACTTCGTTCATATGGCCACGGCGGGCACGCTTGCAGCGGTCGATTCGTTGGACCCAATTTTCGATGACTCGGCCACACAATTCGGCCGAAACGGTTGCTATTTCGCATTCAATGTTGGCTCTGAGCTCTTCCAACGTTGTCGGCTTGTTGGCATAGACCAATAACCTGACGTAGCCCCAAAGAAAAAAGTCTAGAGGCGTTAAATCGCACGAACGAGGCGGCCAATCGACTGGTCCATTTCTGGAGGTAACACGCTCATCAAACTTACTCTTCAATAAATCGATTGTAACGTGTGCTCTGTGGCTTGTGGCACCGTCCTGCTGAAACCACATGTTGTCCAAGTCCATATCTTCCAATTCGGGCCAAAAATAATCGGTAATCATGGCGCGATAACGATTACCATTCACAGTAACGTGACGATCATTATCGTCGACGAAAAAATATGGCCCTATGACGCCGCCGGCATGCAAACCGCACCAAACAGATATTTTTTGTGGATGAAGCGGTGTTTCATGAAGCACATGTGGATTTTCACCCGACCAATAACGCATATTATGCTTATTGACGAACCCATTGAGCCAAAAATGAGCTTCGTCACTGAAAATGATTTTGCGATGAAATTGATCATCTTGGCGCATCTTTTCCAGAGCCCAATCGGAGAACGTACGTCGCTTCAAATGGTTCATCGGCTTCAATTCTTAAGTCAGCTTGATCTTGTATGGGTGTAAACCAAGATCCTTACGCAAAATTCGCCATAAACTGGTCTGGGCGATGCCCAACTCTTGAGAACGCCGTGGAATTGACTGATTTGGATCATTTGCTACGGACGTTTCAACGGCAGCGATATTTTCGACACTTCGACCAACCCGTTGTCTCACTGGCACGGCAACACTAAACTTGTTACTGCCTGACTATTAGGGCGGGAATTACGACCGAAAATCGGAGTTAACGCTCTTAAAGTAGCGGTCACCGTCTCCGAATTTCTGTAGTAATTTTTTATAATTTGCACACGTTGTTCGTTCGTGTACTTTACCATGATGAAAATGTTAAGTTTACTGAATAAATTGACAGTGACAGTTCGATGATTAGTGAAAGGGTGCGTTCACAAATTGAATTAAAAGTTGTCAAGTTCCTATTGGAAAACCCTTTATTTAAATTTAGGTAAAAAGTATTTCTATATACATACAACTTACTTGTGTCTAACCTGTATCAAGTCCCTATTGGAAAACGCTTTATAATCTATAGTTTTAGTTGGATGCTTTTGATTTTTCAAATGATTAATATACTTCAATTAATCTCCTCTTAATTTAGCACTGGGTCTAATTATTTCTTTTACAACGGTTTCATGTTCAGGCAGTATTTTATATTATTAATTGTTCCTCAGAAATCTACTTCAGGGCCGCTGCTGTTTAATAAGAATATCTGTATAAATGATATCGTTTTGTTATTAGATTGTATGATTGCGTATGCGGATGATCTTAAGATTCATTGAGCTCCATCCTTGAACGATTATATGATAAATAGTTACACGTCGTGTTGCACTATGAAATTGCAATTAAAACTGAAAAAAGTGCGATTGTCTCGTATGACAAAATTATGAATTGAATTTTATGCCTATACATCTTTAATCATCTTCTAATTCCTCGAATATATAAATTTAAAAATCTATGTGTTTTATTTGTTTTATTCGATCCATTATTACGATTTGATAATCGTATTTCTATTTGTTTATCAATAAAATCATTGAGTTTCATTATAAGTTTCTGTAGGTAGTCTTTTTAAGCTCTTATATGGTATCCAAATTACTGAAATGATTTGTGGGAAATATTCATTTAAATGTAATGGCTGGCGTTTTGAAAAGACAATAAAATAAACGTCACTTCTTTAACGACATTCTTTGTACTCCTCTAGTGATAAAAGTTCAACTTTAAATTATGTAGAATGGACTTATTTAATCCCTGTTGAACATATTCAGCATCCTGATTGTAGAAACAAATATTTTAGTAAAATAATCTGCATCACATTCGTTAATGAAAGCAAGTATAACCCCGATCCTTTCTTTTTTCACATTAGCTTTAGAACATTTTTTTAATTATCTTTTCTTTATTAGTATAGTCTATTGCTTTTTATAGTTTATAATGACTTCTATTACTTATTTAAGTATTTATTGCATTTTTATTTAAGTATGTAATTTTTCTGTAAGTAGAAATTTTTCGTTTATTATTAATAATTTGGTGTACTCTTGCATGTTGGTTTCAATATTCCGTCTGATTAAACATATTTTTCGTGGTGCATGTAATAATTAATAATTTATATTAACTTAATCAAACCTTTAAGCAAATTCGATTATATCGTTTACTTCGGAATTATACTAAATTAAAATAATGTATAGCTATCAAAAAATATTCTTTGAATAATCAAAGAATATTAAGCAACATTGTGAGGAGCTTCTCAACCTTACGATAATCCTCTAATTTAGTGTAATGTTAGTTCAGAATAATTCTCTAATAGGTGTTTACTATCCCCGACGATTATATTGGATATTTAGTTATGGTAAATTGGGTCAGACATACATATATGCATGTAAACGGTCTTCAAGTATTTAAATATTTAGAATATATTATTAGTACAATGTTGAATCAAACATAAAAAAGAGGAATTTTTATTTTTCAATTTATTAAAGCATTCCAAAAATATAAATTAACAAAGTTATTTTTCTACGTAATCTCCTAATTTGAAAGTATATTTTTGTCAACGTATAGGAAGTTTCTTGATGTCATTGTTATAAAAAGAAGATGGTTCTGACTACAGCCAATTTCGAACGAACGCCATTATACCAACACCGTCCCAAGACGTCGACCCTCTGAGTGCTTCTTTTAGTGGCTCAAATAGATGGTAATCAAATGGTGATAAGTCGGGGTTGTAGAGAAGATATTTCCATTGCAATGTCTAATTTTTTGGTAAGAAGGCGGATTACCTACCTTGTGGATACTTTTCGAAACCCGAGATTATTAGTAATGATTGCCTGAGCACTGTTACAGTTTATTCCGACCTTAAAAACAATTTCGGCAACTGATCGACGATTGATATCGAGGTGGCAAACACTCGTATTTTCGTTAGTTACGTTAGTCCTCGCACGACACGAATGACCCTGGCTTTCGACACCTCCCTATCCTAAAAGTTTCTTATGAATCAATTTAAGTATTGTTCTCAAACTGTGCTTGAGGTTTTCTCAGAATGACTGATGGTTTTACGCCCTGTGCACTCTATTAAAATGCATTGTGCGTTCTCTGATTTCGTGATATAGCTTAAAGTCATGGAGGTGATGATCTCTGGATCTTATTTGATCTATCTATACTAACGTTGATTATTTGCAAATTCTCCTCATACAATAAACAACCGAAATGTTTGTTTTCAATTATTCTTTCACGCATACGAAACTCAACTCTCATACATTTACGTTCTTTCTTGTAGAAGTTTATATTTGTTATATTTTATTTGGTGTTCAAATTATTATAGTAGTTCTCTATTTTTTCTTGAGTTCTTCATTAGTTCGATATTCACATATCTATAACTAAATTAACAATTGAAGCAACATACCCATATTATACGACGGTTCTGACATCACACAATAATCCAATGAGAACATCAAGGAACCTCATCCCAGCTAAACCCAAATTTGGCTTAAAAAAAGTGCACACCGTTCTTTACTATGCGTAGAGGAACATGGGGACCTGTCAAATTAGATAATCATCAGTTTTCACAATCTAACAAAGTCAATTTAGAATAATGTACCTAGACAGACAATTTACTTGGCAAAAGCATTCTTTACAAAATGTAAAAACTAGGCTTGACATTGTGTAAAATGTGCTGGATCATTGGACGTAAATCAGAATTATTTGCTAAAAACAAGATAGTACTTTGTAGAATCATCCTTAAACCCCTATGGATATATTGATCCAACTTTCGGTACGGTCAGTAATTCTAATTTGGAAATTCTACAGGTGTTGTAAAATAAGGTGATGCGAATTACTTTTAATGGCCCTTGTTATTTGCCTCATTTTGTCATACACCAGTACTTCTCAATGAGAAGTATCGTGAAAGAGTGTGTGTGTGTACCCGAGCGCTTTATTAAAAAATGTATGTACAATCCGATGAAATGTGAAAACTCAAGCGATTTATAACCTCAGACCCAGTAAACAGATTTTAAATGGATTTTCATATATTGTGATTATTGTAAGTCTGGATTCAAAATCATGTAAGTTTCTGTGACTGTCTTCATTTTATTAATATTTCACCCGTTGTTTCATCGTAAGTAACTTTTACAATGTTGTTAGATTGTTTATAACTAACTAAGAAACTAAGAGCTGCACTTTTTAAGTTTAAATGCTTATGAACTTATGTAACCCTTAGAGTCTGTCTTTAAAACCAAAATATGTGATTAATGAAATAAAGAAATTGGAAAGCTATTTAAATATATAAATCATTCTACAGCATATACTGTGTAAGATTCAAATACAAATAAGAAAAAAATAAATAGAAAAAATTCAAATTTCATCAGCGACATATGTCATGCGAATGGCGAAGCTATTCAGAAACTTCGATTCACAAATAGAATGTATTTTTTATAATTTTATGCAATGAACCCTAAATTACTGGAAAGAATCTGTCATGCAAATGAAAGTTTCTCCAGTAATAAATAACTAAGGTTGTGCAATCCTGCAGATAACCAGCGACAGGATTCGATAGCGGGCGAAGACGTGTAGGTTTTGCCAATAGCTTACATCATGTCAGTAATACGAAGATGCTTCGCAAAGGTGAATTAAGTGTGAGACGGGTATAAATAAATTTCTAAATCGCTTTTCTACTTTATATTATATACAGGAACTGTAACATTATTGATTTTATTTATAATCGCGCCTATCCAGCCTTCCGGTGACACATCATGTCAGTGATGCTAAGATGCTTCGCAAAGGTGAATTAACTGTGCGACGGGTATAAATAAATTTCTAAATCGTTTTTCTACTTTATATTGTATACGGAAATTATAACATTATTTGTTTTATTTATTATCGTCCCTATCCAGACTTCCGGTGAGACTGTACGCTACTGCGAACTCGGAGTTTCATTCAACATTATAAATTACAGAGAAATTCGATTTTCAAGTATTGGCTCTGCTAATACATATTATGTCAGTTACAAACTATAATTAAAGTCATCAACTACTTTACAAAATGTTAAAGAACCTTTTACTATTTATAGTAATAAATGTAGGTTTTCAATTTATAAAATAGATTAAATTCCACAAAAATTCAAATTAGTGTTTTTATTATAAATATAAAATAATGTACAGTTTTGTATTTTCTATTTACAGATGATTATTTTACAATGTTCACCATTCAAAACTGTATGCGCTGAAATTTTAAATATTCGAAATATATTGTAAATACACAATACACAGTCTAGTCATTCATATTTTCAATAGTTTAATGAAATATAAAAAGAATAACTCATACTCAACGAAAATAAATATATTCTAAGAGTTCAATACAAACGATATTAAATTTATTCCTCAACAAATAATTGCAAACGATGATCCGTTTATAGATTAACGCATCTTCTAGAACATCTCATAATTGATAATCGGGCCAGGATTACCAATTCACCAATCGGAAGAATGAATTAATGTAAAAATATTGTTTTCCAGTAATATTTAGATCGTTTTTGAATTATGTATGTGCCGAATTATGTAGAAGCACCCACTTTGTTATTAAACATGGATGCTCCAGTATACATCATTCTGTCAATAACATTTTTCCACTGTAGTAAAATTTTCTCAACTCCTAGAATAAGATTTTGTGATACCTTCCTTGCACTAACGACCTAACAAGTTCTTCACTCTTTCAAGGGCGTTTTTAAGAAATGGTGTATGCTCCTCCTGTAAGCTTTCATGTTGAAATCTTTACCTCACGGGACAATATTATTTGCTTTTGCAATGGATTTAGAACGATTCTTGTACGAACAAGCTTGCATAATCTTCAATCATCGACTGATACGATTAACATCACCAGTGTTTTAAAACGAGAACGAGCAGTGATGCAATATACGAGACTTTAGTTAATATTAAGGAACGAAAAAGGAATTAAAATCTGTCGCGCACTCTTTCTCACTTTGTAATTTTGTACAACAGAATGATATCGATGCAATAATAAATAGTATTCGTAGTGTTCATTGAGTTGTTTCCAAAGAAATACTAAAGTATGGCATGTCCGTCACTTTGTTGTGAAATTCACTGTTTGATAATTGTGTACAATTAAGTAACATTGACGGTATTATGGCTAGACATACATATATAAAGCTCCATTTTCCTAAAAACTTCCGATGAATGATTTAAATGGCAACATATGCACCTATTTTTTTGCGTTTCTTATTTCTTTGGTCGCCCATGAATGTATTTGAACTATTAATTATGTCTTCTTCTGGGCTTCCGGGCTGGAACCGCATCACTGGTATAACTACCGACGTTTCGTACCCACTCGTATGGGACATCTTCAGGGCCCAACTTCTGGTACTGTTTATTGCTCTGAAACTGTAAAACTGCCGACGTTTATATACCAGTGACGCGGTTCCAGCCGGGAAGCCCAGAAGAAGATAGTATGGACCACGACCACAGAAGTCTACGTACCATTTTAATTGTGCTCTGCAATTTTATTTTGATTTTATTAAATATTTCAAAGAGATATTCCTTCTACCTAGACTATAACGTTCATACAGATAATCCATCGGTACTCAAAAAATTTTTCAATTGAACAGATATAATTCACATAAATTATGAGCAGATAATTTTCGCTATTAAAAGCGATTTTTCTCATATAAATCAATTTTATATTATACGCATAAATAATAATAATAATAATAATAATAATAATAATAATATCTCTTTATTGCCCAACAGAGCCAAAGCTCCTATTACAGGACAAAACTTACTACATTAATGCGTACAAGTAAAATAAATCAAATGTAGGTTACCGTAATTAAACAAAAATTAGTTACTTAAATAAAAACTAGTTACTTAAAGAAAAGGAAAAAAAAAGAAAAATAAAAAAAGGGAAAAGAAAATCCGGAAAGATAACACATAACCAGTAACGCACTACTTACGAGCGAAATACTCGGATACCGCTGCAACAATCGATCTTAGCGTGTCATGATTTATATCTGCAATGTCTGAAATCATATTAAAGTTGTTGCACATTACGAATAGAGGCGATTTGATCAGCACATTGGTTCTAGAAGCGGGGCAATAAAAAGTAACATTCTGACGAGAAGTCAAACGAGGGACATTAAAACATATCTGCGAGAGTAGAGAAGGGCAGTCCACTTTACCGTGTATAAGCTTGTAAAGAAATACTACACCAACGGCAAACCGCCGTTGCTCCAAAAAAATCACGCCAAACCTCGATAGTAATTCACCCTGCTCCGAACCCCGAATGGGATACCGACCATCCACACGATACCACAGGAACTTCGCAAATTTCCTCTGAATCGACTCCAGAGCCTGCCTATGCACCCCGTAATAAGGCGACCAAACCAGAACCGCATATTCGAGCTTGGATCTGACAAGAGAGTAAAACAGTGATTTCAGGGCTGTTACATTAGAAAAAGATTTACAATTCTGGATAACAAATCCCAGAATTCGCCCAGCCGACGATACAGCGACCGCAGTATGATCGACAAACGACAATTTCGAATCAAACGTAACACCAAGGTCTTTATGTAAATCTGTACGTAGAAGAGTCTCGCTAGCCAGGGAATAATTGAAGATGATTGGTTGCACCCTTCTCGTGTACGTCATAGCCCTACATTTGGAAATATTTAGTTTTAAGGAGTTACTACAACAACAATCATTGACGTGGTCAAGTTGTTGCTGCAAATAAATGCAATCATCCACACTATTAATGCGTGTAAATATTTTGAGATCGTCGGCAAATAGCAGCTTCTCGGAATCGACAACAGATAGTAAATCATTAATAAAGATTAAGAAAAGTAACGGATCCAAATTTGAACCCTGAGGTACCCCTGAAGTAGCCAAAAACACTTCAGATGAAAATCCATTATAAAGTACAAATTGTGATCTCTCAAACAAGTAAGATTCAAAAAAAGTTAGAAGGGAATCACTAATGCCAAACGATCTCAATTTGCCCATCAGAATCGAGTGATTAATCCTGTCAAAGGCTTTAGACATATCTGTATATATCACGTCAACCTGGCCCCGGTCATCCAATACATGTGATACATATTGTGTAAAACACAGCAAGTTGGAAACGGTAGAACGCCTCTCCATAAAGCCGTGCTGATCGCTGTGGATAAGCCGACACACAGGCGGAGCAATGCAAGCATATAAACTCATTTCAAAAACCTTTGCGAAATTAGACAAGATGGATATGGGTCTGTAATTTGCGACGACAGAAGGATCACCACTCTTCAGCACAGGACAAACACGAGTGAGCTTCCAGACATTTGGAAAAGAAGAACTTTTCAGTGCTAAATTAAATATAATGGATAGTGGAGTGACAAATACATCAGCACAATCCTTCAAAATAAAGCTTGGGACTTGATCATGGCCTGCGGTCACCTTATCAGGAAGCCTCCTCATGGATGCATGAATAATGGAAGCTTCGATGAAACTGATGTGTATGCTCGGAAAAACATCAAAGATACCAGCGTTGCGTACTGGTACATCCTCAGGTGGTAAGTAGGTGGATTTGAAGTATTCCGCAAATGCCCCCACAATCAAATCTGGATCATCAATAACCACATCATCACTCTTCATTCGTCCAGGAATTCTACTAGTGCCCCTTTTTCCGTGAATATATGACCAGAAGAACTTAGGATCCGTCGCGATGGCATTCTCAACACGTGACAAATAGTCTTTGTAAGCACCGGAAACCTGTGCCTTCACTAAGTTTCTCATACGCTTAAAATCAAGAAAATCCGCCTCATGTTTATGTTTTCTGTATCTTGAACGATAGTATAGCTTTAGCTTGATATTAGAAATTATTTCGGGCGTATACCAACTAGGATACCTAGGGTTGCTGTTCTTGAAGCGAGGCACAAATTTATCGAAAATTGAATATAGAGTCAAGTAAAATACTCTACATGCTTCCTTAGGGTCGCTAAATCCATACAAAAACATCCATAAATAAAACTTGTTGGGAGCCATATACTTATTTAATCTTTATACTGGTGTATTATACGGGGGTAGTTTGACAAGTAGTGAGAATGGAAAAAAAACGAATTTTTAAATACAAAATAATTTTTATTTTTCAATTTATTCTCCTAAAAGAGTAATACATTTATTCCAACGGTGCTCCCTTATGCCATCTCTAAAATGCGATTCCGGAAGGCTTGCAAAATACTCATTTACGAAGATGATAAGCTCGTCGTTAGACGAAAATTTCTTTCCACCTAGTGCCGTTTTCAATTTTGGAAAAAGGTGGAAGTCGGAAGGGGCTAGATCCGGCGAATAAGGCGCATGCGGTACTAATTGGAAATGCAACTGATTTTGGACATCGCAACTGTGCTGGTATGTGAGGGAGCGTTGTCTTAGTGAAACAGAATCTTTTTCTTTGCCATTCCTGGCCGTTTAGCACGAATCTCAACATTTAATTTTTGTAGATGTTCTGCATAATATTGTCCGTTTATTGTGGCACCTTTCTGAAAGTAATCAATGAGCAAAATGCCGTTTGAATCCGAAAAAATTGATGCCATCACCTTGTTTGCCGATAAAGTAGTTTTCGCTTTCTTTGGAGGTGCAGGACCACGTTCTAACCATTGCTTCAACTGTTGTTTAGTTTCGGGTGTACTGTAGTGTATCCAAGTTTCATCGCAAGTAACAAATCACCTACAAAAATCAAACGGATTCCGCTTATGAAAGTCCAAACACTCATTGGAAATGCGCAAACGAGTGAACTTTTGATCAGTTGTAAGCAATCGCGGCACCCATCTTGCCGAAAGCTTAAAAAGGCCCAATTCTTTCGTTAAAATGTGGTGTACGCGTTCTGTTGAAATGTTTACCATGTCTGCTATCTCTCTCACTTTGAGCCGTCGATCTTGCGTAATAATATTATGGATTTTTATAATCATTTCCTAAGAAGTCACGATTTTGGGTGCTCCAGAGTGCGCTTCAACAACACAGCTTGTTCTATCACGTTTAAATTTATTTACCCATCTACTTATTGTGGCGGATGATGGAGCAGATTCACCTAATGTTTCCCGTAACTCATCTTTTATTTCGGTAGCTTTCATACTCTTAATTACGAAGTATTTAATCACCGCACGATACTCTGCTTTTTCTATATTAACAAAACGTGTTGCTTCTTTTTCAATCATCTGTCAAAAATAAACTAATTAACCGATTTATCTAAATATCGGAATGTAAACATATAAATAGGCAACCTAAATTACAGTGCATTTGTTTCACCAATTAGAGCGCCACCTACGTGTCATTCTCACTACTCACTATCCTCGTATACTAGACTGCCGAGAATAAACGTGCAAATACAAAATATAATCACGAAAATTTTTATAAAACATGTGTTGTTTCTTGAAAGGAATTATATTTATTTGTTCTATTTTCAACAACGAATATACCGGGTGTCCTATGACATGATTGCCACAAATTAAATATATTTTACCGAAACGATTTCGTGTTAAAAATATCTAACGAACATATGCCCAAAACTCTATCGTAACTGAGCTACCAGCATTTGTAGTTGTAGATAACCATGTTAATATAGGTATTATGTACCGCTGAAAAAAGATCTCAATAAAAATTATTTAGAAAGAAGTCGCTTTATTGAATTCGTTGTTCAAAGTATCTACCCAGTTACTGTACACATAGTCTCGCTTTTCTTAGAATTGAAGAGATAGCTCTGCTAACAGTCTCAGAATCAGCGCGAATAGTTTCTGCTGTGTCCATAATTCTATCTATAATTTGTTCTCTATTTTCAAATTCTTCTGCAAAAACCAAATTTTTTAGCCTTCTCCACAAAAAATAATCTAAGTTCGTGTAATTTTGATTAAGAAAATCTGTCACCGTCTACCAAAGTGCGGACGTGCACCATCGTGCTATATCCACATCCGTCGTCTTATATTAAGAGGAACATCATCCATTAATGTTGAAAGAATATTTTCCAGAAAATCTTCTCCGATTATAAATGGACCAATGAAATGGTTGTCAATAATACCACAGCAAACATTCACCGAAAATCTATTTTGAAAATAAGATTCTCTAGTAGGGTTATCTAAAATTTTAAATGCTTGTAACTCAGTTACGATAGAGTTTTGAGCATATGTTTATTAAACATTCTAAGTTGAAATTCCCTCAGCAACAAATCATTAAAGTATGGCAATCATATCATGGGACACCTGGTGTATTAGTTCTTTATATCACATGTGAACTTATACTAGTTTGTGATTTTATTATTTGGTCAAATTAAATCAATAATTATTTAATTTGACCAAGCGAAAAATATTTAACACACTAAAATCTGAGTTTGGGTGTCACGGTAACATAATCCCGACATGAAATAAACTGCATTTAAGTTACATTCTCCAATTAGAATACTTCACCTTTGCTTATGAAATAATTATGATGATTATTATTCTAAAACCCCATAAGGGTTCCTCTCTTTTTGCCAAATCATTGGCCTATCTATCTGTTCAAACAATTTTCAATTTTTGAGGACAATAAAATCCGTTGTCTTTTTTATTGAGAGTGTGCATAAGTATGTGACCGCCACATAATTTTTCAACAATGTTGTTTCCATATTTAATATAATTCAACTTTTACTCTCATAATAAAGTTCTAGACATTGAAAAAGTATTGTTAACTGAAAGAGAAATCAATTTCTGCGAAAATATGCTTAGTTCATCCTACTCCGTAATCTGTACCTGGTCTATGGTTTTTTCGTTGCCTGCTTAAGGACACCTTGTATGCAATGTGGGTTAGTAAATCACTGGATTTCGAAGGGTTTATTTTAATTATTGTGTTTTCAACCATAAAGCACTTGTTTACTTTATTAAAAGTGTCTGGGAATATTTTTTTGATACTGTAACGGGATAGTGGAAATAAGAATTCATTTTATTCTATCATCCACATTCTGAATTGATTCCTTGAAAGGGCAGTGAAATGTCTAATGATAGGTCCTCATAGATCTATAGGAGTTTCTGTGCGTCTTTCTATTCGGCGCCCTCTAATTAAACAAGGACTTAGAGGTTGTGTTGCAAGCGTAATATTTAGAGATTCTTAGGCAGCATGTTTATACAACAGGAACACAATTAATTGGAAATAATTACGTTTTCCAGCACGATAACGATCCGAAGCATACCGCTAGGATTGTTAAAAATTATTTAAATGAAGTCGAACAGCAAGGTGTTGCACAAACTTTAGTCTGGCCACCACACAGTCCAGATTTAAATATTATCGAACATGTGTGGGATTATTTAGATCGTGGGATGTAGAAAAGACCGCTAACTAATGTCAATCAACTTATTGATATTCGTTTGAAAGAATGGAATAACAGTCCACAAGAATTTCTGACAAAACTGTTCGAAAGTTTACCCAAACGCTTGAGAACTATTGGCTCCTGGGACAGGGCGGAAAAATTGGGGAACTCCATCACTAGTTAATTTGCCTCCCAATGTTTTACCTCAAGGCAAGTCGTTATCTACTAGACGAGTGAGCAGGACTGTGGTTATTCTTGCTTTTTTGTTCACTTGATATAATATTGGACTACTTTGTAATGCTTAGTTGTATTTACACGTATTACTGAAAACAGAAATTAATGATTACCGAGTTCTATGTTTATTTAATAATTGACTGCCAATCCATCGCTTTTCAAAATATATTATTAAAATGATCTTGTCATACATTTGGAAAAATAGTAGACTTCAAAACATTTGCGCAATATAAATATAAATAACACGTAGACAATAGTTTCGAAGTAAAAATTTTGTAATTATTATCTAAAATAAGATTGTTTTTATGCCTCTGTTTAAGGGCAAAAATTAAGATCGATAATACTAAATAACATTACTATTCAAATGATGGAGGTAACTGCACATACAAACATATACATACATAGTGATAATTTTACAAGAGATAATCTATAACTCGAAACATACAGAGCTTAATATTAGAATTTTTGAAATAGGAAATATGGAATATGATTTTTCCTTAAGGCTATGACAATAAGCTGTATTTCATAACGCTTTGTTTTAAAATGTCTTAAGTTAACGAGAATCTCTTTGGACAGGCTCTCAAAATCAAATCGATTTATTACTGTCTTACTACAATTTACATTTTCTTTCTGTTTTCACTTTGTATCTAAAGTTATGCTAGAGTATTGTGTTCTCTGCTACCATTTATATCAAATAATACAAATTCTTTAACAAAGTTAATGTGTTGACATCGTGAAGGGTCATTAATATGTATCACGTCTACCGGAAAGTTCTGTCCGTTTTTAGAATAAAACAAAATAATAAATTTGTCATACCTTGAATAAATTTTACGGAATAATATAATTTCCATAATTTCCAATATTATTATATTAACTGTACCTTCCCGAAATACTTTCAATTATTTTCTGCACGCTTCTGTAGCGTTTCTTCCTTGTTGAAATTCGTACAAAATACAGTGGCGTATATCAGACAAACACTGGTTCAATTTTTCGCCTCTAGGTATAAGGCATTTTTTAAAAATGGGATATATAAATTGCCATCATGCTGGCAAGAAGTCATAAATAATTATGGAAATTATATTATTCAAGTTATGAAAAATTTATTACTTTGTTTTATACTAAAAACGAACAGAACTTTCCAGTAGACCTAATATATTGCCGATTCAATTATGTAGTATGTATAATATGTATATCGGGTATCAGGTGTGTGTAAATTGGGGCAAAAGCTACATGTGGCGTTACCCCTTGTTAAATCCTGAATCGCAATTCTCAAGGTAAAAATATTATACATCTTCACGAAATTCTCGAAGTTTGGACTTTGAGCCTTTTAGCCCACAAATAAGCAATATTGTCCGATATCTGTTGAAAGAAACAAGTGAAATTTAGAATAAAGATCAATTTCTAGCACGACTGAATATACTTTCACGAAAAACACATTTGCAACGTAGGTAAAGGGTGCTTCAAATTTCGCAGTTTTTTTTAAAAATGACATTTTGACATAATTGAGGCTCTATCTCACCAATGTCACGAATAATTTCATCTTTCAAAGCAGAAATTGATTGTGGATTGTTTTTATAAATACTTTTCATATAACCCCAAAGAAAATAGTCTAACGGTGTCAAATCACATGATCGTGGTGGCTAATTAACATCACCGTTTCTTGAGATTACACGTCCAGGAAATTTTTCTCTCAATAAATCAATTGATTCGTGTGCAAAGTGAGGTGTAGCGCCATCCTGTTGAAACCACATATCCCCTAGATCAATATTCATTAATTCAGGCCACAAAAATTTGGTTATCATCCGACGATATCGATCACCATTGACAGTTACAGCTTCACCAGCAGCATTTTCAAAGAAGTAAGGTCCAATTACACCACCTGACCATAATACACACCAAACAGTGACTCGTTTAGGATGTATAGGTTTCTCATGAATAATGTGTGGATTTTCCTCATCCCAGATACTGCAATTTTGTTTATTAACATAGCCACTAAGATCAAAATGTGCCATCGTAAAACATTATTTTTTGAGAAAAATCAGCTGGTTGTTCATTGATGAAATTGACAAATGAACGACGTTTTAAATGATCTAATGGCTTCAGTTCCTGTGCTATTTGAACCTTCAGAGCTAAATCCTTGTGTAAAATACGCCATGTTGGTGATCCACTAAGTCCTAGTTGTTGTGAACGTCGTCTAATGAACATTTCAGGATCTTCAGCAACACTTTCACGAACTAAGCCAATATTTTCTTGTGAACGACCACTACGACTGTATTTTTCACTTTTTTGATCTTCCACGGAACCGGTTTCTTGAAATTTTTTAATAATTCGACCAATAGTGCTTTCAGATGGACGATTATGTAAACCATAAAATTCACGTAATTTTCTAAAAACTATTTTCACAGAACGCTGATTTTCATAAAATAATTCAACAGTTTGAACGCGTTATTGTACCGTGCACGAAACCATTTTTATAAATGTCATACATCACACTTTTTTAAATGCCCACATACCCAGACAAATTCAGTGCGCTATCTATATTTTATTTATTCTTAAAAAAAACGCGCAATTTGAAACATCCTTTATGTAGAACAATAAGTTTGTGTACTAATGTGATATCAATGAAAACCATAATTTTCAAAATATGGTAACTGTTACAGTAGTATGCGAGTACAATCAATGTATGTATGTTTCTTTCAAGTGGTTCCTGAAAACATTCAAAGTTGATTCAACATTTTAACATTATTGTTTTCGATTCAGAACCGAACGAAAAATGTCATTGGATGTAACTTTTCCCCAGTTGATACATACTTTGTATATACATATACATATATTATAAAACAAATGTAGACTAGAGAGCTCTGGATATTTTATATTATATTTATATACATATATATATATATATATATATATATATATTTATAATAATTATTGTACATAAAATAAAAATAGTTCATTTTATTTTTGAATCAGTCTTGCGTCACAATATGTGTACTGATGGATTAGATCTAGATTAGAGTAAATTATTTAAAGTGGCTACAATGCTTATTCCACTGCGACCTTTTTAGATTTATTGCGATCTTCATGTCTTATCTAGAATCTCTTGACTTCTTCGAGTATACCTACTGAAGTTGGCCTTGATTATGTTTTTTAACTTTTGAAATTCCTGTTCACTTAGTTGATCGAATTTTTTTCCATCGGACACCCTCGACGGTGTTGATTTTCGCACCTTTATATATCCTTATCTATAGATGGCTTGAGTTCATCCTCCCTCCTAACTCATTTCTTTCATTTAAGACTCTCGCCTTAAAGCTTTAGAATCTTTCACATATTCTTTCACGCAACTTTCCGCGACACATTACCCACACCTCGTTTATATTCAGTTCAAGTTCCTTGAGAGCAATAGTTCATGTACTTACACATTAGCTGCGAGTCTTTGAGGGAATATATTTGATCTAGCATCCAATCTAAATTGACGATTTGAAATTAGATTTTTGTTCATTATTGATTTCAGTTTTTGTTGAAGCAACTCGTTAAATGTATATAATTGGGATAGAAATATTATTATATACGGTTTTATTTCATTGAAAACTCTGTAATTTTAGCGCAATGTTCATTAGATTTGAAAGTTACCATCTTTTTCTAGAATTTTTATTTATTTTTTCATTTTGTTGGTGCTTCCTTTAATTTAACACACTTTATTTGTAACCTAAAACGCACTCTGCATTTTGGCTTTCAACGGTACAGATCGTGTGAGGAGTTTGTTTTCGTACGAGTATTTTTGCCGTAGTTTGCCAGGTGCGACACCGTTTAATTATCTACTGATGACAACTTAGTTGTCGAAATACGTATACAGAACACGAAAATTAATGTGGAAAGGGGTTATATCATCAACCTTCAGTGATTAAGTTAATCAACCACAGGCTCCATCAAAATTACCTACCTTTAAGATTACATGTTTTCTAAATATTGCAGGTAAACTATTTTTTATGATTTTGTCTTGTCAAACCATAAATCGCTTTGAAAATTAGTTTTTTAAAAATAGCAACTTTACATATCTTACCAATGTGCTCTTTTTAATAATTACAATATATAATTATTAATCTTTATTACAGGCTTGGTAATATCTAATCTTTCATCTTCGTGGCTTCTTTTACTTTACTTAAGACAAAAGTAGATTATTGAATTAATTCGAACCTTTACTTGACGAAAATTCATATTGATAATTAATATTAATAATGCATGGATTGCTAAAATTTCATTATTTCATTTTTAAATTACTGTACATAACAATCGTTTGGTAAAAAAGCCGTTCCTTCTAAACTAAAAGGTTGAATCGTTTACCTTTGTTCATTTTTGATTTTTTAAGTTTATAAATTTCTAAAAATTCTAATTAATTTAGTTTACTTACTAATGAATACTGCTAACTTATGCTGCATCGAGTTTGCCTGTATATTTGTGTCGGTATATTCTTCTTTGCAGTAGATTGAAAATCCAAATTTATTATTACCAATTGAAAGAGTTAATAATAAATTAGAATTTTCGATCTACCCCAAAGAAGCATATACACACAGTCTGTAGCAGAGAAAACGAAACTTTTAAAATAGTAATTCTTAGTGGCACTACCTATTAAAAAAATATGCGTCGGTAAGGTAGATCTTTCACCAATATTATGTCAAAATACCATGACATTTGCAAATATAAAGTTCTGTTTTCAACTCGGTAAATCGTTTACTGAAACGTTTACTTTGATGAAACAAGTGCATGGTGATGCGTGTTTATTACGTACCAGTGTGTATGAGTGGTATAAACTAACATATTTAAAGACGGTCGTACGGACATAAATGACGACGAATATTCTGGTGCAAAAAAAATCTGTGGTTACGGAAAGGTAATCGAACGTGTGTGTAGATTTATCAGAAATGAGCCGAAATCCACGTTGCGATGCGTGGGAATGGAATTAAATATTTGCAATGATTCAATTCATCGTATTTTGACACAGTACGAGAAAGATTTGTGCAAGGTTTGTACCATACAAGCTAACTGATAATCAAAAATTGCCCCGAATTCATCATTGTATAGACTTGATTAAGGACTCAAAAAAGGAAGAAAACTTCAGGTATTCTATTGTAACTGGCGAAGAGACGTGGTGTTTTCAATAGGATCCAGAGATCAACCAGAAACATCCCAGCGAAAAAAGACCGAAAAAAAGCCGTTTGGAAAAGCCAAAAACGAAGACAATGTCGATTTGTTTTTAAGATTCGAAAGGTAACTACTCAAATAGTCAATGCAGTACATTATCTTGGTGTTATGAAGCGTCTTTTGGCCCGTATTCGTCGTGTGCGCCCTCAATATCGTGAAAGTAGCAGCTGGCGTTTGTTACATAATAATGCACTATCCCATCGCTCGACGCTTATCACTGATCTTCTAACTACAAATGACATTTTAACCATTCACCGTATTCAACAGATTTGGCCCCCTGTGATTTCTAGTGATCCTCCAAACTACATTTGCCGATGAAAGGACAGCGTAATGCCGACGTCGAAGTCATTAAAAAGGCGTCGACACCGATATTGAAGGATATCTCTGAAGATGAACTTAAAAATTCATTCGACATGTTAATAGACTGTGCAAAACGGTGTATTGAAGCCGAAGGCGACTACTTTGAATAAAATAAATGAATTTTATCAAAATAGTAAGCGTCCGAGACAGACGGTGTAATTTTGAATAGGAGAGATGAACACAAGTTAAACCTCATTTCTTATGGATTCTATAAGTGTCATTGGAAAGATTTTTTAGTTACGTTACATGCAAAAGAATGACTACGATAAAATACGCCTTTGTAAATATGTACCTATATATCAATTTGAACTAGATTTAAATACGATTATGAATAATTAGTTTTATAGTTTTAAGTTGGATTTAATATTTTTATATCTCTTATTGCAAAAACAAGTACTCCGAATATTACGTAATCACAATTGTCTTTTCATGTTTAAATAGATTCCTGCAAGTGTTTTTTTATAATACATACTTATTAATTAATAATTATTTAAATTAGCTCGCTTTAAATTTTAACAATCTTTAATGTATTAATCTTGATTTCAAAAGAAAACTTAATGTAGATTAGTGCATGCACGCTTTGGATGAGAGAGAGAAAGATGGAGACACGCATATCTTTCAGCTTGCGCTCGAATCAATTAAATTAAAAACGCGTACGAAACAATGAGAATCGAACGTTGAGCTGCGTAAAACCGGCTCCATGTGATTCCCCTCTTTCCCCCAAAAGGTTCGGGCCGTTCGCTCAAACAACTGTCGTGTACTAAAACCGCTCGACTCTACTATCCGCGATATTACGCTAGCATCACATAAAATGGAAGCATCCTGAGTCGATATTCGCCAAGCCGAATCCCCATCCTCTCTTGAATAGCTGCCCGCTCGCTCTTATACCCCATGTAACACAATATCTCCGACTACTGCCGTGTTTTTCGTATATAACCCACCCCTCGTCGCCGATACGCAGATATATACAAGCATACAAAGAAATGACAGGAAAAAAGGGGAATAACACCCCATTCGTATAAAAAAGAGCGCCAGTGTGTAAACGTTTTAATATCAAAAGTATGTATTAAAGACTTAGTGAAAAGCGCTTGTTCTGTGGGCCGATATCTAGATTCAGAACATACAATGTAAAGCAGATTTTAGATTTTTGCAATGCTTATCTTACTGGAGATAGAATTCAGGTCGTAGTATTGCCCATAAATCGGTACGAAAATTTGACGTAGATTTCGAATAAACAGGCCACAGATCAATATCTGTAACCAATCGTGAGTTACAGCCTAAAACATAAAGAGACTGTGCGAGGGACAAGTTCTCACGGCGCAGAGGCTATACCAGCGGTCGTATATACACATAAACCTAAGTAGACGAATAGATGGAGGGAGGTTGATGCGGCGTCGTGGTAATTGTCGTCGGACAAAAATACCGCGTTCCTCGACCACGGGTCTCATCCTCCGGTTCATGTTCGGTGTACTTAAAACACGCGAACACCGTCAGTAATGGGTTTCAATTACAGTATTATCTACAGGTACTCAAGCAATTGGAGTTTAATTCTTTTTATAGGTTTCATGTTACTATTGTATGTATTTATGTGTGTATACATTATTTATACAATACATATATATTTTCTTGAAATATTCGTGCAATAAGATATTTATTTAAAAATAATCAATTCAAATGTTAGTGATAATTTTTTGTCTTTGCTGTGCGATACGATAACGCACAGAGAATAAATTCGATAATGAGACCACAGTTGATATACTCGAAAAGCGCTGTAAACAGGATCTTACTAATATTCGAATTATTCCAATTTTACCAAATGACAGTGCCTTCTTTCTCTACATATGCATTGTGACGACAATGTTATACATTTGACGGGAGAAAGACGAACTTCGTTCTTTAGAACAATTGCATGTTTGTTTTAGTTTTCTCTGTATTGCAAACGATACGAAGAGGTTTGATACATTCGAAACGCGTAGTAAAGAGATTCTTATTAACATATGAATTATTCGCAGAAATGGCGTACGCCAAGTTTAAAAGTGTTCTGTCTATATACGCATCGTGACGACAATGTCATAATTTGGCGAGACGAACACGAACTTCGTTTTTCGGACAATTGTACGTTCGGAGGGAGGTATTGTTTTTTCATTAATTGCTCTATCGCAATCGATACGATAACCCACAGAAAATAAGTTTTTAGTAAGACCACAGTTTGCCTGAAGAGAGTCGATATATTCGAAACGCTTGGTAGACAAGGTTTTATTAACACTTGAAGTATTCTCAGACATTCAAAAAATAGTAATTTTGTTTAATGTAAATCTATAGAATTTCCTGTTAATACAGAAGTATGTACCCAATGTACTTATCCATGTTTACCTAAAAGTTATAAAATTAATTTTCAAATTAGAACTATTTAATAATATGAAAACAAAAGCTCTCACTATCTAGATATTTGCATTAAAAAATCTTAAGTATTCCATTCATTAAATAACAAATATGATTTTCAATTCACAACTAAGACCCACTGTTTGAAAAAAGAATTGGTATAAAATAACTAAATGTATTGTACAATAATCAAATGTATAAGGAATTGGGAAAGTTTTGGACACTAATCTGAAAGCTTAATAAAAAGCTTAACAACTTTATGACTTAATCTTCGAAATAGTAAAAATATAGCACAACACACATACTGATCTATTATTAACTGCTAAAAATATATAATACATATTTTTTAGGTTTATACGACAGGAAGTAAGAGTAGAAATGAAACAAATGAGTTCGAGTACTAAACTTGTTTTATCGTTTTTCAACACATTCCTCTCATAACTTTAACACACTTGAGTTAACAATGCTGGAATATCGTTATTCTAAGTCTGTAATGATCCTCAAAGTACTGCTCCGTTGCTGCAATAAGTTCTTCATCTGACCGAAACTATTTGCCATCAAGGAAAAGTTTGCGTTTGGGTACAAATGGAAGTCATTTGGCGCTAGATATAATAAATAGGACGCGTGAGGCACAGCCTAAATCTCAATCCACCCTATTGTGAATAAGAGGGTGTCTTGTCGCCGTCAAAGAGAAACCTTTTTATAGGCTATTTCATACTGTTTTTCAGAAATTGCTTTCTTAAATTTATTCAATAGTTAACGACATAAGCTTTTACAAGGCAGTTTATGAAAGTGATTCCCTTTGAATCTCAAAAAATTGTAGCAATGCAAATGTCTCGGGCTTTTTTTGGAGACGAACTACCATGATATATACATATGTTGTTGAAATTGCCGTCTGTATTCGAAAACATAATTGTGAATCTAGATTTCATCATTGCAAATTGTAAAAAAAATCAGCTTAGTTATTGACAGACAGCTTCAAATTGTCTTGGACGCCCGCATTCTGTTACGTTTTTATCACAATTCTAGATTCGCAGCACTCATCACGACATTCATAATTTTACCTGTAAAATGTGATGTATATGCTCAATGGATTTGCTTATGGAATTTATGCAAATTATTCTCTTCGAATCGTAGCCATTACCTTTCCTGTTGATGAAAATGTCTTGGGTTTCTTTTGGGGAGAAGTCTATGATATCGCCTACAGTTAACATTGCCGTTTGGGTTCGAAAATGTAGTGCCAAAACTATGTTTTATCGACCGTTAAATTAATTTTCGTAAAAATCAATTCAATTCTTGTTAAACAGATTTCATGTTATCACTTGTTCGCATTCTTTCACGTTTCTATCACTATTTAAAATACACCACACCCACTTTCTTGGTGTTAATTCTTCGATTGTTTGAAACAACATGATTAATTTTTAGTTTTTGACGGTCTTGTGCATCGTCTTCGTTGCTCAAGTCGTTGAATCATTGATAAATTGTGACTTTTGAAGGACTATTGTTACTCAAAATATGTTGCATGTCAGCCAAAATTTCAATGTTTAGTTCTATAAAAAGTTAATATTGTATTGCATCATGCTTTTTGAGTTTATATATTTAGCGATTTTCTATTTAGACACTTTACTCACACTGGCGTATCTTTCATGTAAAATGTCATGAATTAACTAAATTTTACTTGTCATCATAAAAAAGATTGTGGAACTAGAATATAATAGTATGTTTTTTCCGAAAGATCATGTTAGTAATCAAGTCTCATTTCCCGTCAAATCATCCTCATACATATACGATTGCAATGTATTATATACATACAAAGGATACTAGGAAAGTTTTGCAATACAGCTTTGTTTGTTTAATTTTTTCAAAGTAATTTCCTCTACACTTGAAACACCTCTTCATCCTCCGAAATCAGTCTTTAAACCAGTTCTGCCAAGTTTCACTAGGGAGTAAAGCACACTCGTTGTCCCAAGCCCGCAGAAGGTCCTTATCACTGGACCGCATCCCTTTTAGCTTCATTTTCACATGCGGGAACAGTGTAAAGTCGCAGGGAACAAGATCTGGACTGTAGGGAGGGTGATCGAGAAGTTTCAATCCTGTGGTGATCAAGTATTCGGTGCATGCTTTGGCGCGGTGAGCTGGAGCATTATCGTGATGGAGGAACCAAATGTCCATTCTTAACTTTGGCCGCAGGTTCTTTATAGATCCAATGACTTTGAGCAGGCACTGTTCAGTATACCACTTAGCCGTGACTGTCTTCTGTGTGTCCAAAACGATGCCTTCCACAATTCCACTCGATTTGAAAAATACAGCTATCATTTTCTTCTTTACAGATCGGGATTTTCTAACAACTACGGGTGTGTCCTCATCATCAAAGACCCAAACTTTGTTTTGAGCTTTGGTCGGCGCATCGTAATAGTACAGCCAAGTCTCGTCACCTGTTACGATGTTGTTCACATACCGAAATTGTCCCTTTTTAAAATTTTTTAGCATCTTCCGGCACCAAGTCACACGTCGTGTTATCTGCTCTTCAGTCAGTCGATGCGGCACCCAGTGAGAACAAAGTTTCTTCACGTGCAAATGATCATGCAGAATCGAACGAATTGCTGGTGCATTTAGGCCTGAAGTACCCTCTATCTGTTCGTAAGTCACACGCCAGTCCTCGTCAAGCATTTTCCTCATAGTAGTGATGTTTTCCCGGCCTCTCAGCATCCTCCACAGTTAAATTTCCCCTTTGGAATTCTCTATACCACCTGAATATAGATGTGCGATGTGGACAAACATCACCTAGTGCAAAAGTCATTTCTTCGAAGCACTGGTCTATGTTTAAATCACGCGCGAAATTATAACTGACCTTATCTTATTTCGTCACCACGGTGCCATCGCAAGCACTTTACACTCTCACTGCTAATGAATAACTGAGCCCATCGACATGGCACGGCGGCTACTATGCACGTATGAACATGTCTCAACATGCAGCAACGAGCAGCTTCCTACGATTCATTGTTGCGTCATATTACAAAACTTTCCTAGTACCCTTTGTACTGCTGGGCATCACTTCCACAACTAGCAACTGTACAAAGTATCTATTACTAGCGTTTGAAAACAGTCAATTGGATAATAACAATTTTAATTACATTAGAGGCAATTCTTTATATTTTGCGGAAGCTTTGTTTTAGACTTGAAATATTTAAAATATTTAATTTATAATTACAATCAAGGTATGTCAAAATCATTTTCAGTTAGAACGGTGTAAAATATTGTACATTTAGCCTGAGATGATCACAAATATTAATACATACTGTGTCCCCGTATTCAATTGTTGATACTCGTTTTCAATAGACCAATATCAAAGATTCGACGGATTGTGTTTACCGTGCAACGGAAACCTGGATTCATCGGTAAACACGATAGTCTCAATGAAGTGTTCATTCGCATTTACACATTCTATTACAGTTTCACAAAATTCCATCCTGCGGTGTTGATCAGCATGTAAAATTTTCTGATGAGTTTGGTATTTATAGGATGTGTATTTATTTTTCTTTAATATCTTAGGAACTTTACCCACGGTAATACTTATCTCTTCTGATATTTTAGATATAGTAATATTGGAATTTCCTTCGACTATTGCGCACACCATGACTTCCTGCATTTCTTTATCGTTATTTATTCTTCGTATTTTATGACATTTACATCCTGATTTAAACTTTTTAACTACTAATGATATTATTGTTAACGCAGGAAAGGGACGATCTACATACTTTTTAGAGAAAAGGCGCTGGATACGCCGTAAAGAATTACCTTTCAAAGTCCATGATATCATTTGAATTTTTTCTTCCAATGTATACATTATCAAAGTAATATAATTAAAAAAATATTTAAATTTAAAGGTCTTACCGTAACACACTCCCAAATGCAAACCACGAATGACCGTTAATTCGATATCGATACGCCTACAGTCAAATTAGTGGTGGAGCTGCAGCTAGTACGATCAGTAGTCAGTTATAGTCGTGATTCAAATGACTCGCGCCCCACCACTTTACATTCTGATCGGTATTCGGCAGCTAGACCCGAATATAATGTGGTACAGTTTTCGTAGCGAGGTAAAATGAATGCACGGTATAATGAATGTTGGGTATCGAATTTAGTTTTGAACGAGCTAATTACAACTTTTTGTTGGAGAAAGACTAGTAGAAGAAGACTTTCGTTTTAAGTCACCTATTAGCAATGCTTCGAGCTTGTTTACCAAACATTTAAAAATGTTAAAGCTAAATATTGCTTTAAGAACTAATACTTTTATGTCACACAGGAAAGTATTTTCAGTAAACGCTTTGTTATATCTATATCTTTGTCTTGAATAAAAGCTGTTTAGTGTTTAAAATGCTTGCTAGTGCAAAATCTTCTTTTGTACAAGAAGGAAAGTATACTTGTTGAAACGATAAAATAACACATTGAATATATACAAGTAGTTATAGAATTGTACATCCATTTCTCGGATAGAAGTAAAAGCACTTATTCGCTTTAACCGCTATTAAGAACATGCTATCTAATGACCAAGCAAACAACGATGTGTGCGTACGCACGGCTAAACAAAGTATAATTAATGAATTATCAAATCCAACGTCAGGCAATCTAAGTTTATCGACAAGTTTTGGTCGACAAGTTATACATATAGTGAGTGTTATTATCGCGAGAAAAGCTATCCGTCCATCTCTTGGATAGTATTAAAAACACTTATATCGCTTTAACTATTATTAAACACACCGCCGAGTGACAAAGGACACCATTTTTGCTCATACACATATCCGAACATAAGTACGTATGTTATTGTTTCATTTCGGAATTCTATAATTCAAATAGAAAAGTATTTTAAGCAAACACAACACTTTATTATTTCTACATATTTTTAAGTGTTTTCCATATGCATCACTTTATGTTTATTTCACTAGCTCTTGGTTAATTAAACTTATGAAAAAATGGCATTCAATACTTTGTTGAATTAGAATATTCATTTTTCTTAGAGCAAGCGTTATGTAGTTTGCTATGTTCTTAGTTATAAGATTAATTAAGCATATACAAATAAAAATTAACCGCATAGAATGCGTCATACAATGTTTTATGACTATGACTGTATCGCTGATAAATTATCTCTACACTTCTTGATTGCGGAATGTATATACTCATTCCAGCGTAAGATGTAAACGTATGTATGTATGTGAACACGGTAGAACTTAATTGTACTAAAAACTACACGATACATAAATATGTACATTTATACATACATATGTATATTTGTAGTGTTTTGTATGTAGACACTATTTTTATTATAATAAAAATAATTTTTTTTTATAATTAATTAAAGTATTTTACTTTACAATATTTATAATTCTTTGTAATAGTACAAAATTTCGCTTACCACATTTTATACAGTTTTGTTAAACTTTTTCCCACTATACTAACAATAATAATCTGTAATGCTCAACAGTTACACAGACCATTTATAGGACATAATGCACTTCAGAATAAAATTAAAATTGAAACAAAAACAGGTGCAGTTAATGTAATACAAAGAAAAATAAGAATCCAATTAACAAAAATAAATATACGCACTTATAATAATGTAATCTAAGTCATACAAAAAAAAAAACTGAACGAACAATAATAGACGCAAATTAACGAAAGGGATCCTTGTATGATATAATACATGGGCATTTCTAGACATATGATGGAGTGGAGCCTTGCAGAGAACATTGGTTCTTGCCCTAGCTATTGAGAAGGTTGCCGACGATCTAGTGTCAAAACTAGGCACGAGGAATCAACCTGGGGCAACAGCACAGAAGAATCAATAAAATTATTTATTAATTTATAAATAAAACCGCCACTAGCTTTCTCCCTGCGTATACCAAGAGAATCAAAATTGTGCCTAGCAAGCAGACCCTCATATGTCGAACCAAAGGCAGGATAATGTCCGTCAATCCTGTAGGATAAATATTTGAGGAACCTCTTTTGAACACGCTCCAGGAGTAACTGCTTGTAATGATAAAACGGGTACCACACAACTGAAACATATTCCAATCTGGACCGGACAAGAAAACCGTAAAGAACCTTTAAAGTGTGCAAGCTAGTAAAACCCCTGCAAGAACGAATAAGGAACCTATAATTAACTGTGCTCTTTTAGTTAATGGTCTATCCGAATAGTGCACATGATAAAGATGATGATGATAAGGAGCAGAAAAGCAGTTTTTCTCCAAAATATAAATATTGTCTATCAGTTTCTTTCTCGAAAATCACTATTATTAGCAAAATAGTTCTGCATGAGCATTCTCAAATGAAGAACGTTTGTTTTCTTTGGTAGTCCAATGCCTTAACCGACGAGTAGTCAAATTACGCTTCAAGATATCTCAAGATGCTTAAGAAGTTTGAAAATGAAACCTTTTGTTATACTGACAAGTGACGAAACAAGGTTTTACCACTTTGACGTGCCCACTGAAGCATAACAAAATCTTGTTCTTCGAAGATATATGCATGCTCGCGTTTATATGGCAATATCGGTATGTTAAGAAGAAAATAGTGGCCGTTTCTTTACTATAAAAGGAATTGTGGAGCACATGGTACTACAAGCACGCACGACAGTTAACGCAAAATAGTAAAGTGAGGAGTGCCCGCTTACTAAAATACTCAAAAGCATTCATCGTCCCTCTAAACCTGGCACCTGCTTTTGCCATCAAAAACTTCCAGCTTATCGCTCCAAGTTTTGTGAGTATTTAGCTACAAGTGAGCTGAAGGTGCTGAACAAATAAGTTGAAAGAGAGGAAGTTTTCCGCCAATGAGATTTTTCTATCATATGTATGACATGACGGTTATGTATGATGATGTGACGTTAATTTAGCTTTCAGAAGAAATCTGGAAGAGTTTATTTGACAATTGGTTTCGAAGAATAGACATGTACTTATTATGTGGTGGAAATTATAGATCTATTGAAAAACTTTTATATATTTCCCCTTGTACAACATGACTTTCGTAATATATTAATATCGAAAGACACGTAAGAAAATATCACTTTTTTACTGTTCATAAAATTAGTGCTTCCATTCCACAAACTTCATTTTACATAAACAAGACGATTGTTTCGCATCCTTCAGAGTACACTGGCAGTTCATAGTAAATCAAAGTAGATGCTATTATATTCGCAAAAGGTAACCAAGCCTATTATGGCGTTGTTTTGATTATTTTCTTTATAGAATAATGCACTTTAGAAAATATTTAAAGGCGTTAAATCCGTTATTCTTGATTTAGTCTATGATTATTCGCAATTACAACAGAGAAGAAAAACAAAACAGCTCACTTGTTAAATTACAACTATAAAGCCACTAAATTTTTTTAGTATATGATCGAATTAAATATCCGTAAAAGTAAGATTTTTATTTGTAATTTTTTAATTTATACTTATACTCTTATATTATTCTACTCATGCATTAAATTTCTAGTTCTTCGTTCATAGAATGTCTACATTCATAGAATGGCTACACAAGTTCGAGGTCGCGTCCTTAATGCAACCCAGTATGTACAATTCAATATACATAAACACATCAAAAAAGATAATTATCAACCATTATTACTGTGAATTTAGATATTCATCAATATTGGAACCACATCCAAGAGAATTAACCACTGACAAAGTTAACGTAAATTAAGAAAATCTATTAATTTTATGCACATCGGTAGTTCATTACATAATTTTTGGCAAGAACAGTACACAACTTTCTCTGTCATTGTTAGTATTTATTGTTTGATTTTGAAAAGTACTGTTAATTTTTAAAAAGAAAAGTAATATTCATAAATATAAATGCGATAAAGTCAGTAATGTTATTTCTGAAGACAGTTCGGCAGCTGAGACTCTATATTATTATCACCACTTTCTTTATATCTGGACATTGACTCCAGAAGATTATTCTATATTCCATATCCAATAAGAAATCGTTTGCGTACGTTTGGCTTATGTAACCGAAGTTTGATTTATATTTCTCTTACTGCAGAGTCTAAATGAGCTCGTACAATGTGAACAAATGAGTATATCATTCGACATCATAATATGATATCCAGATTTACGTTGCAGCCAGATAGTAGGTATATTACGATTTGGCGTAAACTTGGCACATACAATAACCTTCAATTTCTCCGGGAAAAACTTTAATATGAACATGACAGTGTAATAGTACGATTGGGGTTATAGTGAATTGGGGCTAGTATTATTTAGTGAGGAACTCAGATATACTTTGCAATCATATAATAGGCGTATTCTGATTTGGCGTGAAACTGCCACCCGCATTAGCCTACAATTTGTCCGGGAAAAGCTTTAATATGCACGTGGCAGCGTAATAGTACGATTGGGATTACAATGAATTGTAACTAATATTATTCAGTGAGGAACCCAAATTTACATTGCAACCATATATTTGTAACAGGCGTATTCCGACTTGGCATAAAACTGGTACGCACATTAGCCTACAATTTATCCGGGAAAAGCTTTAATATAAGCGTAACAGCGTAATAATATGGGTGGAGATATGTAATTTGTTCTTCCAAATGCAACAGCAGTGGGGAGAAGAATTTATTTTGATGGACGACAATGCCATCATGCAAACATCGTGAGCGACTGGATTGATAAAGTTAGTATAGAAAGAATGGTGTGACCAGCCTGTTCGCCAGATAAAAATCCTATAGAACAAACTTGGAATATTGTTGTGTTCCTGGACGACATATGTCTCTAAGAATGCTTTAAGTATTATGAAGTGTTGTCTAGGAGGAATGAAATATGATTCCCCAAGAAATGTTAGACATGCTACACTGGTTCATCGTTTCAATGGGATGTTCGTATAGATTATACAATGATTAACCTATTTTTGGTAAAAATTATTGCAATAAAATTTCTGTAAAATTGAAATTTTACGCTTGTCCAAATAAGTAAAATTTAAAAAAAAAATTAAATTTATTATCGTTATATGCATTCTTTTTTGAGGAGTGTACATTAAGTATACAAGTTTAACTTGTTCATTTCACATAAAGTCTGGGCTTTTCCTTTAATAGAAGATTTTTGTAAACTTTAGTGTGTGTACTCATATAAGTATATGTGTAAATATACGCATGTAATTACAAATTAATAATTGCAAGAACGTCAACAATTGCAACTCGAATATATGCAAAAACATGTCGTATCAAAATAAATATTAATTATAAATCCATACATAAAATTGGAAAAACCTTGGCATAAGCATATAATTTGTAGATGGTGGTAATCAGTTTTGAATTTCCAATGTACGTAGACGATCGTTTTTAAGCTACCAGGTTTTGTTTGTATTGTTTAAACGTATCATACGTCAATAAAATTTAAATGGAAATGGTACACTACTTTCTTTCTGTGAAACTACATGCGTATACAGTCTTTTACATATCTTGGCTAAACAAATTTTTGAACTGCATAAGATAGTATGAATGTTCTATCTAAATTTTTTATTACCTAGCAGGCAAAAGTTTTTCTAATTTCAACCGTAACACACAATTTACCTAAATTTGGATATTAAATAAAATTATGTGATAAATATTAGAAAAAAAGTGGATGTAATTAATTATGAGGTCTAGAATTTTGAAAGTTGATAGGCTATATACATACATACATATGTGCGTATGTATGTATATACGAATATTTTCGCGGACAAAACATGAAAAATTCTGTTATTAAGATTGGAACTTTTTTGTATACAACATATACTGTAGAAGTTATTAAAATATTCTTGTAAGTTCGTAAATATAATTATACACATTAATTGAGAAACTAATAATAATAATTGCTGACTTTAGAAAATCATTAAATTTAATATCAGTAAGAACAATTCAACATTTAAACTGTGCACTTTGCTTAGTGTATTTATTGAGGGATTACGTAATTACTTATATATGTAGTCCAATGTATAACAGTATCGCCTTGCTATAAACGGTAAATCTAATTTGTAGCAAGATGATATGTAAATTGCTTACCACATAAGTTAAAATTATAATACAACAAACCATATATAGTAAAAAAATAAACATAATATACAGACAACTTTGAACAAGAAAATAAATTTCTTATAATTAAAAATACACTCTCGTGCTGTGATCGTAAGAAGTCGGAAAGAAAAACTGTATGTGTATAAATGAATTGCAATGAATTTCATATTTTCTCCTTGTAAAAGATTATGTATTTGATATTATGGAATTTCGTTCACATTGTTATAAAATTAAATAATATAATTTTCGATATTTTTAATGTTAGAGACGAATCTATCCTTAAAACAGAGGTACTACAAAAAACTGGTTTTAAATTAACGTCATTTTAAATTTATATTAAAAACAAACTTTTTTTGATATACCGGATGTTCCACAAAAACTTACAAACACTATTACGTTTTTATTCATTTCTGATTTTAATAATTACGCAAAAATAAAACGGTCTCAGAAGCACTATGTATAGCAGTGCATATTATCTTTTTCTCGCATACCTTTGGGGAAGAATATTTGTTAGTCATTTAATTAATTTCTATAAAAGAGAATTTTATACTTATTTCAATTATAATAAAAAAACAAATAAGTAGAAATGCAAGAAAATCAGTTTTTTTTTATTAAAAAAATGGAATTATTGTCGTATAAAATTGTCCGAATTGGGCATCATTCTTTGCTGCAGAAAAAACTCCATTTAATATGTAGGTGGACGGTATTTGCAGGCATTCATTAATTTTATTTAGTAAATTATCTACATTTTCAGGCAGTAATATATAAAGAATTTTTCTAATTTGGTCCCACAAGAAGCGTAAAGGGGAAAGTCTGGGCGGGCTATCTAAAAGGTTCATAGATGTCTATCCACTTTCGATCGAAATGTAAATTTAAGAAATACATATGAGTTTATTCTCGTAGTTTTATATGGAGCGTCTCATTCTTGCTCTAAGTATAGCTGTGCATATAGATAATTTTTGGCAATTCTTCTAAATTCTCCACTATTTTATTCAAGCAATATATGCTATTTTTCTAGATTTAGTTTATCGTCAAAAAAATATGCTTCGATTACTCTTCTGTCTAAAATCCCACACCAAACATTTAAACCAAATTTTTTATGGATATTATTTTCAATAACAAATCTGAGATATTTATCGTTCCAATATCTAGAATTGTTTCGACTAGAAACGGCGTTATTGATGAATGTAGGCCCTAGAATTGAAGAATAAAAATGTCGAACTTCTCATACTTCATTTAAACAAAATTTGCAAAATTGCATTCTCTGCAGATGTTCGCTGCTCTCTAATACATGTCTTAAACGCTCAACAAAGCGCTTGAATCTATATTTTCATCTTCTCAAAGTAGCTTCCAATTGGAGAAATATTTTACGATGTGGTGAGTCTCTGTCAGGAATGTATTCCTGATAAATTCGAATACGCCACACAATTCCTTACAACATTCAAAATAAACTTGAATCATATCCGTTATATACTCAAACTTCATATTTTGCATTAATAATAATCAGAATCAATAAAACTTACAAAAATTACGATAATGATTGTAAAAATTTATTCAAACTGACAATGCAATTGTATACTGTGTCATATTCGACTACGAATTACGTCATAGCTTTGCATATTTAGCTATGAACTAAGCGTGAATTGTTTAAATTTTCTAACACGCCATAGCGGGGTTAAACTACTTCCTAGAACCTCTCCAAATTCTTAGCTCGAGCGGATCCGTTATTGTCTGTGCCTATTCACACTTTCTGCCATATCTGTCGTTATACTATTCTGTCTTTTATCTTCCTTTGCCAATTATTGCCACTAGCTCTGCGCAGGTTTTCTATTACTTACTCCAACTATATGGACCTTAGTTTGCTTCTTTTTCTTCTTTCAGCAGGTTTACAAGCCAATAATAACCTGACCTCCATACTTGCTACCACTTTATTCTCTGCTATTTTATGTTTCTCATTATATATTCTCCTTTGATTTGTACCAGTAATTCAGTATTTGTTCTGCGTATAAATCCATCTTTTACTATATTTACTGGTCCTGTTATTGTTCTTAAGATTTTTCATTCAAATATTTTCAAGTCTTCCTCATCTTCTTTAATCATCGTCATTGCTCCTGCTGAATATTATTATTATTTGTTCTCCGTATAAATACATCTTTTACTATACTTACTGGTCCTGTTATTATTCTTAAGATTTTCCATTCAAATATTTTCAAGTCTTCCTCATCTTCTTTAATCATTGTCATTGCTCCTGCTGGATATTATTACATGTTGTATCATAATGTTATACATGGTATGGCAATTTTATTTTCACTCGATTAGAAAATGTTTCAACTAAAAGTTATTTGAGATCAGGTAGTCTCCCCTTTAAAATCAAACATACTGAGTATTATATCGTCTTCATTAACTATTATTTTGCAACAATTCTTCGGCATAATTGTGACATTGCTTCAAGTTGAACAACCTATACTAAATATTTTCGTTACATAACAGAGGAACAGAGGGTATTTTAAAATTATAAAATAAATTATATTATAGCATCTTTAAAATCTTTAAAATGATATAGTTTTAAGTTCTCCTTCAATCACGTATAGCGTTCCCTATATCCAAAGTTAATACTTTTTGAGTTACAGACAATATAAATAAACCTATACTGCGAAATGTAAATACCACTAACGGTAAGATAAAATAAACTATGCTTGAGTGACTTTGGCTATACTTAGTAATAAAAAGAATTTTACTCTAATAAGAAAGTGAAAAGACATTTATTTAAAAATACAATTTTTTTAAAAGAATAATATAAATTGCATTTAACAAAAATAAATTATAAAAGCAACAGTTATGCAAATAAAAATTCTTGAAAAAGTCGTTCAAAATTTATAAACGTTGTCGTAAAGATAATGTTACCGATAAAAGTGTTTTGAGACTAATTACAATGATAATTTATATATCCGGTGTTTGTTGGTAAATTGTTCTGGATATATCCACACAAAGAAGAATCTAAGCAGTTAGATCAGGAGATCTAGCGGGCCCATTCAGTAAGTCCACCCCTACCAATTCATTTATTGTCGCCCATTTCAGTTAGTAAATCTCTTACTAATAAATGATTATGGCTAAGAGCACCATCGTGTTGAAACTGCCTACATCTTCTGGTTAGTAATGGTATTTTCTGATAGACAAACACCTCTAACGTTGAATGATCATCTATTCTGTCGACAAGTTTCAAAAACGATATACAAAGGGTACTAGGAAAGTTTTGCAATACAGTTTTGTTTATTTAATTTTTTCAAAGTAATTTCCTCTACACTCAATACACCTCTCCATCCTCCGAAACCAATCTTTGAATCAGTTCTGCCAAGTTTCACTAAGGAGTGAAGCACACTCGTTGCCCCAAGCCCGCAGAAGGTCCTTATAACTGGAAAACTGCCTCCTTTTTAGCTTCATTTTCACATGCAGGAATAGTGCAAAGTCGCAGGGAGGAAGATCTGGACTATAGGGAGGGTACTCGAGAAGTTTTAATCCTGTCGTGGTCAAATAATTGGTGCAGGCTTTGGCGCGGTGAGCTGGAGCATTATCGTGATGGGGGAACCAGGAGTCCATTCTTAAGTTCTTCACAGATCCAATGAGAATAGGCAGGCACTGTTCAATATACCACTTAGCTGTGACTGTTTTCTCTGTGTCCAAAACGACGCATTCCACAATTCTACTCGATTTGAAAAATACAGTTATCATTTTCTTCTTTACAGTCGGGATTTTTTGACAACTACGGGTGTGTCCTCGTCATGTGCTCTTCAGTCAATCGATGCGGCGACCACAGAGAACAAAGTTTCTTCACGTACAAATGATCATGCAGAATCGAACGAATTGCTGATGCATTTAGGCCTGAAGTACCGTCCATCCGCTGATAGGTCACTTGCCTGTCCTCGCCAAGCATTTTCCTCACAGTTGTAATGCTTTCCTCCGTAACTGACGTTCGTAACCTTTCCGGCCTCTCAGCATCCTTCACAGTTAAATTTCCGCTTTGGAATTCTCTATACCACCTGAATATCGTTGTGCGATGTGGGCAAACATCATCTAGTGCAAGAATCATTTCATCGAAGCACTGGTCTATGTTTAAACAACGCACGAAATTATAACGCAAAACTGCCCTTATCTCATTTCGTGACCACGATGCCATCGCAAGCACTTTACACTCACTGCTAATGAATAACTGAGCCCATCGACATGGCGCGGTTGCTACTATGCACGTATGAGCATGTCTCAACATGCCGCAACAAGCAGCTTTCTACGATGCATTGTTGCGTTATATTGCAAAATTTTCCTAGTACCCTTTGTATGGATTTGTATGATAACAGTAACTGTACCTGTTTACATAATTATTGTTATAGAAAGCCGCTTCGCCCATCCATAGCACATTATTGAAGAATTATTAGTTTCCTATAAAACTGTATGATACCAATCTGAGGATGCTGAATTTGACATTTAATTACATGCTTTTGTTTTATTTATTATTACGAGCACAGCTACTAGTTTTTTCAGATATTCTAAGTATACTTCTTGTGGTTAATAACGTGTTAAATATTTTAAAATTTTGTAGTAAACTACAGATAAAAATAACTTCATGGTTCAGCAATTTATTAAATAAATTTAGTTATCACATTACCCATTTTTGCCTAATATAGGCCTCTTTAAATATTAAATTACTTGTAACTTAAAATGTATTAGCTTTGGATATAGAGAATGTTATGTATGATTGAAAGAGAATTTAAAACTATACCAAACGGCATAAAAATACGCAAATGTTCTATTTGAAAAAAAGACAAGTTTCTTTTAAAAATGATATAATTCGTATTAAATTTTGAAACACCCTGTCCAATGTAACGAAGATATTTAGTACAGATTGTTCAACTTGAAACAATGTCACAATTATGCTGAAGAATGCCGAAGAAACTATGTAAAGAACTTCTTTCTTAGAAATGAAATATCTTGAAAATCGTTTAATTTCACCATGGAATTTATAATTAAAGTTTGCCTAATTATGTAACGAGGAATCCGAAAATGAAATAATATACAGGATATTCCGTTTAAAATAAAAAAAGTTACATCTGTATAGCGCGTCATTTCGATTGTTTGATTTACTGTAGTTCTTTTTATAATTTTCATTATGTAATAAGAGCAAATATTGTTTAAATCTTGCGCACAATTATGTTTATTTGTAATCAAGTACTATAATTTCCAACAATATTCGTATAGCGATTATTAAATAATAACTGAATTGAGTTAGGATATATTAGCTGGTATTTAATTTCAAAATTTTAAGTTTTTGAACACTTTTTCCTAACAAATATTTATTTGCATATGTTTTGATATTAATTTATTAGTTTATTTAGTGTTTAAATCTTTACAAGGTCACTGACTGAAGACATTATATTCACACTGAAAGATTAACACCGCACGAACAGAACAAATGTTTCGAAAAGAACTATAGATTTAAAAAAATATATGAAATCGATTCTGTTGAAGGCAAATAAATAGCCAATAAATTTAAAAATTGAAGATATTGTCCAAAAGTATTTCACATTAAAATCATTAAGAAATTGTCACAAACATTCAAAAGAATTAACAACGATCTTTAAAGGAAAATAATAAATTAAAATTCTATATTTCATGTAAAAGTGGTTTTCATAATAAATACCAACAAATTGTGAACATTTACATAGTTTTTAAAACTATTTTATAACCTTTCAATGGAAATAATCTTTTTAATTCCACCACCAATTCACATGAAGTGTAAATAGTTGGCCCATCTTAAATAAATCTTCCTTGGACTTATGTTGCGACAACGCAACTGAACGCTGAAGGACTGGGTCTCTGACTTCGAGTTTAGCCACTCTACCCTAAACTGTACTTTTTCACTATACAGTTGTCATTGATACAACTCTCAAGGGTTGTTTAAAGACCAATATCTGAGGTTCTAATGCTTCACACTTTCATTTATATGAATATGCTCTCCGTCGCAAAACACAATAACAACCTCCAGGTCTTCTTCAAACATCTACAATGTGATCTCCATAAAAACAATTCTCCTCACAAAATCTTGTTACTTCAACTCCTGTATAATTGCCATATTATATGGGTTTAAAAATCTTGGTATAAAATCCGACAAACATTTCTGTCAGACAAGTTTGAAGCTTGAGCATGTCGTAACAGGAATAAACTTTGTTCCACCGCAGTACGTGTTTTCCGGACTTCTGACAGTTTGAATGACTCTTTCTTGGAATAACCAAAGATGTAGTAGTTCGAAAGTTTTAAGCCCACAACAATATCCTATTCCGTGGAGAAATCTTTGCGCGGGGAGGAACATTGAAATGATGGCAGAATGTTCGTTGCTTGATCGTAATGAAATCCGTTTTTGAAAGACATCTGTATGATGGAAGAGCCGATGCATACGGTCCCATTGTTTTATTGCTACCCTCCCAATTTTGAGCTGCTATCTTTAGTACTGTCCAACCTAAAAAATCTTGAATTAAGTACAAAATTACGTAAATCAATTTTTCTAGATTTACAATATGTCCGAATATTCTGTACATTATATATGAAAATAAAAGGAATATATGCATTTTAACGGCCGAAGATTTTCATTATTAGATGCATTATTAAAGAAAGAATTATACCATAATTCTACTGCTGCAACAGTTAATTATATTGGTAGTACTTATATTTTTTGCATAGGGCAAGAAGGGATTATACTGCGAATACTCTACTAAATTGTTATCTTGACTTTTAGAACCATTAAACGGAAGCTCTGGATCATATTTTGAAGTTTCGTACTTATTTCTCAAATATGTTATCCTACGATTGTCATATAATATTAACTTTTTACACTTTTCGTTGATCCAGCTTGTTCCACTGATAACGTTCATAAGACACTTACTTAAGAAACTTTTTAATGTATGTATAAACGGTGGCCAAAAATTTACGGATAATCGTCAGGTAAGAGTCGAAAATCCTAATACAATATTGTCTGTCGTTAGGCACATGAGACCATCAATGTTGAAAATATGCGACCATAAATATTTCGAATTTTTTGAAATTTTCTATGGAAAACCTTGTTTCTTACTGTCAAATAAAATCATACAACACTACGTTGATAAAATTAATCGTTTTATGTCAATATTTTGCGTCATTAAACATTTCTTTAACTGCTTTTTTACGTTACATAACATATGACAACTTTGACGTTTGTCAGTTTAACGTTCATTATTTTCGCTTTCCTCATTTATGTGATATCCCAAGCAATTTGCAATATATATTTTCAACGAATACGCTGATATGTATATGGTACTTGGCTTTTGCAATCGAAATGCGCATTTGGCAAAATACGAGTATCCACACCTATCTACCAAAATTGGATTGGATACATCATGAAACAGGCACATTTGTTCCTAGTCAACGTGTTGCAGGTAGACCAAGCCATCAGCGTACTATCCAAATTAAAGAAAGAATTTTGGATATTGTTCACAGGATCCTACTTGCAGCACTAGACAAATGGCCTAGGAAATGAACATGAAGTAAGGTAACAGTTTTTTCAATGCTTACGGAAAGCTTTTTAAGACTGTTTCACATTAACAAAAGTACGACCATTGTATGAAAATGACAATTTGCAAAGAATAATGTTTTGCAACACAATTTTAAACAAAATTCAAGAAAGTTCAAACATATCACACAATTTCGATTTTATGGCGAATGAAAATCCCAGAGCTATTAGAGTGTTTCCACACCAAAAGAAAGTTTTCTGTGAAGGTTTGGCTAGGTGTCGTAAACCTACAAATTGTGGGGCGAATATCTCTTCCGAATAGACTAAATGCAAATGAGGGTGACAGCTGCATCGTACGAAATGAACTAAAATTATGGCCCGCAAGGTTACCGGATATAACTTCTTTGTTTTGAAAAAATTTTTGAAGGAAAATATTTATACGACACCTCCGGCTAATGAAGAGGAAGTACTAAATACAATTAACGCTACAATACAATTAATTACTCCAGATATGTTGCAACGCGTCCTAAATTAAATTCCACAGCATTGTCTTCAAACCAGTGCATACCGGTTTCAGCATTTACATTAACTATCATTGTTGTTATTATTTTCATTAGACTTAAATACAACTCCTATTTTGTAATATCATTCCTACTGATTTATTGATGGTTTTATTCCATGTTGTCAAATCTACACTTCTTTTAAGCAATTCGAATGGTTTAACTAATGACAAAACATTTCTATATCAGGATTGTTGACTCAGAATTAAATTATAGAATCACGCACACACATATATGTACATATATGCTGTCATTATATTGGGGGCAATTAGACTGATTTTTTGATTTTTTCGCTAATATTTCGCCCATTCATTTTTTGAGCTTCTTAACCCATTAACACCCAAATTAAAACCATGAACATTTTTAATAATTCAATTTTTAATATCAGTTTTAAAACACTTTTCTTAAAATACTATGAAAGAAAAAAACGAAAAAAGAAAATTCAAATTGTGTTTTTAGAGGTGTACTAAGTTTAGTACAATGGGCGCTTAGGAGTGATATTTTGCAAAACATCCTCTTTCTAAACAAAGCGTTTTCAGGCACTTATCACATGATGTTTTCACTCGATTTGAGCACATGACACATCTAAGTTGGCTTAGAATTTTTTGAGGGTTGTGGCCATTATTTTTTCTGTCCTCACCTTCAATTCTAGAAGACGTTTGCCTCGATTTTTTTCCTTTTTGTCGCTAATGTGTACATTATATACACATTCATAGTAGGTACGTGGGATTTGTTTGTACTCTTGTTGACTGGTAAAAAGCGTTGCCAGAGTAAAAAACAACATTATATAATTTTTACCTCTGCCCTGTGTACTATTTATAGTACAGTGGGCGTTAATGGGTTAAAGGTTCATAAATATTTATTAATTATTAAAACTTTGAACAGAAAAGTAAATCTTTACATATTTTTTTACATTCTGTATACTCACAATGTGAACTGTAATTTCGCAAAATTGATAAAAAATTATGTTTTCTTATTTATTGGATCCTTCCCTTTGTAAGCTAATGTTATATGCATCTTAGACCATCACGTTTAAGAATCCAGTTGTAATAGTTTCAAGTTATGTTATATAATTTGTTATCTAGTTCAAAATATTAAAAATTTACTAAATTCTTGAATTATTTTTAAATTCAGTATTTTACGTAATTATTTATATGACTGATGCATAATCTATTAAATGCTATTTGTTTATAGGTAATTAGAAAGTTTACGTTGTATGAAAATCAGTTCGTAATATTATAATATTCTAAACTAACTTTTAACACTACTTTTTTATTCTACCTCACTCCACTCTTATTACTACTACTATTACTACTACTACTTCCTTTGAAAACAAAAATTTACGCTCTCTAAAAAACTCAAAATTAAATTGATAAAATGTAAGCAATCAATAGTAAAAATTATGGTCATAACGGACTAAACAAACCTTTCAAATTTTAAATAATTTCATTTGAATATTAATTTTTTTTATTGATCTTGTTTGGGCTTTGCCGGATTAGATTCAATTATTTTGATTAAAGATATGTAGGTTAAGATAAAAAGTAGTTTTGGATGTTCTAGATCTATTGAATATCGTATTCAAATTAAAATCTCATTTTGAATATTTAATTAAACAGTATGGAACGTACACTATTAGGCAAACGATAGTCATGTACTTTATTTTAAAGACAAGACTAATAAATCAATTTATATCAATTTATTTTGGAATATTACTGTTGTATTTTTCAAAATGAATTCATGTGTATGTAAATACATAGAATCAAAAATCATGAGTAGGTTGATGACGGACATGATTATGAGCAGTGAATATATGTGTATACTTATAGTTCATTTGGTTTAATTTTTGAAGACGAGCTTCTTTGAATACAAGCTTTATAATCCAAATTTTGATTTAACAAATTTTCGAAAGTGATTGTTTTTACATAAAATTCAAGTCTAAATCTTTTTAAGATTTGTTAATTACAATTCAATTTTAATTTTATATATTGTTTATTAGTGATGTTTAAACGTTTTTGAAGATAATATAATTCTCTTTGTAGATAAATTTCATTTCTGATTACTTGATCTAAATACTATAAATACTTAAAGATTATGCATTTCTTTTTCTAGATATATATATAATAATAATAATAATAATAATCTTTAATGCCCAACAGTTACACAGATCATTTACAGGACATAATGCACTTAAAAATACAATTAAAATTAAAAACAAAAATAGGTGCGGTTAATGTAATACAAAGAAAAATAAGAATCCAATTAACAAAAAATGTACACACTTATAATATTGTAAATCAAGTCATTTAAACAAAAAACTGAACGATCAATAATAGATACAAATTAACGAAAGGGATTCTCGTATAATACATTGGCATCTCTGGACATACATATGTACCAGTAGAGCCTTGTAGAGAACATTGGTTCCTGCCCTAGCTATTGAGAAGGTTGCCGATGATCTAGTGTCAAAACTAGGCACGTGGAAATCAACCTGGGACAACAGCATAGAAGAATCAATAAAATTATTTATTAATATGGTTACATTTAATAAATCATAGTTTATAAGTTGCAATTTATCCTTTGTTTATGTGATTGTTGTTAATTGGATGCTAGGCTTGGTTAATCCAAAAGAACCCCGGCCTCCACCCTTAAAAGTGTATCAAGGAATTCACTAAAGAGTCTCAACTTCAAATATATTATATTGTATGCGAATACTGATCTCATAATGTAGATTTTATTCTCAAAATTTATAGATACTCATTCAAAAAGCAGGAGGGCAAGTAAACCCCAAAGAGCATGTCACATCAATATGTAATTAGTAATTAATTTTGGTAGTTATTGTTTATAGATACCGATTAATCTTTTGTCGATGTAATTAGCTCAATATCTACTTGCTTTCTTACTCATTCGTTGAAATCACCGGTCATCATTATTTGGTATATGTGCTTTGGTTTACATCTGGAACTTATATCAACATTCACTAGTTCATATACCCCAATTATTAATATTTCATGTCTGAATAACGGAATATTCATGTAATAAATTGTAAAAACAATGTTACACAATAGAGCTCCAAATTTTAAATGGTGTTCATATATTTCCTATGCAAAAAAGAGCGAGAACTTAAGGAGAAACATGCATGCGTTCATATTGTGTACACGATACGATAAGGAACTTTCTCCTTAAAGAATATTTTTTAAGTATATATTTACGTACATTAAAAAAACAAATAGAAGTATAAAAAGCTGTACGTTTGACATTTTAAATTATTTAGAATCGGCATAGTAACTGTAGTAAAACATACGCATCTAACAATAGCTGTAATCTATACATTATTTGCGAAGAAGATATAGCAATATACTTTAAATGTCGTTACACTTATTATACATATATGTAATTACGTAATTATTACATACGTAAAGCTCTTTTTCATTCATTTCTAGGTTTCACTCATTAATTTAGGTTTAGTGTAGATAATACATTTAATAAAATTAGTAATGAGAAGAAAGGGTATAATAATAATTGTTCTTGTTCAGCAACCATTATAGATAATATATTTAGAATAGATCTTACAGCTCAACAAAAGTTGTACAAAATAGCGTCTATTGCAATTTAAAAACGATACACATGTTGCAATATATTTTTGTTGTGTGCTAATTGATAAAATAACAACCTAAATAATTTACGTTGTCTACAAATACAAAGCGAACTATTCTGCATTTTTTCACTTTATAAAATACTTTTGAGAAAGTGTCTACTATATTTATTAAATAAAGTTTAATATGTAAAGGGTTATCGAGCAAAGAAATTTTTGCTGATATGACAGAAACTTTAGGTGATTGTTCATATTGACAACAATAGCGAAACCATATTAATACCCCTCCCCCTTTCCCCCGTATAATTTTTCTTACATTTACTAATCACTATAGTGCTTTTAGTATTACACACACTGTATATACATATGTACATATGTATTTGAAAAAGGTTACTAATAATTCTTTGGAAATTGTTTTGTCATCACACTAGATTTTTCAAAGTATATGTCTAATGGTATACTTCTGTTAAGCTAAATATTGAAACATTTTTTAATCGGTTTCAAAAATTATTGATTTTTCTATATTCTAGATCCTAGAAACAAATTTTGAATTTTTAAAATATCTTGAATATACTTACCAAATTGCTACCCTTATTTTACACTTTTTTACTCACGTATATATTTTGTAAATCTACACACAATACTTTATGTAAGATGTTATTTAACATTTCAAACTAGAAGGGACTTGAAAACCAGGTGTTAGTTGTCAATACAGTCGCATTTTCATCATACTGCGTCCCCTTCAATGCATACATTTTACTATGCAGTTAGTCGGTTCTGCATTAGTAATAACTGCTATTATAGTAACAGTTTTTTATTTACTGTGTGTGTACGGTAGCTCTAACATTCATCTGCATACAAATAAAATTAAAACACACAAGTGACCCTCATCGAGGAATTAAATGTTGCTTACAGGAATACTACAGAATTTGCATTTTATTTTAATAAAAGATTATATGAATAATTAACTAGAAATAGAAAATGTCCAACGTATTTATTTATTTGAGTTTTGAATTTTTTATGTAATTTTAATTAAAACTGTTTAATAGAATATGTTTGTATATGGATAGAGTTTTTAAAAACTTACTTGAGTTTACATATCGTATCAAATTTCGTGTAACACTGGAACTTCAATTTCTCTAATACTGTCTCGATTGTATTTTTTTAGACCTATAATCGTTGCTGGTTCATTAGCATAATCTTTATTTATCAAATAGCACCGCATCAGGAAATCAAACATCTGAAGAATATCGTGCTTTGTGGCTAGAAGCATCATCTTGTTCAAGTAAACGCCAGTTATGTCAATTAACAATAATAGTTCATCTGTTTATTCCCATTCGCTTTTTAGTTCAATTTCTACTGTTCTTTTTAATACTTTCAATTACATTTTTACATATACCACTAATTCAAGTTTCATATTTTAGCTTTTGACTTTATATAATCTTCATCATTTCACTCTCCGAAAGCGCATCCTTTCTCATATTTATATTTTACTTATGTTTTTGTTCGCCATCGTATAGATTTCTTTTATGTGAGTCTAGCATAGTCAGTTTTGTCACTTCTTGAAAAGTAAAATTTTATTATTGGGTTGGCAACTACTAATACTTTCGGTTTTGTAATATAAAATAAAACACTTTTTTTTAAACAAAGAATAGTTTTAATCAATTATATATTTTCCATTTTGCTCAATGACCTTTTGCCATCTTTCTTTCAGCTGCATGATTCCGCGCTCATAAAATTTCTGGTCCTTATCAGCAAAAAACTGAACCAGGTGCGAGTGAAGGTCATCGTCATTTGTGAAAGTTTTACCATTCAAAGAATTCTGCAAACTTCGAAATAAATGGTAATCAGATGATGCTAGATCAGGGCTGTATGGGGGATGTGGCATCACTTCCTAGCCAAGCTCCAATAGTTTCCCACGAGTTGCCAAAGATGTATGAGGCCTTGTATTATCTTGGTGGAAAACTACACCTTTCCGATTTGACAATTCTGGCCGTTTTTCTTTGATTGCTTCATCCAGTTTTATTAATTGTTGACAGTAAACATCAGAATTGATCGTTTGGTTCCTTGGAAGCAGCTCAAAAAACACAACACCTTTGTAATCCCACCAAACTGACAGCATGATCTTTTTTGGATGCAATTCAACTTTCGATGTGGTTTGAGCTGGTTTATCGTGTTTGCTCCATGATCATTTTCGAACTATGTTACTGTACAGGACCCATTTTTCATCACCAGTGATAATTCTTTTTAAGAAAGGGTCGGTTTCATTTCGTCTAATGTGCATATCGCAAAAGTTGATTCTTTGTGTTAAATGAATTTCTTTCAATTCGTGAGGTACCCAAATATCAAGCTTCTTAACTAGCCCAAGACATTTTAAATGTTTTTCAATTGTTGTGTGCGATACATGTAGCGTCTCCGCAACCTCTCGAACAGTTATATGACGATCCTCTTCAATTATGACTTTGATTTAGTCATCATCAACTTCAGTAGGCCGACCAGAACGTTGCTCATCTTTGAGGGAAAAATCTCCAGAACGGAATTTTTTATACGAATTCTGACACGTGCGCTCTGTTAAGCAATTAGCACTATAAACTTCACATATCTTTTTGTGAGCCGCAGCAGCTTTCTTTCCTTTACAGAAATAAAATAGTAAAATATGTCAAAAATGTTCGTTTCTGCACTCCATTTAAAATTAACCCACAACTAATAGCTTTAATAAAAATCACGCACTACTTGCTTCTGAAGTTACGTCAATGTGACTAGTATCACGCGACAAACGGTAAAGTACAGCACTAACATACGTTATACAAAAAATAAAGCAATGCTCTCTATCAGTAAAAACCGAAAGTATTTAGTTGCCAACCCAATACTTTGAACACACAATAAAAAAATATTGGAGTAATAAATACAACACAATCGCGTAATATCGCAATTACATTGAATTGGGTTCAACGTCTTTCGACAGAACACTCACTAATATTGAAAAACGCTCATAAAATTTTATAGTTTAACAGTATTGGAAAAAAGATGACAAAAATATTAGACACAGGAATACATGCCACAATATTTAATCTTGCATTATATATATATTAACAGAACTAAATATGTAAGTAGTAACGATGACAGCTATGTTTTTCAATAAAAAAAAACTACTTACGAGGATAGTTTGACAAGTAGTGAGAATGAAACATAGGTGGCGCTCTAATTTATAAAACAAATGCAGTGTAATTTAGGATGGCTATTTATATGTTTACATTCCGATATTTAGATAAATCGGTTTATTAGTTTATTTTTGAAAGCTGATTGAAAAAGAAGCAACACGTCGTTTTGTTAAAACGGAAAAAGCAGAGTATCGTGCGGTGATTAAATAGTTCGTAATTAAGGGTATGAAAGCTACCGAAATAAAAGATGAGTTACGGGAAACATTAGGTGAATCTGCTCCATCATCCGCCACAATAAGTAGATGGGTAAATGAATTTAAACGTGGTAGAACAAGCTGTGTTGATGAAGCGCGCTCTGGAGCACCCAAAATCGTGACTTCTAAGGAAATGATTATAAAAAATCCATAATATTATTACGCAAGATCGACGACTCAAAGTGAGAAAAATAGCAGACATAGTAAACATTTCAACAGAACGCGTACACCACATTTTAACGAAAGAATTGGGCCTTCCCAAGCTTCCGGCAAGATGGGTGCCGCGATTGCTTACGACTGATCAAAAGTTCTCTCGTTTGCGCATTTCCAATGAGTGTTTGGACCTTTATAAGCGGAATCCGGTTGATTTTTGTAGGCGATTTGTTTCTTGCGATAAAACTTGGATACACTACAGTACACCCGAAACTAAACAGTAGTCGAAACAATGGTTAGAACGTGGTTCTGCACCTCCAAAGAAAGCGAAAACCACTTTATCGGCAAACGAGGTGATGGAATCAATTTTTTGGGATTCAAAGGGCATTTTGCTCATTGATTACCTTCAGAAAGGTGCCACAATAAACGGACAATATTATGGAGAACTTCTACAAGAATTAAATATTGAGATTCGTGCTAAATGGCCGGGAATGGCAAAAAAGAAGATTCTGTTTCACCAAGACAGCGCTCCCTCGCATACCAGCACAGTTGCGATGTCCAAAATCTACGAGTTGCATTTCCAATTAGTACCGCATGCGCCTTATTCGCCGGATCTAGCCCCTTCCGACTTCCACCATTTTCCAAAATTGAAAACGGCTCTAGGTGGAAAGAAATTTTCGTCTAACGACGAGCTTATTATCTTCGCAAATGAGTATTTTGCAAGCCTTCCGGAATCGCATTTTAGAGATGGCATAAGGGCATTGGAGCACCGTTGGAATAAATGTATTGCTCTTTTATGAGAATATATTGAAAAATAAAAATTATTTTGTATTTAAAAAATTTGTTTTTCTTTTCCATTCTCATTACTTGTCAAACTACCCTCGTAAAAGCATATGGCACTCACTAGTACTAAGACATTATTTGACTTATGTATATTGCATAACAAAAAAATTTTAATTTAAGTGGGTCTTTGTACTATAAATGGTCAAGGAACAAAAACGTTGCAATCAATTAACGCTTGTTTTGAAAAATAGCTTAACATTTTAAAGTAATTGTTGCAGTAATTTTATAGTTAATTAGGTAATACGGCTATACATACGTTTTACTCCATTTAATAGTGTCTTTTTGTCATGAATTCTAACGCATCTTAACGAGAACTATTTTAAAGTAGCAAATGTAACAATAAAAAATAAAAATGAAATGATAAAAACACTTTTTCTGTAAGATTACTTTAGCGAAATAATCTGTCGAATGTCTTCCAGCGTAGCTAACATCGCATCGGTCAACAAATATATTCCTGCCGCATATACGACACAATTCGACGAAACGAATGCTTGCGGGTCGATATAATCGTAATTATATGACTAGGTGCCCCCCTGTTGTATTGATCAACGAAGATCAAGCGTGCGATACGGGACAAGTCGAGTTTTAGCGCTGCTGTTCTGTTTGTTTATTTGTCTCGATAACATAATGAAGCAACATTCTCTAGACCATAGGGAGTAGAAAGTCTTTAAGTATTCAATATAAGACATTACGTTTAACACTCTTCAGTTTTGTTGGTATATGGTACCCTAGAATTTAATAAATGCGTAAGAACATATACTTTCACACACATGTCTGTCTAGAAATACAGATCTAATTTGAAATGTAATTGAATATATATATATATATATATATATATATATATATATATATATATGCACATGTATGTATCAAACATATTATATACTACATACATACATATATATATATATATATATATATATATATATATATATATTATTGTAGGGTTTAGCCTGCTTTTTGAAATTAAAACTCCCGCTAACAATATATATTTAAAAGCATTCACAATTCGTACAACTATAACTTCTCTGTCACTTTCTTTTCTTACTTCTTTTTCTTCTATTACCAACGTACATATGTACATCTAATCTTTTTGACTAATGACGGCAACCTTAAATTTTAAAATACTATGCTATAGTTTGGCTATTATGATAGTTAAAGGTGGCCTCGCATTTACTTCAAACAAGTTTTAAATTCATACAATTTTACTTAACAGTTTATTCTAAAACTAACAATAATAAAAATGGAGTTAATCAATGGAATAAGGACGGATTCTGGAAGCTTCGTATACACTATGAAATGGAATTCGTGATTGATGTCCTTCTATATTCTCTACTAGATACCGATCGTGTTCCAAAATTTTGGAAGTTGTATATGGTTATTACTACAGGGTGTTGTGTCAACATTCACAATAATTTTTCCAGTCACCTACTTCGTATTTTCGTCGTATTTTATGTCTTTCGTCGTACTTTTGACGCTCGTCTTCTTCCTCTCTATTCATTCTCAGTTCAGCTACCTGACGAATATCTTCCAAAGTCTTGTCAGTTTGTTCTTCTTGTTCTCAAATTTCATTTAACTAGTCTGAAAGATCCTCACGTTAATTCGTGCGAAACTGTAGCTTACTTGGTGCATTTTTCGTAACTCTTGAAATAATATTGTTAAATGCAAACTCCGCTCGTTCTAATTATTCATCCCATTTATCGGCTTCATTTCTGATAATATTGGTACTAAGATGCGATTTACCCACTACACCTAACTATTAGCTCACGGTACTCCTACGGCTACCATAATATGCTGAACAAAATTATCTTTCACGAACTCCTCAAACACATTAGCTTTGAAACCCGAGCCTCGATTGGAGATTATTCTTTTCGGTCAATTATATTGATCAAAACAGTCCTTTAAATGCTTAATCTCTTCCTTTGCGCAAGTTGTTTTGTAAGAATATAACTTAACGTTTCTGTTTTTATTCTGGCTGGCATATTCTTTTCTGAATAAATATTTCGTTGATGATATAGAGAACCACAACTGTAACAAGCACCTTGTGACACCTTGGCACTGTGCACCCTATTACTTTACGTCCATCTTTGCCACAATTAAAACACACACTATCGTCACTTTTAAAAACTGATTTCCTTGGTTTTTCTTCTTTAAAACTTCGTTCAGCATGGAATTTACCATTTCGTGCTTCGACTATTCTCTCATAGCTAAAAATTTCATGATACAAATCATCGACAATAGTGTAAGCACTACTTAAAATTATGTTGCTTAATTCTTTTGATCTTAACCTAGTGTTATTTGTTCTTTTATTTCACTAAATGTCATATTCAAACTCTTACACAACTTTTCATGAAAACAAGTATTTACAATTTCATTTAGTTATTGTATTCGATATCCATTTTTCATATGTACTTACCTCTGGTATAAAACATTTTTAAATGCTATCTTCTTTTGGGCTTCCGGGCTGGAACCGCGTCACTGGTATAACTGCCCACGTTTCGTACCCACTCGCATGGGACATTTTCAGTAGCAGTAGTTAAGCGCTGAAGATGTCCCATACAAGTGGGTACGTTGCTCTGAAACAGTTTCAGAGCAACAAACAGTAGCAGTAGTTGAGCGCTGAAGATGTCCCATACGAGTGGGTACGAAACGTCGGCATTTATACCAGTGACGCGGTTCCAGCCCGGAAGCCCACAAAAAGAAAACGTACCACATTTTTAAATGGTTCCCAGTTGCTTGTTTCTGGCTTACTCTCTAACCAATTTTTGGTAATGGGACTCTTCATATCGATTGCCTTCGAAAAGTTAAAACTATAACTACAGGATACATCCGTTTCAAACTGCTTTTGCATCCAGCTCGTTCGCCAAATTTGGCCTCCTCAGACTTTTTAGTTTTTTTCCAAATTCAAAGCTTGACTCAATGGTAAAACATTGAGGTCAAATAAGCACGCAATCACTGACACTAACTAAACTATTGGGTTGGCAACTAAGTACTTTCGGTTTTTACTGATTGAGAGCGTTGCTTTATTTTTTGTATAACGTATGTTAGTGCTGTACTTTACCGTTTGTCGCGTGATACTAGTCACATTGACGTAACTTCAGAAGCAAGTAGTGCGTGATTTTTATTAAAGCTATTAGTTGTGGGTTAATTTTAAATGGAGTGCAGAAACGAACATTTTCGACATATTTTACTATTTTATTTCCGCAAAGGAAAGAAAGCTGCTGCGTATAAAAAATTCAGAATTGGTATAAAAAATTCTGTTCTGGAGATTTTTTCCCTCAAAGATGGTCGGCCTACTGAAGTTGATGATGACCAAATCAAAGTCATAATTGAAGAGGATCGTCATATAACTGTTCGAGAGGTTGCGGAGAGGCGCACACAACAATTGAAAAACATTTAAAATGTCTTGGGCTAATTAAGAAGCTTGATATTTGGGTACCTGAATTGCATCCAAAAAAGATCATGCTGTCAGTTTGGTGGGATTACAAAGGTGTTGTGTTTTTTGAGTTGCTTCCAAGGAACCAAACGATCAATTCTGATGTTTACTGTCAACAATTAATAAAACTGGATGAAGCAATCAAAGAAAAACGGCCAGAATTGTCAAATCGGAAAGGTGTAGTTTTCCACCAAGATAATGCAAGGCCTCACACATCTTTGGCAACTCGTGGGAAACTATTGGAGTTTGTCTGGGAAGTGATGCTACATCCCCCATACAGCCCTGACGATGACCTTCACTTGCACCTGGTTCAGTTTTTTGCTGATAAGGACCAGAAATTTTATGAGCGCGGAATCATGCAGCTGAAAGAAAGATGGCAAAAGGTCATTAAGCAAAATGGAAAATATATAATTGATTAAAAAGTATTCTTTGTTTAAAAAAAAAGTGTTTTATTTTATACTACAAAACCGAAAGTACTTAGTTGCCAACCCAATAAATAGGACTTTTTTGAAGATATGAAGGGGCGTGAATATTGATGGACTGAAAGTAATGGTTTATAAGCAGAATACGTTGAAAAATAAAATAATTCTTTGCCAAAAGTTTGTGTTTTTTTTGTCTAAACACACCAATTACTGACCAGCCTTCATACATAATATATGAAAAACTTTGATCGTCGTAGGGCATGAACTCCGTTGTTTCCTGTCTTGAATCGCTAGCAGCAATACTTTTTTCGGAATCATTTAATTTTGTTCTGCAAAATTATATGATTGCATTTTTTTTTAAAATTAATTTTTCTGTTCTGTTATCATGTGAGTTATGTATTATATTTTTAACTATAATTTAAAATTAATTAACTCATAATTTCATCTGTGTATTTAGAAACGAAAACATATTGTATATTTCTTCTAAATTTTGCCTAAATTTAAATAATATTTATATATTTTTGTCACCAAACAGTATCCTATCAAGACCAGTTAGCTCACGTTATGTTTTTATTTAAATATGTACATATGAGAAATTTATAGGTCAGATATTGATCGAGGTATCGCATAGCAGAAACTTCTTAAAATGTATATATTTGAGACACGTACCACACAAAGCACATATTTTGGAAATACCATAATAAATTCTAAGATTTCATGTTTCTTATTTTAAAATGTCCTTAATCAATTAGAATAGGCAAGTAAATAGAGAGAATAAATGTTTATTCTATAATTTATACATTCAACATCATATTTGTATGCTTCGTATTCCAATAAATATAATTATTAACATCGGAAAGTACGTATTACTCCTTAGATGGATAGATATTTCATTAATCGACGTACATATGTGGTATACATCAAGTATTTTCTTTTAAACAACTATAAAGGTTTCAACAATTATTATCAGAAAGAGGGTGGTCCTTCATGTGCATTCAAAACTTATAATATCTTGGGTTTTCCTGTCTAGATATGTAAGTCTAAATAGAAAATAAATATATTATATATATATATATATATATATATATATATATATATATATATATATATATATATTAATTATAGTTATTAATATATTTATATTTTCACTAGAGCCAAGTTATAGATTAAAAAATACGAACAACTTAAACTTATTGAAAAAATTTTAATATTCCTTACAATTTTCTCATGTTTTTGAATGATTTGAAGAATCAACATAACAAATACAAACGAATCCCGGAATCCATCGAATCTGAGTAGAAAAAATAATGAAGAAATAAGGATTGGGAATGCATTCATTTTAAATATCTTGAAACAATATTCATACAAGAATTTAAAAAAATCGATTTAGTTCATCGCATTTTTGTTTTTGAAGTTAGACATTTTTATTTTTATTTAATATATCGATTGGTATTTTCATTATCTGTATTGACTTGGTAGTAATAAAAAGTGAGCGATGAGATTCACATCTTTGTAACTTAAATCAAATTATATATTATTTATGAAATACAGATTATGTTAATCTCGTTTACTGCATTTATGTATCCTTCAATATATGCAAATTACTGCTTTAAGGTACTTATAAATGTTGCTTATAATTTTAAAATTTATATTTAAATTTTTTTTTATTTTTACTCAAACTGTAAAAAGAAGGCAGGTACATGTTACAACTTTCGAAAATTCAATTTAAATTTTACCTCTGTACGGCCTGCGAAATGACCGAAGAACATTTAAATCTAAACAAACTATAGTATTGTTCTTCCATCAAGCGCCGTGATTGGATATTCTTACGCTGTAAGCAGTTCCTTCTGTAGGCAAAAACGTAATATGTATGTACATATAAAGTTACGGCAATTCGTGGTGTAATGAAATATTTATTTTTTATGCCCCTAAGTATGAAATATTGGCTAATATACAAAAAATTTGGACTGTAAATGCCCTTTCGAAAGCTACGATTTATCGTTGGGTGGCGCAATTTAAACGTAATTATATGAGCGTCGAAAATAATGTGCAACCAGGATCGTTAAATATTATAACATCTCCGGAAATAATTAATAAAATTAATTATATAATGTTGATCGACCGAGAAAATGACATTGGAAACAACTAGCATTGCAGGCTACGTAAAATTGGACCTGTCCAACCTGTCAACAAGATGGATTCCACAAATTTTGCTATCGAAAAAATGTGAACGCCAAGTTATAATTTGGAACTGCTTAACAAGAGTCAAGTTATTTTGTTTCAGTCAATAAAGGTAATAACTATGATTTTTTGAGATTAGACTGAGATAATTTTCGTAGACTGTTATGGAAACTAAACCATTAATAGATTGCACTAAGCTAGACAAATTGCAGCAAGCAATTTTTGGATAACAATCTGAAGTAACTCATATAGAAGTGCACTTACATCACAACAACACTTTCTTACATCAGTGAAGTTGTTCGTGAAAAATCGATTTGAAATTTTAGGTTGCACCTCAACGGCCCGGCCCTATTTGGCATATCTAGACTCAAGTGACTTCCACTTATTCCCAGAATTCAAAATTTTCCTTGCAGGAAAGAAGAACTTATTGTAGTAGAATCCTGAAAAAGATCGTTACGAAATGGCAAAATCGGTCTTCATTATCGTTGTCTAAGCATTGAAGTTAAGTGGGAATATGTTGGAAAGTAATAGAAAACTCAATACCACAACTCATTAATTTAATTTCCCATCTCGCTTTCCATGAAATCATTCTATCGCTTGACTTACGAGGATCCTCGTAAGTCAAGCGATAGAATGATTTAATTGAATAGATACATTTTTGACCCGAAATTCTTGCAGAGTAAGTACACTGTGTAATGCATTGTTATGATTACAGTTGGCACTTAGCAATTTAGTAATAACTTATTGCTAAAGTAAATATATAATAAGGACTGTTAGCGGAAGGATTCAGATTAAAATAAATGTTTGGTGATAGTTGCTCTACAGATTCGATAAGTACAGTTGGCTTACAGATCCGAAGTGTATTAACAAAGATTATTTTAATTAGACAAGCATTCCATCATTAGATTCATAAAGGAATATTTATTTCTCACGGCTAACACGATTACGTGCAGAAAAAGGATGTTTATTTACATTTATTACCTGCTAAACCCCTTGCATTTCTTCGAAACGCCACTGACCGAAAGCTCGCAGTGCCAACTCTAGTTAAGACGAATTTTAATTTATCGGGCCACAGTTCCAGGTTTTTTTTCGAACAAAATCACGTAATGTCATCAATAAATTCTTGGAAGACTATTCCCTTGTGATTAAAAAAAAACTTCCAGACATGGTCTTAAACTGCAAACACGATTGGGTACTTCTTTAAATCGAAAGAATATCTGTTTAATGTTCATATATTTGAGTTATACTGGAAACACTAAGAAGCACATTTATCGAGTCCTATACAGAGTTTAACGATAATACGTGTGAAGGTTTAAATTTCAATTATCTAGTTTAATTTCGAGGTCCAGAAGCAGATATGCATTATCTTCCTAACAACTAACAATTATCTCTATCTGCTTGAATTTTGTGAATATAACTACGCACCATTCTGGACATTTAATTGTCGCACATCGTGCATAGCAAAATGTATCTACAATCTTTTTATATTACATGAAATTTATATTTATCAATTTTAATGCAGTTGGGTTTGAGTTGTATGAAACATACATACATGCACATATTTTTATTTTTTTGTTATTATCTTCAAATGTACTTTGTATTTAAATCGTGCAGTAATATACCACAAAAAGTATATACTGGCTTTGTACACGTCAAAAAATAAATTTCAATTGAAAGTAGATTATATATATATATATATATATATATATATATATATATGTATATATATATATGTATATATATATATATATGTATATATATTTGTATATATATATATATTATAAAAATTTGATATGCAACCAATATAACTCTCCATTGTATATGTGGTTGTCTATCTAGCAATATCTTCAAAGTAGTGTAGACGGTTGTACTACATTATACAATTTAAAATAAATATATATATGTACATTCAAATATATAACCTAAATAATAATAATTGTATTATATTATATATCGGTATGTGTATATAGGAATTTTCTTGTATGTTATTTTTATTTAATAATTAATTTCATATACAGTGTCTTTTATTGTTGAATTGTATTGTCTATTTGTCCACAAGCAAGGTTCAAATTCATAACTTTTTATGTTCTTGACAAACATCAAACCACATCGAAGCATTGTATTCGAATTATTTTATTTTAGTCATTATCGACGATATGTGTATTATTTTTATTTACTTACCTTGAAGTTACCCAAAGTTCAACAGCGTGTCTTGACAGTCATTAAAACGACTCAGTAGAACGTTTCTACGATATATCACTCATCTTCTTTAGCGTGTTGGCTTGAAACAGTTGGTGCTGTCCTTATTGGGAGAATTCTTTTAAAGACTCTCAAGACATGCAGTTAAAGAGAAACTAAATTTTAAATAAAGAAAAACGAAAATGTGGCTACAAATAATTAGCAAGTAGAAATTTAATTTAATGCTATGAAATTTTGTAAACTGCAGGTATGCTCTGATACAAATATTTAATGAAATAAGAAGCTTCCATCTCATTTCTTTTAGGAAAAAATATTTTCCCTTAAGGACAAAGTAGTCATTTTTTACGCCGTGCTTCGACCTAATTTCCATTCAGTTTCAAATTTATTCATTTCAAACTTTGTCCAATCTTGACATTTTCGCAAGTCTTTTTAAATAGTCCACTTAACGCTTGTCCGTTTGTTATCTTCCTTCGTAACCCATATTTTACATCCCTACGTTAGTAAGATTCAACCATAGTCAAACTCACTTGTTTTTTATTTGCAGCACTAACAGCACCTGCAACTTTTTTAACATTCTGGATGGAATATTGTATTTCCCACTGACCTACTCCGTCGCTATCTCTGTCACTGTGCACACATATTTAAAATTTTTAACTTTTAAAACTTTGAAATTCATATCATCATTGGCCACAGGTTATTCGGTTACTAGTTTCTGTTCTTAGTCCCATCTGTATGATATTAGCCCAAAATCTATTCATGATACTTTCTATCGTCTTTTTTGAATAGCGATGATAATATAATAATAAAATCTATAATTCTCTCGGTCTTCTTTGTTTAACGAAATACAAGTTCAATAAATTGACTAGCCGATTTAATAAAATTATTATGCTGCATTTTATCAACTCACCTGGAATATCACCAGAACCTAATCGTCTATTTTTACTGAATATATGTATATACTATACTTCTGTATCTATCAGTTTGTATACTTTATGTTCTTCATGCTCTCTTTCTATGTTGGCAATTAACTTTCATCGTCTGTACAAATGGTATAAATAAAGAAGTAAAACTTGGGTAACGTCAATTTTTTTTCTTTCAAGAAATATATGAATTTGTTTTATAATAAGTACGAGGTTTACTCGAATATAAATGGTAATTTTTTATACATTTATGGATTAATAATATACACAAATGAAACCTTTCGATTTTTCTTTACGTAGCCTCCTTCACACTCTACCTGCCTTTGCCAACGATTTGAAAGCTTGAATATTCCTTGTTCAAAAAAAGTTTGAGGCCGCGTCGTCAACCAATTGCGCGCACTCTCCTCGATGTCTTCATTGTTTTTGAATCTCTACCTTCCAAGCAATTCATTCATGGACGGAAACAAAAAATAATCACAGATGAACAAATTTGGACTGTAGGGAGGGTAGTTGACGGTTTTCCTTCAATTTGACCCTTGTGTGTGAGACCTACCGTTGTCATGGAGAATAATAACTACTCTGTAATACCTCGTCTTTTGTTTCGGTAGGACATTCGATGACTCTAACATCTGGCAATAGTAAACCGCATTTACCGTACGTCGATCGTGAAAAAAATTAATGAGAAAAACCCCTCTGTAGTTAAAAAAAATCGTCGCGAGTGCTTTTCCAACTGAGAAACAAGTTTTAGCTGTCACTGGGCAGGATTCATCCTTTCAGCGCCACTCTTTACTCGCCATTTTGATTCCGGAGTACACTGATGGACCCACTTAATGTCCCCATCTTGCCGAAATCGATTTAGAAATCTCTCACAGATTTCGAACCTGAACTGTTTTTAATATTCAGTTAACAACTGAGCACTAATTTTTCTAAACCAAAGATGTTCACTGATAATGAAATGACCACTCTCAATGCTGATACTCATTTCTAACGCGATTTCGTTAACAGTGAATCGGCGACCACTGTCGATAAGCTCTCGAACGGCATATAACGGTATATAATCATTTGTAAGACTTGACCTGGGCGTCGATCATGACTTTCTTTTTGTACACTTTCTCGGCCGACCTTAACTTGTCTGGCCCAAGTAGATACTCGGTTCTGGGACTGTGTAGCGTGCTCAAACTGTGCTTTCAAACTAATTAAAATTTCTGAGGGTTTCACCCCTTTATTGGATAAAAGTTTCATAATAATACATTGTGCGACAGATGAAAGAACTTCTCTTTCAATAATTACTGTACTGACGACAAAACATAGCGCAGCAGCTAACTAAGCTAATTCCTCCTCCTTAGCACATCGATCATCAACTATCAGGCTTGTTAAGTACACTAGCAAGATTTTATTTATATTTCACCCTCGTATAATAAAATAAAAATAGTTAAAATAATATTGATGACATTGTAATTGTGATAAAATAGAATAATTATTTTGATTGAAATAAAATGGAATGAAAATAATATCATTTCAGTTAATGATAATATTCGATTATAGCTCAAACCAAACTCTATATGAACTTTGCATGACTAAGTACTATACAATCATCATATCTAACGCCATTTCTGTGCAAAAGAAAATTGAATACTAATGTTGTTTAATAAATAAGTACTGCTAAAATGAAAACATCGTTATAATTCAGCGCCTAGAAACCATAAATTTTCTTCAACTAATAGCTGGTCATAACCACATACTTTTAAAATACTGTTAAGGTCCGTTAACGGTTTGGCACTGCTAGATATTTTATGAAAATTATACCTCTTCAAATACCAAAAAAACTCGTAGCCATAAAGATGGAGATGAGGACTACCATGATGTGTCCATTGCTAAGAATACGTTTGAATTCATGCACAAGTTAGTGAACCCAGGTTTAATCGATCTTAACAAATTTTTGCAAAACTAGATATTCATGTTCTTTCACAATACTATTGCAATTCATGAGAAGCGGCCCACACCTTGTTGTCTGTTTGGACATGCTCAGTTATATGTGTAAATATGATGCATGCGTTCAATGAATATGTTCACGATGCTCTCTTCTTGATATCAATTATTCGGCCGTCCGAAACAATATCATTAATTTTATTGATTGTTAGCGGTTTTTAATATCATCTTCGATGCTCTAATCATCACTTTTAAATTGCGGAACCCTGCGATAAATTATGATTTCGGAAGCAGTATATTATTTTGGTGAGGTATCACATCTCCTGTAACAAGGTATCACTTCAGCTGCTACGATCGCTGTTATCCGTATATATAGCGCCATACGCTATAAATGCCTTGAGTATGCATTAATCTGCTTGACGATTCATAATTAATAACATTCCCATACATTAACGTCACTTGGCAGCATATATACAATGAATAACAATGCAAAATGATTGATTTTGTTTATTTAGACTGCACCGAACGGATACCCATTTATCGTTAGTGCAGTTAATAATTCCATTTTTGGTCCCAGTTATAGCTTTTCTGGCCTCATAAAATATGTAGTGCACTTCTCTGCAGCAGATGAGCATCTCCAGCAAAAAGTTGATAACGACGACTTGTCTAAGTCTAGAGAGTCTAGCGTGCCGTTTGTCATAATTCATTTTTCCGCTAACACCATAGCAGTACTAGTTTAATAGGTCCAATAGAATCATTGTAAGGTGTTCCAAAAATGCAATTATGCCTAAATTTGCTTGCTCATAGGGTACTTATCACCGTCATGGTATTCCTTAAGGAACTTTGCATATTGTTACATTCGAAATCAAATGTGGAACTTTAATCATCTGCTATGCTTTTTACAATAATTTGAATCTACCATTTGCATCTTACTTCCTCGGTTTTCTTGCTGTTACAATTTCACTTCACAACAACATTTTGTTGAAGTAAAGGTTTAAAAAGTGCAATGTACGATAATTGATATAATATATCGATTAAATTATGTATATTTTGTGTTTGCTTTTGCTTTCTTCAGAAAAATAATATAAAGGTAAAATCACGTTTATTGCAAAGATTTCATTTATTACCTCCATTGTAGTACGTATCCTAATAAATAATTTTGTGCGTATTACAGCTTGTATTGTGTTAAAGGAAGCTAATTGGCTATTATTATCTTTTATAGTACACGAAAACCTGTCAAAGCTTACCTATATATATATATATATATTTCAATAAATTTATTATCAGTCAAAAAGTCTCATTTGTTATACACAGACATTTCAATATTATAGAGCGTTAATGGAAGTTATATTTAGCTTTGTTAGAAGTATTGATTAACCATTAAAGTCGAGCTTTTAATATATTTTCCATTCGTTTGTTACTATAATTATGTATGCATTTCCGAATGTAAATGGTGCTTACTAGCAACGAGTATTTATATAAGACTTCCATAGTCGATGGAAAATGTTTAACATACCCTAGAATTTTAATTAAATATTTATCCAAAAACAGCATAAACTATTAAATAGTTCATTTAATATTCTTCCTACAGCTAATTATTTAAGTAGTATCGATAAGAAAGCCTTATGTAACGAGATATAGTTATGTCATAGTTAGAACAGTTTGACCCAGATATTTTCCGTTATACTTTATTATTTAGAAGTTATAATTGCAGGCTGGCTTTCAGTAAGGAAAGCGTATTTCATTTACTACGTATACGTATCATATTCTCCTAGATATCGGTATGAACAAATCGATTTATTTAATAAAGAGAGGTACATAACTTCCTTTTCTTGAAGATGAATAAAAAGAAGTATTGCTGATAGACAAAATTTATTTTTTGCTAATGAAAGTGCATAGTTTCAAGTTTTAAATAAAATATCTTGAACGTTGTGTCCCTCGTTAAATTAAATTCTTCAGCTGAAGTAGATTTGTGATATGATATTTAAAAATCTCTGCCATGATGTAGACGGAATCGATATGAGCCGTTCGAAGAACATTAACCTCATTGCCGAAGTTCGAGCTGTGTGGGCCGTGGTACCATCTTGTTGAAGCCACATTTACTAGATGCATTTCCTCGCACCCTCGCATCCTGTATATTTCGAATGCTTTCTATAAGAAAAAATACAAGCTACTATGGAAATGTAAATATCAAAGAGAATTGATAATGGAATATAGTAAAGCTACTATGGGTGCTGGAATACTGAAGTAGCACAGTGAAGGAGAAGGTCAAAGAGCTTCTTAGAGAAGATTAGTTTTACTCTATACTGGGCCAGAATCTGTAGTTGGAGTGCCTACGTGTGCTATCCAGAATAAAATAGGTAGATGGACCAAAGCTCAATATCAAATATACTGATGGAACAGATTCAATCACGAATATGTCAAAACCACTAGTGATGAACTATGATTTTAGTATAAGTACGCAAGATACTAAACAATATATTAATTTGTATTTCTATGTCTCAAATAGCGTATATTAAAAGTATGTAAATGGGTAGATTTATTATATGTATGTATGTACACATGTATTGTATTATTGACAATAAATTCGCTCAATATTTTTATTGTTAAATTAATTAACATTATTCTTTTCTACTATCAACAAACAAACTACTATCTTAATGTACATACATTACCGTCCATAAATGAGGGATTACTATATATAATATACAAAGCAATGGTACACTTTTGGTAAAACAATATATACATATATATATAATAATATATAATATAATAAAAATGTAATTACTGTAAAAATAAACTATACATATATCCTTTTAAAACAAAATAATATCATTAGTTATATGAAGAAAAATTTGCACTTTTTATTTTAAGCGACTTTCGTCAAAATATCCATCTTTACACTTGATAACTTCTTTACAAATTTTGGGTAGTCTCCACACAAGTTTTTAAAGAGTTTCAACTGGAATATTGTTCCAAACATTTATAAGGAGTTCCCACAGTTATTGCTGCGATGTTGGACAGTGTTCTTTCACTTTTCTGTCTAGCTCATCTCACAGCAACTTGATATGATTCATATCGGGCGATTGTGAGGACCAAACTATATTTACAAGAAGTCCTACTATTTCTTTTTGTTTCACATAGTCTTTAGAAAATTTTGCACTATGTTTTGGAGTCATTATCTTGTTGGAAATAAAAATCTTCAAACAGTTCCAGCTGCAAATCTTCTTGTCTAGTAGTCATCCTCGATCTTCTGGTACGCTTTTTTTGGATGCATCCCAACCCATTCTTACGTACCTTTTCACCGTACCTCGCACTGCATGGTATGTTAATTTTAATTTTTGCGCTATTTTTCGCAGTGACAATTTTTGTTTGTGTAATATTATTATAGTACTACACCCAATTCCTTTTTTTTTGGCATTTTGTATGTTTGTTCACAAACATCGTATTACAACTCGGACAAACTCTAGACGAATACTAAATTTTTCTTAGATTTCAACATTCTGTGTGGTACCACAAATTCCTATAAATTGTTTCTTAGAATCTTGTATTATAATATAAAAAAAACCTTTAAAATAAATATTTTCATGACAAGTATTAATACTGAATACAGGCTATAATAGGATTAAAGAAAATTATAATATTTTACACCAACAAATATAATTATATAATTTACATAATGATCCGGATATTATTGGTAAACTTCCCAGAAACACACTCACATCTGTTATTTCAATTGTCCCTACAGAAACCCAGGTATAGAGACAGAGCGATTATATCGATAGTATGTGATCCCTCATTTATGGCTGGCAGTGTATATAGGACTTAAGTTGCCATTCTGTTATTTTGATAATGATCATTCTCAAGATCCGCAAAATACTGCTCCTTTACTGCAATAAATTCTTCACTTCGTCGAAACTTCTTTCCAGCAAGTAGTTTGGGAAATAAATAGAAACCTCTTGCAAAAGTTACTTTCCAGAAATTGTTTTATTAAATTTATTTAATAGCCATTTGGATTTAAGAACATATATGTGAAACTAGATTTCGGCAATTTGAAAAATTGCGATTTTAATCATAGTTCATAGGGCACCTACTTTTCTAACAGCTTGGATGCGCCAATTCTATTTGTAAAATATGATGTGCGTGTTCAGTCGATATGATCATGCCCAATATCCTGCTATCAATTCATTTATCGTTTAAAACGATGTCATTAATTTTATCGATCATTACCTAAGTTGAAGCTTTTGATGGTTCTCGTCAAAAATCATTTTCGATGTCGATTTTATTATGTTTTATTCGTGCAATCCAGCCACAAATTATGCCTTCGAAAAGAGAATTATCACCTAAAATCTGTCACATATAAGACATAATTTCAGATATGTTAAGTACTTTAAAAATAAATATTAGACTGAAGCTAGAATTACGAGTTTATGCATTTTAGAATTATTTACTTACACAGTTTATTCACACTGCTATAACTTTCAAATCAAATGTCAAAAAGTAACCAAATTTCCCCTGTCATCTAAAAGAAAGTAGTGGATTTATAATATAATGTTAGGTTTTTTTCTGATACGTGGTGCTAGCTAGTATTCGAGTTCCACTTCTCGAAAAATTATTTTGTAACTAATGGATAAACGATTTCAAAATATAACGAAAAAAAAACGCGAAATTGTAGTTGAGGGAAAAATATAATATTAATTCAAATAAATGTTCTAAGATTAGTACGAGGGTGGCCGTTTATTTTTGGAAACTGGCAACACTGTTAGTGTTGCTTCCGATGTGATCATTGCATCGTGAAGTTTGTCATTTTTGACAATATATTTACCTTGAATTAACTCGCGAACATTTTCGTGCAATTATTTTTTATAACTTTCGGCGTAGATTATCTCAACAAGAATGCATCGACGAGCTGAATTTTTTATATGGTGATGAATCACTATCGAAAACTATAGTATATTGTTGGTATAATGAATTCAAACTTGGACAGCGTTCTTTGGACGATGAATTTCGTGAAGGTCGTTCCACAAATGTTGTTGTGTCAGAAAACATTACTGCAGTGTATGAATTGATAATGCAAGATCGTCATGTGACATACCGTGAGATCGAAGCATCTTTATGCACTAGCGTGCAAAATATCCTACATGAGCATTTAGTTGTTAAGAAGCTATATTCACGTTGGGTTTGTCATAATTTGACAACCGCTAAAAAAAGGACTCGCGTCGATTGGTGCCAAGAAATGCACAAAAAATACAATGGTGGTGCTTCAAAGAACATTTATAAAGTCGTCACAGGTGACGTATATACGTATGAGCCCGATAGTAAACAGCAGCCGACTGTGTGAGTATTCCAAGATGAGCCAAAACCAATAAAAGTTGTTCGCGCTTGAAGCTCATCAAAACAAACGGTCGCCTGTTTTTTCGGAAAAACCGGCCACGTTGCAACCGTGCCTTTAGAGACTTGTAGAAGAAATAAGGAAAACAAACCAAAAACGATAAGATCATTCTCCACCATGACAATGCGAGCTCTCATAAGTCGGTTAAAACAATTGAATATTTGACCAGGCAAAACATTGAATTGATGAGCCTTCCGCCGTACAGCGTTGATCTAGCACCGTGTGATTTCTTTTTATTCTTTTTAATAAAAATGTATGTAATAAATTAGTTTGGTCGTTTTATGGATGATCACAATTCGATGTATGATGATTTGGTTCATTTGCTAATTCATTCATCAAAGATGGTACCAAGTAATTGATTAAATTATTTGAAAATAGCTAATTGATATTACTTCACATTTATTTTTAAAATACTATTTCTTGATAAAAGTTATTATATATTTTTTCGGTTCAGTTTTCTTTATCACCGGTCTCTATCTGTGAATCCTTAATCTTAATCAGAAATACAAAAAGTTTAAATTTAAAAAATAAGATACATATAAATGCCATTATTAATTTAGTTTACCTGAAAACTTCACTGACAGCAGATTATCAATACAAAACAATAAATTCTGTAACATACCAACTAAATTTCATTATTAAGTAGTTAATATTTTACTCAGACTTGATAAGGATATTCTAAAACGAGACCACCTAGTACAGAAATTTGTAAAACAATTGAATTACATACAAACATACGTTATTTATATTTAGATCATCAAAATTAGTATTACAACATTTATAAATTATTTTGCTATTAAAACTTAACAATTAATCGATTTTTAAGCACCTGAACAAATACAGTTACAGCGCGTACTATTAATTAAAATGACAAATATTAACGATTGTCTAACTGTCGCTAGACATTTTAGTAGTTTACATGTTATTTGCTAAAGTCACTTTCGTGTTACAGAAGTAAGCAAGTCCAACATACGTGGAGACACGACAACAAAGTTCAATAAACTCACTAACTTTACATACATGTATACATGTTTTATTCTAATAAATTATGAAGAGTAAATATCTCGCAGCGGCTCTTGTAAATTTGTATTTATGTACACGGTTACGAATCATATGTAATAGAAACATTAAACAATAAACAAAGACAACCAATTTTCTTATTTAAAAATTAATTGCAAAATGTACGTGTGACAAATTATTGTTTAATGCATTAATTACAGCAAATACTTAAAAATGGAAGTTATTACATTTTGAAAGATTGTGAAAATTGAAGCTGTATTTCAAATAACATCTATGACTGAGTGTATATTTTATCACGTCATCTTATAAGTGTAATTTAACTTATTAATATTCATTTATTAAATGATATTGATAAAATATTTGTTATTTTGCAGTTTTTGTATGAATATTAATTATTTGATCGAATCACAGGATAGGATTTTGGAAAGGGTGAATCGGTTGTCACGAAATCACAACTGTTTACATGGGATCGGCAAAAGATTACTAAACCAGATTTAAAACAATGCTGATTTGATTTCTGGTTCACGAAATATTAATTCTTCTTTCATTTCCGTTTAGTTTGAAACTTTAACCCTCATCGATCTACGATTTTTTCCTATGATGTATTTTCTAAACATTATATATAGTTCTAATTACCTATATTTTTATTTTATTTTGTGTTCCCTTATTTTACCGTTCGTTTCTCACTAAAATAAGAAATTTCTTTATTTCTTCTTAAATTCCATAACCCTTGAGAAATCTTCAGATTTACATAATTGAATATGTGTGTTATTCTATACATAACAACCTGCATGTGTAAGAATCCTTAGATATTCTAATAACTCTAAAGAAAAGAAGAATATCTCAATAGAAATTTTTAATACACTCTAGTTTCAATTAATTGTATAATAATAATTGATAATATTAAGTGAAAGAGGCGCCGACGATATCAACTTTAATAGAGACCAAACAATTGAATGTAGAAACAGTGCCAAATTCGCTGTTCCAGTTTCACAAATCAGAAATAAATTTTCACAATATTACAATACTACATACACAAATAAAAAAAATGTCTTTCACTAGAAAATTAATTTAATTAATTAAAATAATATTAAGCATCTTAATAAACTGTTATGAAAAATTGTATATATAATTTCTAGCCTAAAAAAGTATATACCAGGTGTAAAATTTATTTATTCAAAGTATAGGCCATTTGATTCTGCACATATTGCCAATCTATCAGGCAGTTTATGAATGCCATCCCAAAAAAACTGTTTGTCTTTTGATCAAAACCATTCATAGAGCCACTTTCTAACTTCTTCGAAATTGGCGAAGTGCTGTTTTGCAAGCGCATGTGGGTTTGCTATATGAGACGGCGCGTTATCGTGCTGTAAAATCACTTTACCGTATCCTCGGACCCATTTTGGACGTTTTTCTATCAATGCATGGTTCAAATTGATAATTTGTTGACGGTAACGTACAGTTTGTGATACACCACGCCACTCTGGTCTCACCAAATACAGAGCATTGTTTTGCAATCAAAACGATTTGGCCTTGGAGTCGATGGGCCGGCTTCGCCAGGTGATAACCATGATTTTTTGCCCTTAGGGTTTTCGAAATAAATCCATTTTTATCACCCATCATTATACGATGCAGAAATGACTTCCGAACATACCTTTGAAGAAGCATTTCACAGACAATTTTTTGCTTTTCCATTTGCCCATTGTTCGTAATAGGTCGTTAATCGTTTCATGGGCCATATTTAACGTTTCTGCCAATTGTTTTTGAGTTTAGGTTGATCTCCATCTAATAACTCCTGCAGTTTCGCATCTTCAAACTTTTTCGGTCTACCAGAACGTTCTTTCTGTTGCACATCGAAATCACCATTTTTGAATTGTCGAAATCATGTCTTACATGTTTTATGTTTGGAACGTGCTCACCGTAAGTTTCTACCAGCAAACGATAACTTTCAACAGCTTTTTTCTTTTGATTAAATAAGAAAAGTAATGCGTGCAGCAAATGCACTTTTTCAGGCACGAAACTCAACATTTTCAAAGAGGTATAAATTTATGACAGTGACACAAAATATAACTTGATGTCAGTAGAATTAAATGTAATAACATTGCATACTTAAACCTAGCGACATCTGTTAGAAAAGCCGGTAATGACTTTCCCGTACACCTGGTATATATATATATATGTATATATATATATATATATATATATATATGTATATATATATATATATGTATATATATATATATATGTATATATATATATATATATATGTATATACCATATTTGTATACCATATAAAGTATAAATTACAACTGTTTACATTAAATTATGTATAATTTAGTTATAACTATACAATTTGCTTCAACATGCAAACTGTGTAAAAAGTAACTTCCTGGGGATGTACGTATGACACTGTTGTAAGACCATACTGGTTTTCTGGACGATTGTATGGCATGCTACATCTTTGTCTAATACATTAGATATAGCCACAATATATCTGAAAATAAATCCTCTTTCTAACATACTGAAAGTTGTATCACTTCCATGGTCTACCCACACAAACGACCGTTAGGACCTGCGCAATTCGTATTATTTGTTTCGCAGGTCAATCAGTATTTAGACGGCGGTCGCCTGGAATAAATTATATTAATCGTCGGCATTCGGATTCGCTTTTTCAAAATGCATTATTATATGCCAGAAGAAAAATTATTTATGATTAAACATTTTTATGGTAGGTATTCGGCGGAAAGAACTAGGAATTTATAAGCTGTAAATTATACAGAAACACCTATTCCTAGAAAATACGATTCGTAGTATGATCCGACGGGGGGAAACATTTAATTTAGTACACAGTAAAAATAGAAATGTTCCTAATCAAAATGTCAGTGATTTAGACAAACAATGGGAATTACATAAATAGTATGGAGAAAGTAAATTCTACATACATAGTACCATATAAATTTAAATTATCAATAATACTATCAATTTAGCAATGTGATTAAAATTGTTGTATAAGCATGTATAAAAAACCAAAGCATAATTCTATTTGAAGGACAATGAAAAGTAAATTGTCGACGTGACGTTAATCGCGGTACGTTTAACTTAATTTTACATAATAGCTGCGTAAAATCAATACTATTATTAATAATGTCATGCAGAAATTTTATACTAGCAAACGCCCAATTTTTAATAATACAAATCTAGCTAATAATACTATACAATGAAATTTCTTTTCGGAATATTTACCATCAAGCGTGGCTGGACAGTTTCAACCTTAGATACATTTACCATGTATACAGAATACTAAACTGACGATGCATGTTCCAACGACGTAAAATACAATTATAATAGCGAAAAACATTTGGTATTAAGGTAGTTTCTATAAAAACTGGCGTATTATATTACTTCCTTTCGCAATTGTTACATTCACATCTTCTATAAAATTAAGTCTTGTCGAAAGTAGCACCCAAATATTTCAGCGTAGAGCTTTACTATTGTAATATACAGGGTAGCTAGAAATTCACGGATAACCATAAGTCGACAATCCTAATACGGAAGTGTTGTACTGTCATTAGTTAAACTGTATTAATTGATTAAAGGAAGTGTAGATTTCAAAATGATATAAAACCATCAATAAATCAGTGGGTATGATATCACAAAATACGAGTTTTATTTAAGCCTAATGAAAAGAACAGGATGAATAATGATAATTAACATAAATGCTGAAACTAGTAGCCACTGGTTTGAAGACAAAGATGTAACCTTTGTGGAATTAAATTAAGACACGTTGCAATATATCTGTGATAATTAATAGTATTGTGGTGTTAATACTGTTTATTACTTCTTGTTCATTGACCGAAAGTGTCGCATTAAGTTTTTCTTCAAAAAAACTCCAAACAAATAAGTCAAGAGATTTCACCCGATCCATGGAAAACGTTCATTCAACCATGCCCTTGTAATTCTTGCATTATGAGCTGGTGCATCTGATATGTTTGCTCTGACATTTAATGGAATATTGTCCAATACTTCCTCCAACACATTTACGTATTCATTTGCATTTAGTCTATTAAGAAGGAATTGACCCTACAATTTGTACGTTTAAGAGACCTAGCCAAACATTCACAGAAAATTTTCTTTGGTGACCAAATTCTGGAATAGCTCTGGAATTTTCATCCGCCCAGAAATGGAAATTTCGACTATTGAAAAGAAACATGCATTCGTCACTCCATAAAATAAGTGATAAAATGTTTTAAAATTCGTATTTTGTCATATCGTTTGTATTGATTTATTGATAGTTTTATACCATGTTGGCAAATCTACACTTCTTTTAAGATTCTATGGCTTAACTATTGAGAGTACAATATTTCTGCATTAATATCGTCGACTCAGATCTAGAATCGCCCTATCTGACTTTCCATGAATTTATGATGAAATCAAACCACTGAATTGTAAAGAAACCTATGAAATATAAGCGCAGTGAAGGTCATCGTCGTTTGTGAAAGTTTTACCATTCAAAGAATTCTGCAAACTTCGAAATAAATGGTAATCAGATGGTGCTAGATCAGGGCTGTATGGGGGATGTGGCATCACTTCCCAGCCAAGCTCCAATAGTTTCCCACGAGTTGCCAAAGATGTGTGAGGCCTTGCATTATCTTAGTGGAAAACTACACCTTTCCGATTTGACAATTCTGGCCCTTTTTCTTTGATTGCTTCATCCAGTTTTATTAATTGTTGACAGTAAACATCAGAATTGATCGTTTGGTTCCTTGGAAGCAGCTCAAAAAACACAACACCTTTGTAATCCCACCAAACTGACAGCATGATCTTTTTTGGATGTAATCCAGCTTTCGATGTGGTTTGAGCTGGTTTATCGTGTTTGCTCCATGATCGTTTTCGAACTATGTTACTGTACAGGATCCATTTTTCATCACCAGTGATGATTCTTTTTAAGAAAGGGTCGGTTTCATTTAGTCTAAGGTGCATATCGCAAAAGTTGATTCTTTGTGTTAAATGAATTTCTTTCAATTCGTGAGGTACCCAAATATCAAGCTTCTTAACTAGCCCAAGACATTTTAAATGTTTTTCAATTGTTGTGTGCGATACATGTAGCGTCTCCGCAACCTCTCGAACAGTTATATGACGATCCTCTTCAATTATGACTTTGATTTGGTCATCATCAACTTCAGTAGGCCGACCAGAACGTTGCTCATCTTTGAGGGAAAAATCTCCAGAACGGAATTTTTTATACCAATTCTGACACGTGCGCTCTGTTAAGCAATTAGCACCATAAACTTCACATATCTTTTTGTGAGCCGCAGCAGCTTTCTTTCCTTTACGGAAATAAAATAGTAAAATATGTCGAAAATGTTCGTTTCTGCATTCCATTTAAAATTAACCCACAACTAATAGCTTTAATAAAAATCACGCACTACTTGCTTCTGAAGTTACGTCAATGTGACTAGTATCACGCGACAAACGGTAAAGTACAGCACTAACATACGTTATACAAGAAATAAAGCAACGCTCTTTATCAGTAAAAACCGAAAGTACTTAGTTGCCAACCCAATACTAACGAATGTTACGATTAGAAAAAGTTTCAAAAACTAATACCAACTAAGATCTGCAATGGTTACCATAGCAACTAATATATGTCAAGGAAGGCTCTTCAAAGAAGTCTTACAATCCAAACAGAAGTCTGCAATGAACACCTCTAAAAATCAATTTTCGTCAAGCAACTACTAGAAAAATGTTTAAGAAAATAGGAAGTTTCTCCTACAAAATATAGATTAAACAACGCTTGAATAATGCATACAAACTTTCGAGTTATATATTGAACATTGACAGTGGGTTACATTGATCCAATATTCGTTTCAAATGTATAGATTTTTGACAAATGGCATATCTATCTATATCATTTTGTACTGAGCGTGTAAAAGTTTTATGTAGCCTGCTAATGGCATATTGAGTATTTTTTCATTGAAGACGAAAACAAAAATCCTGTTTCTATGAAGGAATTGCGATGTAGATAACGATTCTAACACCTAAGCGATTTCAGAATACTACTTAATAGTAGTAATAGTACTTAGTCGTACTAACTTCTGCTCATTTTCAATCGAATGAGGCTAATAAATAAATTTCTTAATATGTCTCAAGGGAATTTTAGGAACTGCGTAATTTCTTCTGCTACACAGTTTATATATCCTGATTATTTAGATGATCTCACTCCTCCTGATACTTTTGATTTAGAGTGTGCCAAAAGAATTTGTTTTTCGAGAAAACGTACCAACAATCATAGACAAACTTGTAACTTGAAAAGTTTACAATCTGCAAGAGCAGAATACTGCAACCTAGTTTATAAGTATGTATAACACGGCATATATGTAGTTATGTGCACTACACAGAACGCAAGGACAAGCAGATTGAGTATATACTCAATCTTTTGAAATCTTTGAAATCTTTGAAATACAAAATATTTTGTATTTCAGAAATATTGAAAATTGACATGGTTCTAGTTTAGATTACGTAATTAATGTAATTTGTATATTTAATGAAGTCTCATTTTCAGTGCCCTTTGTTTCGATGTATACTTTACTAGATAAAAAATGTAAATGTTGCAAGTTAAAAACTATGGTATTATGGTTGAAAAATAACTACATATAGAAAACTTTCTTAAAAACATTATTTTGCGGCAATTTTTGTAAAGTAAAACTTGAAGCGGTTGATCGTTCAGTGGTAAATTACTGGCTTATCATGCCAGTTTTTCGTAATTTCCCTTTTCGATTGAAAGAATGCGCTGACAGCCAAAGATCTTAAGTCGCACCATGCATGCGGTCGCAATAATAACTCATGACCTGTCTATGCCCCCTGCAATTGACGTAAAGCTGTTGGAGAATGTGAAGGTATGAATTTATTTTATTTTATTAAAACATTGGTGATATGTTGTATATATCTTTTTTTTCTAAACAGATATGCGAGGACTGATCTTATAATGAGGATATAGAGCTGCTTTTTAGGAAAAAAAATCGATTGCAATTCAATATTATTAATTGCAAACTAATTTCTTGTATTGATCGCGTCTTATGTGTATATTTCGTTCTCACAAACTGATTACATCTTCTACATTATTCAAGATTTGTTTTTTCTTTACAAAAATGATTATTAATCGTCTATTGATTAATGCACAAGTCCAGATGAGAGTTCGCACGCGTTATATTCCTGACCGAATATCAAATACTTACCAATCATAGACTAGACACGGATAGCTAGATAGCGTAGTCAAATCTAATTATTATTTAATGTATACCACGTCAGACATTGTACAATATACAAATAACAACAAATAAATAGTAGTAATTAAAATATACTGTGTGACATAGGAAAGTGAACATATACATAGTAAGTATATGTATATATTCAGCAGAATAAAAGAAGTAATTGATTAAACTTTCAGACAAATTTTATAACGACATTGAAACCACCTTGTTGTAGTTTGTTTGCCTCCTACCGATAACCCACACATATTATAACGGGTGTTTTTAAGCTTCATGAGAACTATCGATAACTATGGTTTGACAGCTGATAATGTCAAACTGTGTTGACATTTCTATTCAGTAAGGTTTGGCAAGTCATCATGAATCGTTTAACACCAGAACAACGCTTCCAAATTGTGGAAATTTACTTTGAAAAAATAAATCTGCTCGCGCTAGTTTTACTCTTCTAATTTTTGCTGATTGGTCTCATTTGAAACTGGGGAAAGATGAGCATTTTTATCAAAGAATTGTGTTTAGTGATGAAGCTCATTTCTCGTTAAATGGCTACGTCAATAAGCAAAATTGCCGTATTTGGAGCGAAGACAATCCTCAAGCCCTTAACGAACCACCATCACATCCATTAAAATTAACTGTTGCGGTTTACACGCTGGCAGCATCATCGGTCCTTATTTCTTTCGAAATGAGAACATGCTGACTGAATTTTTATTTCCAAAAATTAGTCGACGACATTTGGTTCCAACAAGGCGGCGCAACTTGCCATACAGCATAACAATCGATTTATTGCAAAATCAATTCGGTGACAACTTTATTTCCAGAAGTGGTCCTGTTCATTGGTCCCCTCGTTCGTGCGATTAACGCGCCTGGATTACTTTTTATGGGGTTATGTTAAGTCATTGGTTTATGTCGACAAACCAGCAATGCTTGAAGCATTAGAAGCCAATATTCTAGCCACCATTGACGCCATACGGCCAGATTAATTGTAAAAGTAGTCAAAAATTGAACTGATCGAATGGACCATGTACATCGTAGCCGCGGCGGATATATGAAATAAAAAAATAAATGTCATGAAATTTATCTACCAGATTATAATACAAAAAATTTCATTCCAACAATATCTCTGTCTTGTATTAGAAGAGACGTTTCCTGGATAATATTCTCAGGTTATATGCATTTTCAGTTAGATAGGGCACCTGCTTTCTGAATATTTGATCACAGACAGATCAGTCACTTGCCTTAAAACCATTAAATTTTTATCTGCGGGACGATGTAAAGGATGAAGTTTACAAATAAATGTATGAAATGCAGTAGGGCCTGAAAATTGGGCAATCTCTAAATAATATTCCTAGTAAACAATCCAAAAAGTTACATAAAATTTCATCGCAAAAGCTCAAAAAATGTGTTGAATAAGGATGCAGATATCTTGAAATCTTGAACATTTATTACGTATTTAATAATATATATTTAATAATAAATTTTATATTCCGAAATTACTTTTCTATTCTCTTTTATTTTTATAATACCTACCTGTATTTATTATCAATAAGCATTGGAAATTTGAACACTTCTTGAATGTGTATTTTTTACTATAGAATAGTAAAATACATATATTTTTTCTTACAATTTAGTTTTCTTTCAAATATCCAAAAGTTTACTAAATCTTTCGTTGAAAAGAATGTTGTCCTATTAGATACACAACTTTTCAAATTTAGCTCGTAACTAGTAATAACAAAGCTAGCAATGGTGAACAGGTAAATGTGTACACCAGGTGCACAGGAAAGTCATTACCGGTTTTTCTAAGAGATGTCATTAAGTTTAAGTATGCAATGTTATGAGTTGTCATTTTATTCTACTGACATCAAGCTTCAAAGCCATGTTATATTTTGCGAAAGTAACACCGTCATAGATTTATACCTGTCGAAAATGTCGAGTTTCATGCCTGAAGAAGTGCATATGCGACATGCATTACTTTTCTTATTTAACCAAAGAAAAAAGCAGCTGAAAGTCGTCGTTTCCTGGTAGAAACTTACGGTGAGCATGCTCTATCCATAAAAATTTGTAAGGTGTTGTTTTGACAATTCAAAAGTGGTGATTTCGATATGCAAGACGAAGAACGTTCTGGTAGACCGAAAAAGTTTGAAGATATGAAACTGCAGGAGTTATTGGATGAAGACAAAAGATGGGAAAATGGATGCCACATCAATTGAATGACAGGCAAATGAAAAATCGATCGAAATATCGTCTGTGAAATAGTGCTTCAAAGGTATGATCGGAAGTCATTTCTGCATCGAATAGTGACGGGAGATGAAAAATGGATTTATTTCGGAAACCCTAAGCGCAAAAAATCATGGTTATCACCTGGCGAAGCCTGCCCATCGACTCCAAGACCAAATCGTTTCGGTTGCAAGACAACGCTCTGCGCACCAGAGTGGAGTGGTGTATTACGAACTATTAAAACCTGGTGAAACAGTTAATACTGATCACTACCGACAACAAATTATCAATTTGAATCATGCATTGATAGAAAAACGTCCAGAATGAACCCAAAGACACGGTAAAGTGATTTTACAGGACAATAAGCAAAACAGGTCAAGGAAGCGTTGAAAGCACTTGAATGAGACATAATATCGCACACACCGTACTCTCTAGACCTTGCTCCGTTCGACTATCACCTTTTCGCATCAACGGAACACGTGCAGAGCAGCATTTCGCCAATTTCGAAGAAGTTAGATAATGGCTCGATGGATTTTTTTGGGATAGCATCCATAAATTGCCTGAAAGATTGGCAAGATGTGTAGAATAAAATGGCCGATACTTTGAATAAATAATTTTTTCTATTTTCTTGAAAGTTATGTAGCTTTTTTCAAAAGATTGGTCAACAAAATCTGTAATAACTTTCCAGTGCACCTGTACAGGATATGATCAAATTAGTTATAATCTCCATAAATTGTATTAAATTCTACACTATAGCAATACTTTTTCTTTCCGTAACTGAAACAAAAATTGTTCTCCTAAGTCTAGTAAACGAGTCCTCTACATTTCTACTTTCTCCCTAGCCTTTGTCTTGCTCTCTCTCATAGCTCGGTGTTTGTTGTTCGCTTGGTTAGTACTTGCTGACGAAGACTTGTATTCCATGTTCAATGAATCTACTAGTTTCGAATGCTGATTTCAAACTATTATTAAATGTAACGACATTGGTTTTGATTGTATTCTCAAATAAAATCAAGAAAAATTGCTAGGTACCAAACAAATTTGCTATAAAGAGCTTCGGTTTCGGTAATTTGGAGAAATACATATACTGCTGCTTGCAACAAAAGAGAAATGATATAATAACAAAGTACTTTAAATTGATTAAAAGTAGCGCAAAGTTAAAAATTTGCTAGTTATAATATATTACATAACGACCTTGTCTCCAAAAATTATTAGTGACATTATTAATGACTCATATCAATCGTTAAAATGAGGTGAACTCTCTGGATACAATTCCTTTAATTTTTTGAAAACGCTATCAGTACTGCGATCATTCGTGTTATATGAAAAGTTTGTCTTCAGTATAGCATTATTCTTGGGTGTTGAAGTAGGGGACAACTTGATTTTTTAAATACAGAATTTTATGTACTCGTACATTTGTATATAATTAAACCATTTTCCATTTATGCAGTAAGTACGTGTGTTGTAGTTCTCTCCAAAATATATATTTCGTGATGTTTTTATGTTATTAGTTGTTAATTATTTAAAAAGTACTTGTACGTAAATGTTTCTCTATAACTTTTCTATTCTGAATTTTCTTGTCTATAATCCTTTTGTTTTGTCTTTTATCGTATTTTATTTTAGTTGAATAAAATTATTTAAAAAGTTTTTCTTTATATCCAATCCTGTTCTAAAATACATTTTCTTCGCCAAATTTGCCTGATCAATTTTATCTTATTTTAAAAAGTTACTTGTGATTTATTTTCCTTTTTCACCATCATATGAGATCATGAATACAATAAATCGATCTTTTCTATTATATAGTGCAGTGCATATTAGGGTAATATCCATGCTAGTTGTGCCGGCATATCTGAACGAAAGCGCGGTGTGTAAAATTCTATCAGCAGGTAACGTAGTGGCTTCCATCTTTTTAGGATACGAAAGGTATTATTCTTATCGATTACCTTCCAAAAGGTCAAACCATCACCGGCGTATATTACGTGAGTTTTATTAGACAAATTAAAGCAAAAAATGAACGAAAAGCGTTCTGATTAGGCAAAGCAAAAATTATTTTCCACCAAGACTATGAGGTATTGATGCTATGGCAATAATTCCTGCATTGATCGTGCGAATTGAAATTTACCTGACCAATCAGTAAAAATTTTTAGACGGTTTTAAAGATTGAGAGTTCTGAATTTTATCAAAGCATACGTACTTTAGATTGTCGCTGATCCAAATAGTGTCCACGTTAGGATCTTTGTATAATTATAATTAACGAGCTGTTTGATCAAACAGCATGGAGAATCTTATATTTATCTATCGTTTTTAGTATTTCAGTGTTTCTAATTATGGTATCTATGGCCTATGATCTGACGCAACGAAACACCCTTGTACCTTACTAGTCGGCAATTTTAAACAGACAGCGGTTTTAAAGCGTGAGGGTTCTGAATTTTATCAAAGCATACATAATTTAGATCATCGCTAATGCAAATAGTGTCCATGTTAAGATTTTTGTATAAGTGCAATAAATGCAATAATACCGGGTCACGATTTAGTTATTTAGTCTTTAATTATTAAAAAAGAATTTAATGAAAAACTAACGCAGATTAATAAGGAAACATATATCCAGCTTTTGGTCTCAAAAGTAGAATCTCATCTAGAAGAGGTTATCAGTGAAATTAACGAAGTGAAAATAACGATAGACTGCCGAATCAGTTGAAGGATTTGGATGACGGTACTCGCTTTGTAGCGGATAATGCCAAGGTTTTTTTAATTTTAAAGTCAATCGACTTTACCAAGGAAATATCTGAAATAAGGTCACGTAGACGGGAGTGTTTCGTTGCGTTAAATCATAGGCTATGGATACCATAATTAGAGACACTGAAAAACTAAAAGCGATAGATAATTATAGGACTCTCTATGCCCTTTCATGAAACAGCACTTTATTAAAATTATACGAAGATCTTAACATTGACACTATTTGGATCAGCCACGAACTAAAGTACGTATGCTTTGATAAAGTTCAGAACTCTCAAGCTTTAAAATCGAATTCGCGCGATCAAGGCAGGTGCGGCAACAAATCGGAGTTTAATTCGTGAATTATTGCCATGGCAACACTTCTATGGGTCGCGTGTGGTCTTGGTGGAAAATGATTTTTATCCTTGCTAAATGAGAAATGTTTGCTTTAATTTGTCCAAAAAAAACTCACGCAATTTACACCTGTAATGGTTTGACCTTTTGGAAGGTAATCAATTAGCAAAATACTTTTCGCATCGTAAAAAGATGGAAGGTATTACCTTTCCTGCCACTGTCGCCACTGTTTAGATTGTTATTTTGTTTCGGGCTTATAATGATGAATCCAAGTCTCATCTGTAATGATAAATACAAAATTTTAGTCATCACTGAGCATTCACGGCACCTACCTCGCCGACAGTTTCTTCATTCAAAATCTGTTTTGCGTGTCCTTTAGAGATATTTATAGCCTCCACTACATCAGGATTTTTTAAACAATGATGTTTTAACACCATAATATGCACTTTTTCAACAATTTCTGGTATAGTGGTAGATGTCGGATGTCCACTGCGCGGTGAATTTTTAACAATTATGCGACCACGTTTGAACTCATGAACCAAGTTCTTCAGACTATCCTTAATGTCATTATGAATAGTTGTCGTTGATAAGTCTTTCAAAAAGTACTTAATAACAACACGAATTTCAACTATCCATCTAATTAAAAACTCTGAACGCTATTAATTAAACAATCATCACAACGAAATTAATAAATGTGGAGAGCTGAAACTTAACAATTGACGTTGTTAGGAAAGCGGCGCACAAAAAACAGTCTGAAACTGCTTCATCTATCTAATATTCTACGGACCTTTCAATGCCCCTTCGTAAATACTAAGTCGTGAATTTGAATTTGCGATTATTTTCTTTTCTTTTAGACGGCAATTGTACAATACAAGTATTAAAATATCGAAAATCTTATATAACATCTTATTTATATCGAATAAAATTATTTCCACTAGTGGTGTATGATTTTGACTGTAACTCATTGAATTTATGTGACCATATTTTCTAAAATTTTTGATTAAAAAAATGTTATTTTCGAACTTATGAAACGTTTCTTTTTCTACTCGTAGAGTAACATGTAAGAAAACATCTCTTGTCAAAATCAGTGATCTTACAATACTACAGATTATCTAGTAGCGTTGATACTATTCATTTAAATTTCATATTTCTATAGATAATAGAGGTCGAAAAATAAATCAATAAGGAAACCATGCTTAATGTAAATGTCAACTTGGAAATTATTAAATATTACTTATCCAATATTCTTGCTTCAAATTCAATTTTACACCGCATTTATAACCGCAGAATTCAGAAGTGCCTATGTTACACAGAGATTTAACAATTATTAAACGATTGATTGATAATAAACTACTGATAAACATTATTAAATACTTCCGAATTAAACTTATATCCCTGTGAAAACGAACACATGCACGTGCATGTATATCCATCCACACGTTTGTTTCGCGCATTCGCCGGACTCCCCTAAACTACTCATTGCCTTACGCACATGATTATTTTTTATCAGTGTTTGCTGTTACTCTGACTCATTTATTTATATTGTGACGCAGCTGTGGGTCCAATTTGTGTCACGCCAGTGCGTTGGTAAAACGTGAGTATTATTAAAATACATACATACATACATGTAGATGTCTGCAGATAATGCAAAATTTTACTTAATTTTCTTGATTGTAAACGGTAAGTTTTCCGTTAAAATTTTGACAATGTGAATAAGATAAGGACTGACATGTATAGGTATATTTTTAGTTAGTTTCATTTTACAGAAAGCAGATTCATAATATTTGGTCAAGCAATTAGTTACCTTCAATTCACTTCTGTATTTATTGAAGTCAGAATTGTTAAAACACTTTTTAGATTACGTATTCACAGTTTACAGTTATTTATTTGAGAAAAACGATAAAAATCATATTAATGTTTGTTTGTGCTAAATAATAATATCCACAATATCTTATCTAAACAAAGGTAAATTATAAAAACATTAATTGTTTTTAATTATATCTTTTGATCTCCTATCAATAAATACAAAAATAAAAACATTTTGCCATTTTTGATTCAGTATTTCTTTAAGAATGTGTTTGTTGCGTGTTTGATGTTTTATTACCTGACTTTTCAATTTTGCCCATAAATTTTGACTTGACTTAGACATTTTCAAGAAGTGTTCATTAATTTCGAACAATTATACAGTAAGTATTATCATCGTATACGGATCTTACTGTGAGATTATCTTTTTTTTTTGTAAATATGTCTTTAAAATGCAAAAATACAGAAAAATACAACCTCTTCCGCCGAAGTACAGTCTTAGATTATCATTGTATTTTATAGTAGTCTACAAATTTAGGCTAGAAGATTGGAATATATTACATTTATTTTCTTCTGATAATGTATTAAATTTATTTTCATCTGTGAACGTGACCCATTTTCGAAATCCGCATAACTGGATTACATACTGCTTTAGAATTCTGAAACACTTTTTCTATTTATTTCGCTAATGTTACCCGTTTATGATCCCATAATTTCGCGTGAACAGTTTTTGCACTAACTTTTTGCCAATACCATCATCTATTAAAAATAACGTAAATAAGCCACTTTATTTAGTAACGAATGCGTTCATTTTCTAAATAAATGAATGGTCTCAAATCAATAAACTATTTATGATGAATGATTCAAAAACAACTTGCATGATATTTAAAACGACTACTGGTTCTTTCGTGCCTCTTATACTTAAACTTAATATAGAAACATATATTCCTATAAATTCTAAAACATATTAGATATATACATTGATTGTACTTCGGATTATTCTACTCACAAGTACTATCTAAACAGCTATGGTAATAGAAATTTGAAAACTATTAGATTAGATGAAGCATGACATTTTTTTGGGATCGGAGTAGTGGAATTAAGGGAATATTCTACCTTGTTGGAGGGAAAAAATATCCTACTTCATGAATATTAACAGCTAAATAAATAAATACAATATTTATAAAAAGACTTAAATACTTATTACATAAGTATTTTTTGTTTAAAAAGGACAAACAATAAATGTTAATGTAAAATAAGGGCCACAAAACACACACTTCTGTATTATGGAAGAGATTCACATCTACTAATATTGCGGAAATCCAAAAAAAATTTAATCTTTATGCGACCAGATGTGTTAGAAAAAACTATAACTCACAAAATTTACAAAATACCAGCTCTTTTTAATTAGTATTTCATAAATTGCTGAACGAATAGAAAACACATTAAACCTAACATTTGGATATCGATAATTCGCTGTATGTGTATACGAATTAAAGTTATCATAGCCTGTTCACAAAAAATATCGAATTAATGAAAGAAATCGCAAAATACACTTAAGTTCACCAAAAAGTACTTAGAATTTTGAAACAACGTTTCAATATTTGGTTAAAATTTTATCATAAATATCAACTTCACCGTAGTTCAATATTTAGAAAAACATATATATATATATATATTATAAGTGAACAGAATTTCAAAATATCATAATAATTTTTAGTAATTAGTTCAGTAAATTTTAAAAACAAGTTTACAAAAAAGTGAATTCAAAATTTTAAGTATTGTTTTTTATATTTACATATAGATTTTAATTATTAATCTGTAATTAGTGGTTGCAAGTTCATATAGTTACTTTCTACCTCTTCAACAAATCTTGTTCAGCTATTTCTTCCTCTTTACAAGCTCTTCTAAATCCTCATAAGTTGTATGAGGCAGTCTTCAATCAAATCATCGCGCACATCTGCATCTTTTGCTTCAGAATCACTTTTTATTTCTAATGCATTAATTTTAGTAACGGCGAATGTTCATTATTGAACATTCATGTTGCAAGACACACAATAATTTCGATAATTTTTGAAGCTGAAACAATACTTTGGGACAAATTGACATACATCAGCGTTAGAGCTTTCATTATTAGGTTGATCGTACGCCTGAGGCATCTTTCTAATAAGTCTTCAGAAAAAAGATCTTCATAAGGTGAACAATGTGAATCCATTGCATTTGCATTTGTAGATAACTTATGTGTTGACATTTCATTTATTTTGTTTGTTAAAAAGTAGATTGCACATATTTTTGATTAATGTGGAACTCATTAGTATTTAGTATTATTTGTAAGCAAGAATAATATATGTTTGTTCCGTATTTTTTATGTACACTCATGTATTATATAAAATGACATTATTATTATGTTTTGAGCTTTCTTACACTTCTTCAATCCAATGCTGAAAAACATTTCATTGAACCCACATATCTGTGAATATGAGATCTGCTGGACGCGAATGCTACTGGTGGTATTATATACTACACAACAAAACAGTATTTAATGCTTATTATACACCGTTACTTAATGGTACGTTAATGGTACGTATTTGCCAATTTTGTCCAAATATTTATTTTTTGCACTATTAGTTCAATGAGATGTGTAATTTTACTTATTTTGTTTTTGAGTGTAATATATAGGCGGTTCGTTGCAATTGTTTTGCCGGTTCATACAGACTGTTTCAGGTAAATTCTGTGTTGCATTTATGCTTATAACAGAATTAATAATTAATGCTACATATATAATATGTGTATAGTACAAAGTAATAATTAATTCATTGGTGTTATAATGATATATTCTACTTGCGTATACTGCGTGCGTGTGTGCTAGTGCTCCAAGTGTTATATATGTATATTACAGTTTTCTGCTGCTGATTATGGTCACTTATTTGTCAAAATAGATAACCAAATAACTTAAAAAACATGTATATTGTGGTAAACTGATTTTTACTAAAACATAGGTATTATTTCAATATCCACACCTTTTTATAAGTAGTATAATAGGGATCATTGTTCTAAATAAATATCAAGTTTTAAATTCATTATCTTACCATTGGAAACTGTATGATTTCTAATATCATATATAATTCGATTAATAAAATGTTCCCACTTCTACGACAAACTAAAACTGTGTTGCTCCAACGTATTTAATCGTTGGGTACAAGTGTGCTTTTGCATTTTCTAATTCTTCGTAAATAACGTTTCATAATTCTAAGTATTTTTTACTGAACTTAAGTGTATTTTGCGATTTCTTTCATTAATTCAATATTTTTTGTGAACAGGTTATGATATCCTTAATTCGTATATATATCGAATTATCGATATCAAAATGTTAGGTTTAATGTGTTTTCTATTCGTTCAACAATTTATGGAATACTGATATTTTCATTTTTATGTCTTTTCATAATTTATTTTTGGCTCATAGCGTCTTCTGTTATTGAGAGTTTGAACAGCCGAGTTTTCGCGTTTTTTGCGTAGTTTTGTTGTGCGTCCATACGAAACAATGTTTATTTCCTACTGAAGGTAGTAAATTAGTTATCGAAGTACGTATCAACGAAACAAATATTAATGTAGTATGTATAGGGTCAATACCCTATGGCTTTTACCTTTATGAGAATTATTATCTTACTCGCAATGCAATTTTTTTCAAAATCTATAAAAATGTGTAATAAAACTATTTGTCGTGAAGTAATCGTTCGTTAGAAACGTTCCTAAAATTAATTTAAACATACAACTTATTTATAATTTAGGTTAAATATTATTTACCTATATTATAAATATAAATTATTGTGCCTTCAATTTTAAATGAATTATAACTTGAGTGATATTAATATAAAGAAAATTTCTAATTCTTTCTAAAGATGTAAAAGAGTACAGTTATTAATTATATAAAAAAAACATTTCTTTTCAAGTTTCTGCCTCCATTCCTTGTTTATTTAGTTAGTACATTTATTACTATAAATCAAATATTTTCTATTTTCAAATTAAAAGTAATGTTACCAATATTCTATTTTTGTATTCTATTAGTTTTTATATAAACAAAAGTTAGGTTACCATAATAATTAACTATCGGATTAGAATCGATTATCAATTTAAACTAAATTTTTATTTGAATATTCTATTGATAATTATTATGTGTGATGCATTTATTAATTAATATAATTTACAGATACAATTCGGCATGTAATTTCTTTCTGTTTTGGTGTTACTATATTTTTTTCACAATATAAAAACCATTAACATACTATCATGTGCATGACAATAGCAGTTGCCTTAAGTGCGCTGAAATATCAATTTATACGTTAAATAAAGAAATTCAAGTTTATTAAACTCTAGTCCAACATGTTACATAACTAAAACAATAAATAGGTTTATTAATATCAAAGAGTAAATAAAACTGTTTATATTCTAGTACAAACAAAATAATTGTGCATTAAAATAGCAGTCATGCCAAAATACAAACCATATGTCATTTCTACTTAGTTAATTGGATTAAAACACTTAATATTTTGTTGCTTTACCTTCACTGTTTATCACCTCCCGTCATCTGTGGGGCGACTTCACCTGTTGTCTTCATGTCGAATCGTCAATCTTTTGCGGCTTAGCAGCAGATACAGTCTTTTTCAATCCCATCCAGAAATTTTCAATGGAGTATAAGTCTAGCGATTGTGCTGGCCAACCTAAAACGCGAACGTTATTATCTCGAAACCATATTTTCACTTGACGAGAAACATGCTTCGAATAGTTATCCTGCTTAAAGAACTATCTTAGTGGCGACTTTTTTCCGTTCCATTGTACGTGTTCATGAGCAAACGATAATCTACTTTATATTTGCCTTTTATCTAATAATGATACCTATCTAGGCCTTCTTGCACGCAACTTTTCTTGAATCAATCTTCCTCTAATAGTAGAGATGCTTATACAGAGGTGTAACTCACTTTTAATTGTACTTGAACTTATGAACGGTGTCCTCTTTTCACAAGTTATAATGTTTTCCTTTCTCCTCCAGTTCTGAGCATTTACAATAATTTTCGCAGAACATGAGAGCGTATTTTGTATAAAATTGTAGTTTTTGCCTCTATTAAATAGATCGAGTATAATTGCTCTTTTCTCCGACGAACAATGTTTTGCTCGGCCCATATTACAACAGAAATGGATGATTAAAAAATTGTTTAATTATTCTACAACAGACAGAAGTTTATACGTTTGCATTTAGTGCCGCCAGCTATAGTACTGGTATTTTAATGCATAGGCAAATAAGAGCGCGTGACTAGAAAACTCAGTAATTCCCCCTCATATTCGGTACCGAACCGAAAACCATATATATTCAATGATTTTAAATAATTTCAATATAGCTTCATCAGAATTCTCCGTTATAAATGTTATTTATAAGTATTTATTTAGGACTGCTATTTTCTTGCACATGACCGTATATAATAAAAATTAATATAGATGGAAGTTAATATTGAATTCTTAGTTTTACATCGCCAAAATTATAACATAAATTTATCTTTTCCTAAATTGTCCTATTTTTTACTAATTTTATTATTGTTAATCAAAATGTAGGGAAACATAACGTTGAGAAAGATTCTAAAAACTATAAGAATTAAGTAGTCTTTCCTCTTTTATTTTTAATCAAAAATATAATGAGAAATTTTGTATATGGTCTACCTAGCCGTGAAAGCAATGACAAATAGCATTAATTTATATATTTATCGTGAAAATTGATGGAGCTGGAACTGCAAGAGGAATTTGTTGACTCATTAAGCCGTTGTTCGAGCAAAAAGACCTTAAAATTTTACTTGAAAACAATTCTGCTGCATAACAATTGCAGAATGTATAATGCTCAAAAAGTTCTATATGTTATTGAGAAACGTGATATCCAGAAGTTAAGAATTTCTAAATTTAAAATAAGTAATTACGTGTGCGAAGATTTTCTTCTCATAGTGACCTGAAAACTGCTATTAATGATTGTTTTGAGGAGTTACCGAAAGAATTATTTTTTTTGAAGAGTTCTCATTGTTGTAGAAACGTAAGAATAGGTGTATACTACTGTGGGCAAAAAATAGTAAGACTTTTTAATTTAAATTTCGCGCGAAAACCCATTCGCTGAAATATTTTTTTTCTAGGTTGGTATGACTGTCAGTGACATCTGTGCCAAATGTCACATCAAAATAATCATTAGTGTTTAGTACACGCTTGCCTTTCTGAAGTACAAAAAGTGCATTCGGCGATTTTTACAATGAGTGAAATTATTCAACAAAGAAGTTCCATTAAATTTTGTGTACGGAATCAAATTTCTGGTGCCGAAACGTTCAGAATGTTGCAAAAGGCCTTCGGTGATAATTGTTTGTCGCGAGCAAGCGTTTTTGATTGGTATAAATTATTCAAAGAGGATCGAGAACGCGTTGATGACGAACCACGTCCAGGACGGCCATCAACATCAACTGATGATCAACACGTCAATAGAATCAAGGAATTGGTGCTTGAGAATCCACGATTAACAGTCAGAGACCTTACTGACATCGTTGGAATATCGGAAGGATCAGTGAAAACCATTTTGAAAGATCATTTGGGCCTAAGAAAAGTGAAAGGACGATTTGTTCCAAAATCACTCAACTTTTTCGAAAAACAGCGTCGCGTTGACGTCTGTGAAACAATGCTTTCCGACTATCAAGACAAAATGAAAGGCATCATAACTGGAGATGAGACTTGGATCTACGCTTATGACCCGGAAACAGACGATCAATCGGCCGAATATCGTATCAAAGGTGAGCCGAAGCCCAAAAAACCACGTCAAAGCAAGTCAAAAATCAAGGTTATGTTGACAGTTTTCTTCGATTATCGAGGTGTGGTGCACTCCGAATTCCTTCCGACCGGCCAAACTGTCAACAAAGAATACTATTTGAGTGTTATGCGTCGTTTGCGCAATGCTAGTCGTAAAAAGAGGCCAGAATTATGGGCCGACAACTCTTGGTTTTTGCACCACGATAGTACACCGTCGCATACTGCATTAATTCTTCGTGAGTTTTTCGCCAAATTTTCAACCAATATCGTGCCGCAACCACCGTATTCGCCTGATTTAGCTCCGTGTGACTTCTGGCTATTTAGCAAACTCAAACGACCGCTCCGGGGAAACCGTTTTGAGTCAATTGAAGACATTAAACGTGAATCGCTACGCGCATAGAGGGCTATTCCTGAAATTGACTTTAACAACTGTTTCGAGAATTGGAAGAAACGTTGGCACAAGTGGATTGGGGCCAGGGGGGATTACTTTGAGGGGGACGAAATAGATTTGGAAGAATAAATTAAGAATTTAAAAATTATGAACAAAGTCTTACTATTTTTTGCCCACAGTAGTATATAGATGTTAAGTGAGCGTAAGTATAAATATTCTTTTCATTGCTCTTTGTCTGATGCCTAGGTAGATTTCATAAAAATCTCCTCTTGTAATAATAATAATTGTAGTAGAAATTTTAGTCCAAAAATTGAATTGTATGGATTTCATTATTTTAAGACTAAAGTTATCTAATGTTTAATTTTTTTTTCTCTATTTTTTCCCAAATTTAAAAATATGTATTTATTTCTGGAAGATGGCATTTCCATCGTTAATTTTTTAGTTATTTTTTACACGTTAATAAAATTTTTAGGATAAGATTGGAATAGTCTGAAAAAGATTACTGAAAACTATCAGAAGCTTAATCAACGATTAAATTGACATTTCATCCTATTAGAATTAATAAGCTTCTTAAAAATATGTACACTTGTATATAAATGTGGGAAGATCATATCAAAATAACAGAATTTGTTAATTTAAATATTTGTAGTAGCTAGTTTTCTTTTATAATAGGATTATTTTCTTTTCAGACTAATATGACACTACCATGCGACAACATAAAAATTTTACAAAGACTGCCAGCACACACCAGTGATGTAACGAGCTGTGATTTCGCACCTAATTTTAATTTAATTACTGGATCAAGGTAGATAAATTTGATTAACTTACATTTTAGGTACTAATATATCGTCGCTTTACTTCCTTATGTACGAGGGAGCGTTTTTATATTCGCGGAATGAGCGGGTTGTAGAGGGGTGAGTAGGCGCATTGGGGGCGTGGCCTATGCAGCGACTCATGATTAGTATAAATACGAAGTTTCATTGTTATTAGACAGTTAGTCTTTGAGCTATCGTCAACCAAGTAACATAATCAGGAGTGAAAAGTGAAATATGGAAAAAATCGAATATCGTGCCGTTATAAAGTTCCTTACCAGGCAAGGAAAATCAGTCGCGACCATAATGAATGAGATGTCATTGGTTTACGGCGACTCTTGTCCAGGAAAAACCATGGTGTACAAGTGGCATAGTTTATTTAAATAAGGAAGGGAATCCCTTGAAGACGACCCGAGGCCGGGCAGGAGCATTGAGGTGACCACGCCAGCACTTATCCAAAACGTTGAACAAATTGTACTCGAAGATGCTCGACTAAAGAAGAAACACCTCGCAGAAATGGTTGGAGTATCCGATACAACAATCATCATCTCGGCATGTCTAAGGTCAACGCATGATGGGTGCCGAGAATGCTCACGCCGCCGCAAAAACAACAGCGCGTAGAGTGTTCGCGTGCATTTTTGGACCTCTGTAATGAAGACAAGGATGGTGTATTGAGTGGAATTGTTACTGGAGACGAAACTTGGGTTCATCATTATGAACCTGAGTCCAAACAAGACTCCATGCAGTGGCATAAAAAGGGCACAGCACCTCCCAAGAAATTTAAAGTGTCACAATCAGCTGGGAAACTAATGGCAATGATATTTTGGGACTCGGAAGGAATATTGTTGATTGATTATAAAGATAAAGGTGTTTCTATAACCGAAGAATATTACGCTTCAATATTAGAGCGACTAAAAGAAGCCATTAAAGAGAAAAGACGGGGAAAATTGACAAAAGGTGTTCTGCTTTTGCACGACAACGCGCCCGTCCACAAGAGCCGCGTTGCGTTAGCTGCCCTGCATAAGGTGGGCTTCGAAATTGTGAATCACCCACCCTACAGCCCAGACCTGGCCCCGAGTGATTATTACCTGTTTCCGAAAATGAAAAAAGAGCTGCGGGGTAAAAAATTTACTGCCGATGATGAAGTCAAGGAGGCAGTTTCGGCGTATTTTGCAGATAAAGAGAAATCATTTTTTTATGAGGGTATAAATAAATTAATTGAAAGATGTGAAAAATGTATCCGTCTTGCAGGTGAATATATTGAAAAAGAAAAATAATTTGGTTTTTTTATTTCCACCCCTCGTCCCCCATTCCGCGAATATAAAAACGCTCCCTCGTATCAGTCATTAGTGATATTCACCGTCACAATGCAATACAGCTAAGATTCTAAAGCTAATTTTAAAAGTAAGTTTTTGAAAAAAGGTAGTTCTCTCAAAAAAGGATGTATGTATATAAACAAGTTATGAGAAATACAATAAATGATAACGCATAAACATAACATTTTTTCACTTCTTAATTTCAACAAACTTTAGCATAAGAAAGTCATTTACTGATTCTCTTCATGTTCTTAGAATTCTTTTCCGTCCAGAAATGACTACGTTTAAATATATAATTTTTATATGATAATATAGAGGTGAGAAAACTATACATCCATCTCTCGGACTAGACTGAGAATATAATTTCAAAAGCATATACACAAACTTCTGCTTAATATGCAAACAGTGACATTGTGCGACTTATCAGCTATTACCAAAATACAATGTAATTAACGAAAATAATTTACTGTCGAAACAATACCAATACAACGATCAATTCGTTCCATACAGGACTCATCAGGCAGTCTCTGCTTTATTTACAGGGTGTTTCAAAAAGAATATACGTATTTCGAATGCATATATTTATGAAACTTTAAGACATTCGAATATGAAACTTTACACACATAATTGCGCACCTCTCAAGTTTAGATTACGGATGTTCAATATGTCCTCCATCAGCGACACGAACAATATCACATCGATACTCAAATTTCTTCCATACTCGGGCAAGCATGACCTTCGTCACTGATGTTATGGCAGTACGGATCCGGTTCTTCAACTCTTCCAGATTATGTGGGAGTGGTGGTACATAAACGTTGTCTTTAACGAAACCTCACAGAAAAAAGTCACAATGTGTCAAATCCGGTGACCGTAGAGACATGCTAAGTTGCCAGCTCCTTGACGACCAATCCAACGGTTCAGTAGTTCCATTCAGATATTCACTCACTTGGCGACTCCAGTGAGGAGGTGCCCCGTCTTGTTGAAAAATTAAGTTGTCTTCGTGCAGCCTCGAAAACAAACAGTTTTGTAATATAGGGAGATACTGCTGACCGTTAACCATGTTTCCATCAAAGAAGAATGGGCCGTAAACAGATGATCAGGATATCGCACAAAACACATTGATTTTAGGCGAATATTCAATGGCTGCATGTGGGTTCTTTAGACCCCAAATTCGAACATTGTGTTTGTTTATCAGACTACTAATATGGAAAGTCGCTTCATCACTGAACAATAGCATCATGAATCTCGTTACAAAATGCCACACGTTTCCGTTTGTCATCAGGACGCAGAGCTTGTAACAACTGCAACTTGTACAGCTTCATAACCAACCGATGTCTCAAAATTCGCTAAATTGTTGTTGTAGGCAGTTGTAATTCCCGACTGGCACGACGTGTTGATTTTGAAAGATTACGTTGGAAAGCAGTTTGAATTCGTGCAACATTTTCTTCAGAAACACGAGGGCGGCCAGGACTCTTTCCTTTATATACACATACTGTATCTACAAACTGTCGAAACCATCGGCTAATGTTCCACCCATTCGGAGGATCAATCAATACCAAGCGAAATATTTAATATATCCAAAGGAATCTGAAATGCAGAAAGTGATAAGTATTTCGCGAACGTCCAAAAAGCACACATTTATGTATCCTCTGTCTACTGTTTATGGTGTAAAATTCTTCATTTAGAATTTATCAAGTTTTCCATGATTTCGAGTAAAGCTAAGTCTGTTTCCATTTTAAACTTCTGATTAGTGCGCTTACAACTTCATAAAATTAGATAAAAATTGATCACGATAGACCGTTTTCTTAGTGGACTTAGTGATGTAGTCTTAGGCTATTTGGACGATTTAATTATCTTGTCATCAACATTCGACGAACATATTAAAGACTTGGAACTTGTGCTCGCTAGGTTAAAACAATTTAAACTTAGAACAAATGGAGACAAATGTGATTTCGCTTGCTCTAACATCAAATATCTCGGTCATTTGATAGCACCTAATGGAATTCAAGTTGATCCTGAAAAGACTTCTGTACTAGCTAATACTGCTGTTCCGAAAAGCGCGAAACAAGTTTTGTAATTTCTTGAAACGTGCTCTTGGTATACACGTTTCGTGTCGCAGTTTGCAGACATATACCGCCCACTGAGTAGTCTTACTAAGAATGCAAAATGGGAATGGAGCCTATACAACAATCTTCTTTCAAAGCACTGGAAAAACTACTTATCCAATCTTACAACAGAATGATCAAAGGAAACCTTGTATCTTAAGAACTGCTGCAGTTGGTGCAGTGCTTCTTCAAGGTGTAGGTGGATGGAAGAGATCATTTTTTTGCCAAATCCGGGCTTTTTTTCAAAATGTTACTTAAACCGTTTAACAATTTACAATAATATTTCCCGTTAATTATTTTTGTATCCTCAAGGTAATCGAGGTCGATTATGCCTCGTACATTCCAAAAACTGGTCATTAGCTTATTGGTCGATAAAACTACCTTCTTCGACGACAGAAATCCACTAGATTGATTGTTCTTTGAAGTATGATGATGAATCCATTTTTTGTCCATAGTTAAGGAAAAACGTAAAAATTTTTTTTATTGTCTTTAATATCGTCAAATCTGCCTCTGTTGCGCAAAAGGTTTTTCTCTGTCCAAATGTCTGCGTAATATGCGAACATTTCACACAAATTTATCTGTGATATGTTTAGTCTTAGTTATCGCGTATATTCATTTCGCAGTCTTGCAATACAAAGTTGGGCATTTTGTCATTTCTGCTGTGGTGACCACATTTGGTCGTCCTAAATGTTCGGTATAAGTTGTGTTTGTATGATTTCAACAAAAGTCATATATAAACCATTTTAATCGATTCTGAAGGGTTTGAGTAATATTTATCAAATGTCGAGTTTGTATAATAGTTTTTTTACGCATGAAATAATGTTTGTTTAGTATTTTTTCTGTTTTCTATGAGAGAGAGAGAGAGAAAGAGAGAGATTGAAAGCGAAAAGAGAGAAAATTGTATTAGAACATTAAATTTAGAATGATTTGAGACCATACATTACCTTAAAAAAACATTACTAAGATATAAATATTGTTTCTGATATTTTATTTAAGTTCTTGGTAAACTTTTACTAATCATTAAATCAAAAAATAGGTGTACATTTACCTACAAAAAGCTTTGTTACTAAAAACACATTTTATTTTCAGCGATAAAACGATAAAAGTATGGGAATGGATCCCTTCCGAAGGATATGTAGAAAAACCATTTTCGCCTTTACGTGGTCACAAATATGGTGTAACCTGCGTAAAAGTTTCACCTCAAGGGTCAATGTTAGCGTCAGCTTCTATAGATGGTACTGCCGTTCTTTGGAATCTTCATTCCGGAACAAAAATATATACGATGACCCAAGTAAACGGTGATGCGATAAGAGTTTGTAGGTAAACATAATATTATGAAGACTAACTTTATAACGTAGTTTCGTCTTTTCGTTTAAAATAAATAGATTTGCTCCAGACAGTTCCACGCTAGCAACTAGTGGGGATAATGGGGCCATTTGTTTTTGGGATTTAATACATCGAAGTTTGATAAAGTAAGTAATAATTATTTTCGTTTACTATATTAGGTTTTTGCTAATAATACAAAATATAATCAACTGGAAGTATTAATGTTGTATTCAAATATTTAAAAAAATCAAAATTATAGTAAAAAGAGCGTCTATTGGTTAATAAAATAAAATTGTTTTTCTTACAAAATACAGCGTGTTTCAAAACGAATATACGTATTACAAAGTATTATTTTGTCCATACTATCGATCGCTGCACATCGGCTCGGCTATTGGAGAAACGAATACATAGTCTAGTTTATTTAATAGCCGCTAGATGTCAGTTGTCTTCTGTTTTTCTTGGTAACCGTCATATGTTTAAAATGGCTACTCCGCAGCAGAAGTCATTTTGTATTCTCGAGTTTGCGAAGTGCAATTCCGTGATTGTAGTGCAAAGACGTTTCTGGTTGAACTACCAAATAGATCCTCCAAATGGGTCGAACATTCGCAGATGGTATCGACAGTTTGTATCAGGTTGTAACATATATTCTGTCCGATTCTCGCAGCAACTCGCATATATACGCATTACGACGAAACGTTGCGAAATCTCTGCAATATGAGTCATATTGGTTTATTCGCAATAAGTTAGTCAGTACTTCTGCAACTTTTGAAGAGTGTACATATTGTTCTCAATTTCTTTTTCGTCCATTAAAGATGGAAGTGACAAAAGAACATATTCGACATGTTATGCTTTACGAATACAAAAAAGGAAATAACGCGAGTGAGTCGGCTAGAAACATTCAAGGTGTCTATGGCAATGATGTTGTTAGTGAACGGATGTGTCGGAGATGGTTTGAAAAGTTTCGAAACGGTGACTTAAGTTTGAAGGATGACGAGCGTACCGGGCGGCCTTCTGGATTTGATAGGGAGGTCCTCCGAACTCGGGTTGAAAATAATCCATTTACAACAGTGCGAGAACTTGCACAAGAATTTGACGTAAGTCATATGACTATACATCGTCATTTGCAATCATTGGGAAAAGTGGTAAAGTTAGGAAAATGGGTACCGCATGAACTATCGCCAGCACAACTCCAACATCGTATTGATGTGTGCATTTCAATGCACTCTCGTCATCTCCGTGCTCCGTTTTTAAATCAAATTGTTACCGGAGATGAAAAGTGGGTGCAATACAAAAATATTAAGCGTCATCATCAATGGCTTAGTCCTGGTGAGAAGGCGGTGCAAACGCCTAAAGCTGGACTGCATCCAATGAAAACATTGCTCTGTGTTTGGTGGGATATTAAAGGTGTAATTCATTTTGAGATGCTGGGAATGAACGAAACCATCACTGCCGCATTTTACTGTCAGCAACTCGACCGTTTAATGGAAGCCCTGCGAAAAAAACGCCCAGCACTGGTCAATCGACGCGGTGTTCTGTTCCATCAAGATAATGCCCACCCACATACGGCTCGCATCACTTCTCAGAAATTGGAAGAACTTGGCTGGGAAAAAATTTCACATCCACCGTACTCCCCAGACCTTGCTCCTACGGATTACCACTTATTTCGAAGCTTACAAAACCACCTTGATGGAAAAAGCTTCAATTCCCAAGAAGATGTTCAAACCGCAGTAACTTTATTTTTTGATTCAAAATCCGAAGAATTTTTCCGTAGAGGAATTCATATGTTACCTGAAAGATGGCTAGCGGTAATAAATAATGAGGGAAAATACATTGACGATTGATAAATAAAAACTTTGTACAAAAATTTAATAAACAAGTTTTACAAATTTTCGGACAGGATTTATGTTACAACCTGATAGATACAGGATGTGTATGTAAAGGAGAGTCCTCGCCGCCCTTGTGTTTCTGAAGAAAACGCTGCACGAATTCAAACTGCTTTCCAACGTAATCCTTCAAAATCAACTCGCCGTGCCAGTCGAGAGTTACAACTGCCTACAACAACAATTTGGCGTGTTTTGTGACGTCGGTTGGTTATGAAGTTGTACAAGTTACAGTTGTTACAAGCTCTGTGTCCTGATGACAAACGGAAACGTGTGGCATTTTGTAACGAGATTCATGATGCTATTTACAATGATAACACTTTCGCACAACGCGTCGTGTTCAGTGATGAAGCGACTTTATATGTTAGTAGTCTAGTAAACATACACAATGTTCGAATTTTGGGTCTACAGAACCTACATGCAGTCATTGAACATGTACGAGATTCGCCTAAAATCAATGTTTTGTGCAATATCCCGATCATCTGTTTACGGCCCATTCTTCTTTGATGGAAATACGGTTAGCGGTCAGCAGTATCTCGCTGTTACTAAACTGGTTGTTTCCGAGGCTACACGAAGACAACTTCATTTTTCAACAAGACGGGGCACCCCCTCACTGGAGTCGCCAAGTGCGTGAATATCTGAATGAAACTACTGAACCGTTGGATTGATCGTCAAGAAGCTGGCGACTTAGCACGTCTCAGCTGGGCTCCACGGTCACCGGATTTGACACATTGTGACTTCTTTCTGTGAGGTTTCGTTAAAGACAACGTTTATGTACCCCCACTCCCACATAATCTGGAAGAGTTGAAGAACTGGATCCGTACTGCCATAACATCAGTGACGAAGGACACGCTTGCCCGAGTATGGGAGGAATTTGAGTATCGATGTGATATTGTTCATGTCGCTGATGGAGGACATATTGAACATCCGTAATCTAAACTTGAGAGGTTCGCAAATAAGTGTGTAAAGTTTCATATTCGTATGTCTTAAAGTTTAATAAATATATGCATTCGAAATACGTATTCTTTTTGAAACAACCTGTATATTCTTCTGCCTAGTATATGCCGCTACCTGTCACGCTGTATATTATCAGCTTACCGTATAATACATTTTCATAACTTATTTGGTCTTCAACAAAAGTATTTCTTAAAAAAAATGCATATTTATAAATTTTTGGTTATTGTATATTGGTTAACGCGACGATGGATGCTTTATCATGTATTGTATATAACTTAATACGTCAAGTAAATTTTTTAATACTCAGACCATTTGCAGTTGCTGGTCTCAGGCAGTAGAGGCAGTGATCCTATAAAGCGCGCTTTTTGAAATATGACCTTGTGTGCACAGTTTTTTTTTTATTTCGGTATTAACTTTAGTGTATCTATACTATCTTGTCTTAATGGCATTAAGCCAATCAAGAAAAGATAATGCACTTTCAAAAAGATTTAAAAGACAGAAATAAGAAAATTATTAAATTAACTTAACAAGTTTGTTGAGTCAAATATTAATGTTTATACAAGATGAAAGGAGTACATAAACTATATTTATAAAATAAAATGCATGTAATTTAGTTTACGTCATTATTAAATGGTTAATTTTTAACATTCTTAGGAACTTAATTTAATATTTAGAGTATGACAATATAACATTTAACTTATCATTTATCAAAAGACATCGATTAGTATAGTAGAACCTATACTCTGTACCACGAATAGATAGTCTAATCACGACCAAGTCGCGTGAATATTTTTGACATTATAAAATATCAGCTTCAAAAGTCTGATTGACACATACACAATTATTCTATTATTTATTTACCTCTAATCAAGAACATTAACTTCAGAAAAGTTTGTTGTAACAATAATTTTGTTATAACAATAATGAAAGTTAAACTGGTTTATTTTATATTAAACATTGAAAATGAAGAGAAACTATTTTGCATTAATCTTGTTAACAGAATATACATTAAATCATTTTTTTTTCAATTTTATATATAAAACGAATTATTAAATTAATTCTTTGAAATTAAAAAAATATTTAAGCGATCGTAATGAATAATTTATTTGTGAGATTATTTTTTTATTATTAATTAGCTCTATAGGGTTGAACCCACAGCGATGTGGAAGATGTCTCAAAATTGTTTTGTTTTTGGATTTAGCAAGCTTATCTACTATGTATTTGTCATATTTCGATTTATGCTGTTTTACTAAATCCAACAATTCCACTTTTAACATATTAGAAATCTAATATTATTTTTAGTAAGCTATTCTTGAACATCATGTTTCTTCGTTCATGAATTTGGTACTTTTCTAATTTTCTAGATTGGCAGGAAGCATTGTTCATAACGATGACAGAATTAATTTCTAATGAGGTAAAATTTTTTCAAACCAATTTTCAAACAATTATGGATTCATCTCTCCAAGGTAATTACCTATTTTATTTGATGGAAATAAGAGTAGGTCATTCTCAAGAAAACCATATTCACAACCAACATGTAATTATATCAACAGTCTTCCTTTTCCACTAGGATTTTACAAACCTGTTGGCACATCCTCATTTAAAACTTGCCAAGCTCATTTAATGCTTTCAATCCAAACATTTGATGATGTATGGCTTATATTTATCCATTGTTCATCGAGAAAATAAATTCATCTATTTTCCGTTCTAAATTGTTTTAGTCTAGACAAATACTGTCTTCGCCATGTAATTATTTCATCTTTTTCCTTTAAGTGGCTATCCCTATCTCTCTTCAAATAGCTAAAAATAAAGGTAGACTAAATGGCACACAGTAATTTATTAAATATGTTACTGAAAATTTATATTTTGCTATTTACTGCCCCCAAGATTTTATTTAATATAGGAATTTCATTTTTAAAGAAAAATGAATGGACTGTATGTCATATCAACGTGTTCTTCCTTTTATAAAAGTTTTAGCTTATTCTACAATGTGCTCTTGTAAAATATAATTTTTGATATTACTGTAAAAATAAACATTTTTACTTAAATAGAAGCATTTAATTTGATTTTATAACAATGTTGCCAGCTGTTTCGACAGTTGACTGAACAGCTTGTGTTTTGGTGCTATTTGGGTGCTGGTTTATATATTTTGAATATATTCAATATCGACTGCTTATCACTCACATTAAAATGGCTATTCTTCCGCTTTCTTAATGGTGATTGCGGCATTCTTACGATTATACGTAACGAATGCACATTCCCTACAAGAAATTATCCTTCTACGAAATTTAGATGTTTTACTTTACTTCTTGCCAACACTACTCTATACTTTTTAATGTCTTGAGAAAGAAAATTACAAAATATAAACGCTAGTAATAATCCAATAAAGAAATAATGACAGAAACTATAATGTAATCTCAAACTTTTTCAAAAAAAACTGAGCTGCAACACATGTTGGGTCTGTGTGTAAACAAAGCTTCAACTTCGCATTGTTTATATGTGTTTAACCAATCAGAAAACTATCACGTGCTGATCACGCATATTTATTAGCCTTATCTGTTCGTGGTACAGACCATAGTAACGAAAATATGCATAATTAGATGGTAACAAAATGGCAAAATCGTTCTTTCTGGTTTTCCATTTTCAAAATAATGCTTTACAAACAAATTTTATTGAACATGTTCGCTTTTCATTGTAACCAAACAATTTTTTATAAACACGTGTAACCAGCATGAACGATAGAGTGAAGTTAGTTATATTTTGGGCCTTTATGTCCATCTATTGAGAAAAAAACGTAATTATTTTTTATTAGTCATTCAGTTTTAAATGATAAATATTGATGAAATTTAAGAAACGTAAACGATAAACACTGGTACAAAGACTGTTCTGAAAAATTTTAGTTATAAAACAACTATGGGATTTTTACAGAAAATAACATTCTCATTTCTTGGAATAAATTCTCGAAACAGACAGAAAGCTCTTCTTTAGGTAAGCCATCACAATACCGCTGAAATTCAATAAGCGTCGCAAGTATCAGAAAATCTGTTATCAGGCATCAAAGCTTTAATCAACGGTAACATATGAGGATGGGCTGTATGGCGAAAGAGTGGCCAGTTAGATTGTGCTTCTTCTTATTTTTGAGTTACTAAATGTGAAATCCACCGACTTGCCAGAATTGTTAGACGCCAATATTAGTGCAAAATAACAACTACAATTTTTCTTGAATATCTCTATGAAATATTCCGATTTCCGTTAATTAGCTTTTCTGTGGTAATTATATTTTCAGTATCAACTCCTACTCTCCAGATCTTGATCAAATTCACTATTATTAGGACTATTATCACCAAAATCTTTCATTAAATTTGTATGCCCTTGGTTGCGTGATAAATCTGTTTTAAAGTCGTAAAGAATCGTAGCCCTAAAATCATTCCGCGGAATTTCCATTTGTTTGTTGAAAAACATACGACTTATAACTGAAAAATTGTAAATGGTAGTTGCCAAAAGAACAGACTGTCGACTGACACAAACATTTTTGTTTGTGTTCCTCTATGATCTCTTGCGAAAAATTTTTAGAGCATCCCTTGTATTTAGAAACATTATGGAAGTACGAATTTTAACAGTTTTTGATTAATTAATTTACAGAACGCTTTTTCTTCATGAGGGAACTACACAAGCTTTTGCTTTTACGCCTGATTCGATGTATGCCGTTAGTGGATGTACACTGGAAATTATAAATATCTGGTCGATGCAAGATGTTGCCGACACAACAAAAAACGAACCCTGCGAACCAGTAGTCAGCCAAGACAATGTGCATGATTTGGGTGTCCTATCGATAGATGCTTCTCCTATAATAACACATGAAGGTATTTGATTCAATTTATGAAAGTATTTTTTATATAATAAATAAAAAATAAATATAAAATATAAAATATAAATATATAAATAAGAAACAGTTCTTAAAGTGTGTATTTCCCACTTCTACTTATTTACCACCTTTATGTAAAGAAAGGAGTAGATAACGATTTTTTACTTGTTAATTTATTACTACGACTTTTACTATAGTTCTTTAGTCACGAAAATTAACTTTAGTTGCTATCTTAATAAAAATTATATAACATAAGCAAGAGAAAAAGTTTTATTATTTTGTAATTAAATTGTTTCAATAAAAATCGATATATGTATTTTATGCAATCTACTTAAACTATGTACTGCAAACGCAAGAAAAACAATTTATGTTTACATAATTTAAATGTATATCCCAGTATTACTATTACATTCGTTTTGTAGTATCTAAGAATTTATAGCCGTTAATTTAAAAGAAAATACGAGGTGGAACACAAAAGTTTTCGAAATTTAGCAATAAATAAAATTATAGAATACCAGCATTTTATTCACCTCGCTTTCCTTCAAAATAGTCCAAACACCAATCCCAGCTCTTCTGCTACGAGAGAAATCCATACTACGATTCAGCTTCAATCTCCCTCATCGTGATGTTAAATCTTCGTCCGTTCAACTTGATTTTCATCTTTGGAAAAATGGAAACAGTTGCAAGGAGCCAAGTCGGGCGAGCATGCCGGATGAGGAACAAGCTATATTTTTCCCCAAAGACTGCTGTATGATAAAAGCGTTATGTGGCCTCACGTTATCATGGTGAAGAACCCAGCCCTACCACGCCACTTCCCTGAACATTTTCTCATATCCTCTCCTAGCCGTCTTAGGATGTCACGATAAACTTCTGCATTAATCGTCTCACCTGTATTCGGAACAGCCAACAACATGCTTAGGTATAATACCGGTTGATGTTCGTTCGGAAAGTTTTCCACCATTAAATGGTGTTCGGCCATTTTTGAAACGTTTAAACCAGTCGTTACTTAATGATTCCTTTAACATTTTGTGTTTCTTACTATATGTAGATACGCTGCTTCCTCAAATCGGTCATTAAAAAGTCGTAAACACAAGCAGACACAACAATACTTAACAATATAACTATTTTTGAAAACGTCTACAACGGAAAAAACTTAAAAAGCCCTAAAAAATGTTCGTGAAAACCGGAAACATTTGTTTTATCGTTTTTCAAGATTTAGTAAAATATATAGTATTGCATCATAGAGTGTGACTTAGTTAAATGCAGGTATCAATTTTTAATGTATCGCTTCATTTCTGTATCATTTTGTTAACTTTGGGTCTTTATAGATTATGGATTGTATAATGCCATTGATTTGTATTGTCATTTCTATATGTTCAGTTTTAACCATTGAAATAATTAAGTAATATAGTTACGTAGTTAATTTCCATCAATATAAAATTTTAAATGAAATGCATTGATTATTTGTATTTCTATTTTTCAGAAGATAATCCATTAGTAAAGTCCTACACGATTTCCACTAGTGGCAATTGTGAAAAAATATACATTTGGAAGATAATGTGCAACATATCTTCTAAGCACAAAGCTATGGACAATCAAGTGACAATAGAAAAAATTTTGACTTTAAGAGGTCATAATTCTGCTGTTACTTGTGTTAGATATAATCACAATGGTGCATTGCTTGTGTCTTCTGGTCTGGATAAATTAGTAAAAATTTGGAATATTGATGGCTGTTGCATTGCAACACTTCCTGGTCATAGCAGATACGTGAATTGTGTGTCATTTTCCAAATTTTCTAATTTAATTTGTTCAGGTAAATTATAACGCTTCACTATTACAAATTCAAGTTTTGTTTCTGATGTGATTGAAAGTAATACTTTCAAGTAAAATTATATCTTATTTCCTATTTTAAAATCACTGCTATTGATGATGTAAATTCTTCCAAAATTCCGAGACTTTTTTCTTGGAATTATGAAATAAATCATTAAACCTGTAAGAACAACCGACTGAGGAATTTAGTTGTGTTCTTAATAAACATGTCAAAAGAGATAATATTTACTTTTGGAAAACGATTACAAAAAGGGAGACAATATACTCCAAATAATTTTGCAATTTTTATTATTACACTTAATAAACAATTTGGAATATGCAGTGTGAACTATGATATGATGTTTATAATTAATAACCGTAACCTAATGACTTAAAAATGTTCATTTGATATGTAAACATGAAAAAACGTCACCAATCTGGGAAGAAAAAATTTCTCCAAGGTGAAGCCTTTTGTGTTACAAAGCAAGGACAAATCAAATTGCTCACGGTGTAGTTACATACTTTTTAGAAGAGTATATTTAAAATAAGAAGTGCACAGTAAATACTCTAATAATTACATTATTATATATTTTTAATTTTTTTGCACGAAGCGTGAAGCATGTTAAACTTGCTGTACATAATAAATTTTTATTCATTTTGATTACCTAAAAGGTTCCACAGGTTCGAATGATAAGTCTGTGATAGTGTGGGATCTAACTGGAACATATGACCGTGAATCTGAATTGCTTAAAAACCATGTGCATTGGAACAACGTAATGCAAACTTCCAGAGTTGAAGAAAGTTCCGTTGTAAGAGATGCTGAATCTAGTGACAATAGCGTTACGTTATTAGAGAAGATCGATGATATAGCCGAAGCAGCCATAAATTCTTGCCAATTTTATGGTAATGATTTATTAGCTACAGGATCGAGGTAATTTGCTTACTTTTTCTAGTGAAACTTTGACTAAAATGTTTTCTTAGTGATAAACTGGTACGATTATTTAGAATATGTAGTAATAGAGATGTAATATTAGACGAAATTGATGGATCTCCACTAGAAGGTCATTCATATTCTGTAAACCATGTTGGATTCTCTAAAGATGGTACCATGTTAGCCTCTAGTTCTTTAGATGGTTGGACAATAGTATGGAATCCATTGGTAAGTTATATTTTCATTGTCTTTTAATATTAAGAAATTGATACTTTTATAGAACGGAGAAAGAATTTTTGCTTTACCAGAAAATAGCGCAGGTGTGCGAGTTTCAAGATTTTCACCTGATGGTAGGCTTATTTTAACGGGAGGAGATGATGAAAAAGTCACTATTTGGATAACCAGTTCTAAAGAAAAAGTTGGGTAAGTAAATTGAACAACCATTTGTTTGATTATAGTTGTCATAAAACTTGTTTGTTAGGCTAAAACAATGGAGTAGTAACTTAGAGTATATTTTTCAAATTATTTTTTCAGTTCTGATTTACATGAATTTTAGCTACTTAATTTAGAGACGTTTTTACATTTTTATCTACTCTACCTGGACAAGATTTTATATGGGTGAGTTATAGTATTTTCCTCCATGTTTGTTTCTATTTTTCTATATACTTAGCTGAAATACAGCTATTCCATTGTTGTTTACTACCTTTTGAACATCTTTTCAAACTGTTTTGATTCATCAACCTTTTCAATTCTTTTTAGCTTAGTACATATTTCTGAACCGTTATATCCCCTCCTTTTATCAGTATTTTAATTTGTATACTTACTATACTTAATATTTTCCCTTTACTGACTACTATTAGGATCTATAAGCAATATTGACTTAATACATATGTATATATTATTTCTCTAGAGGTTTCTAACATTTATTTATTTACTTTCATTGGAAGATTACATATGTATTACAATAATTAACTTCCCTTCTCGTGGCATTCTATCATAGAATGAGTTTATATTTCTTGCATTATTTTTGTTTCCAAATACATCTGTGCGTATATAACATTAGTCTAACCTATAATATATGTTGTCTTAGTTTCAGTATAGACTCGTATTATCGAGTACATATCTAGACCCGTCTGTTATCGAACTTTCTTGTCGCAATTTTAACCGAATTGACATGTGCTCCTTATGACGTGATTTTTCATGGCACTATTTGTATATCAAGGCCGTCAATATTGAACGAATCAAATTAATTGATTTCATGCACGATCTGTGTGAGTTGTGTTCACGTTCTAAATTACAGTTTTGCATGTGATCTGACATTATGATGATTTTTATATTGTGAAACTAATTGTATGACCTGTTGTTACCTAGTATTCGCCATAGATCATGTTATGTCATACAATGGTGTATTTTGGAATTCCTGTTTTTATACGTTATTAGCTGAATTAGCCGATATATATAATTGATAGCAAGAACTGCATGGTATTTCATGTAGCCCTTGATATAATATTTTGTCCTTAGGGTTCTTACTTTTTGCACGCTCTTTCTGCTTGTTGTGTTTAATAACAATTAATAACCTTAATAGTCATGTATACAACCGTCCATAGGTTTAATCGCATTATAGGTAATTTTAATTGCGCAATGATATTTAAGAGACTGTTTATTTTCTTGGCAAATTTATTTATAAAATACTAAATTAACATACAATTCAAGCAATTGACATTATTAATCTAAGTAATATTATAAGTTTTAAATATATATATATATATATATATATATATATAAATTTTACTTTCGTCAAAGTAATCACCCATAGCTGCGATCACGGCCTCGCAAACACGTGACATTCGTTCAACTAGCCGGTCGAGATATTCCTCATCGATAGAGTTCCATGCATTCCGCAACTTACCCCAAAGATCTGTCTTGCTAGTAGGAGGCATTTTATGCACTTCATTATCGAAACAGTCCCATAACAACTCTATCGGATTGCAGTCCTGACTTTGGGGTGGCCATGTCATTAATGTAAGGATTCCCCTTTCAGTTTGGTCGGCGAAAAACCTTTTCACAATCTTTGCTATATGTTTGGGGTCGTTATCTTGCTGATAAACAAACCCGGACCCATTAGCTCCATTGTTGACGGAAGAGCATGCTCGTGCAATATACCCAAATAGACTTCTTTTGTCATTCTTTCTGCGATTTGCACCAATTTTCCTATGTGCCCACCTCCAAAGCAACCCCAAATCATCACATTTCCACCACCATGTTTCACTGTCTGTGTCACTGTGTCACACATTCATCTAACATTCTCTCCCTGACACGACGACCAACAAAAGTACGGCGTTTATTTCCAAAAATTTCAAATTTGGATTTATCTGTCCACAAGACTCGTTTCCATTCTTCGACAGTCCAGTACCTGTGTGTTCTCGCTCAGGCCCATCTTTTTTGTTTATGTTGCGCAGACAGACCTGGTTTTTTTACTACTACTCGACCTCTAAGTCCAGCTTCAGCTAAACCGCGTTTGGTTGTTGTTACGCTAACCGTGGCTTTGTGGTGTACGTTATATTGTGCTGCTATTTCCGGGGCTGTAAGGCGACGATTGCGCAAGAACATTAATTTCAGATATTCATCTTCTCTTTTAGTAGTTATCCTCAGCCATTCACTGCGTTTTCAGTCCCGAGTTGGTCAGTTTCTGCCATTCTCTTTATAGTTTGACGAACACAATACTCTGAAGCTTTTAGTTTTCGGGCGATTGCTCTATTAGAAAGCTTTGTTTCGTGCAAAGCAATAACTCTTGCCCTTTGTTCAAGAGTTAGTTGCTTTCTCCTTGCCATGTTTTAAACACAATTAAAAAAATGCGCTCACTCGATAGCACTTGCTGACACTTCATTAACAACATGAATACTGAGTATTCACTGTGTAACAGACATAAAATATACCCTTAGAAGCGCACAAATATCAGGTAAAGACTGGCTATTAGGTCCACGTAATAAACCATATAATAAACAATTCCGAGTAAGGGATAATTTCCATGACACCCTCATTATATTTCCTACCTGAATATTATTTCTTGAAATAGAAAATAAGGCGTTCATTCGTTTATACAAAATACTTCGGTTAAATAACGTGCAAATATGTAAAATAATTTTAGTTTGGATAAAATTTCAATATATTAACTAAAATATTTTATTTCCTTCTGCAATTATAATTATCTGTAGTGCGATTAAACTTATGGACGGTAGTGCATGTAATAGTGTAAGACAGTCTAAATTTTTTACGCATCGACTCAATAAATTTATTTGTACTGATTTGGCGATCCAAATATGGAACTCTCTTTTTTTAATATTTATATAGTTTCTCTATCATTTCGTAACCCAAATGTTGAGAAACACTGCTTTAACAGACTATAGTTTCAGTTTATAGTTAATTTTATTTAAACGCTGGTTAGATGTTATGATCTTACTACGAATATTACATACTTTGCGAAACTTTTAATCATATAAAAGAAGGAAACACGTAAAACTGAAAGGTCTTTTAAGAGAAATTTTTTGGTTTAACATTTAAAGCTCTAAACCAAGCCAAGTCATGAACATTTATTATTTTCGGCAAAAATACAAATGCAAAATCACATTCGATACAGTTTTTACAATTTGCTAAATTTATTATAAAATGTATATGACTAAACATTATGAATATTTTTCCTATTTAGCGAATTAGAAGGTCATTCAGATGCAGTCACATCAGCGTCATATTCGCCAGATGGAAGAATTATCGCAACCACGTCCAATAATGGAGACTTTCGCTTATGGACAGAAACTGTTAACATCTTTGTTCAAGACGATGCTCATGACTTAGGAGTACAAAGCTGTGATTTTTCGCAAAGCTTGGAACCTATACCAAATACTATTTCTCTAGACTTACAAAATTACCTTCTTGCTACTTGTGGTAACGACAGTATGGTTAAATTATGGATTATTTCTCTTCATACGGTAAGTAAATTACGTATTAACAAATAAATATGCATTTGTTCACTGCAGTAATTGAAGTTATCTTAAGATGCAAAACTTACTTCATGCACGTACAATTAATTTTAAAAATTCCGTAGAATATCTTTGTTGCGCGTATAAGTTCCAGAGAAATTTTGTAATTAGTTGTATATTCTAAAGAAGAAAAATTAATAATGCATTTTATGAAAAGGAAACCCAATAATTTGGAAACATCCGATACATTACAGTAATATTCAAAACATAAATTAACAAGTAATGCTTTTTCATAATTAATGCAATAATACAAAGTGTCTTTCCCGATAACTAAAGAACAACAAGTCTTTTTTTTAGATGACCTTCCGAACGTTAGTTTGAGCGTAGAAACATTGTAATCCTTGAACAATGAAAAATATTAACCTTCTTGTATAAAATTTGTTTTCTCTTTATCGAAATCTGGATTCTTTTTTTACATGATTTAGAAAGCAATTGTTTTCCAAATAGAGGAAGCTCAAGTGATTTTTACAGCCTCTCATATGTATCAAACTTTCACCAAAAATGTGAAACTTCGTCCTGGACAATTTCCTTCATTATTATAAATATTGAGATATATAACAAATGTTTTTGAACAGTATTTCTTCATTGATTCTCTCGTCGCAAATTTTTGTTATAATATATTAGTTTATATATGTATATTGTATGTATTGTATGTATTCCGTGTACGAAACTGATAACTGATTTATAGCGTTTTCTGTTGGTTGCATTAGTCGCACTTAGTACTATTTTTATATCACATGGGTTTTTTAGGTGCGCATTTTTTCAATGTTTTGCTTTCCACCGAGTTGATAAAACTTGCGCGAATAAAGTGGACATTAGCTTTGTCGTTAAAACCATGTCGGTGTTCTAACTACTCGATAACAGTGATACTCACAAGAAAACTTATTGCGGACCGCCTGCATATTAAAGACAATTATAGCAACTAAAAGAAGCTTCACTTGCACCAGGCTCCACTGAACTGTATCTCTCTATTTGTACCAATGCTGTAGTGAAGTTACTCCATCCTTACGTTTGATTATAGGTGATTAGTGCAGTGTGTTTGACTGTATGTAGTTGCTTTAAAGCACTCTGACTAGTATGTGTACTTAATGTAATTACTCTGTATGTGTTATACAATGTTCTTCAACGAATAACAACGAGGAATCTTCGTTGTTATTCATCAATTATTGATCATTATCTCATTTATTTAGATTATTTGTTCTTTCTTAATGTCAACTGCTTCTCCCATTATTCCAGCAATGTAATATGTACATTTCGCAATTGTTTCCATTTTATTAATAAATTTATTTTATGTCTTGTTCAGCGGATGAGGTTAGATATGTGGCTTGTTTGTTATTCACTGTATGTGTTCTTTTTTCTGACCCTTATTCTTGTGTCTGTTCTTTGTATGTTTGTTCACTCAAAACAAGGTGTTTCATAAATGCTTAGTTCTCCGAAATTAATGGTCTTAATAATCTCGGAAAATGTTGCTTAAATTCTTGTCTGTACTGAATACTGTTGATCAGGAAAGGACACTAATGTAAGGGTTAAACTGAAGACGATTTTTCGCAGGATAGGTTTAGCGCGTTATTTGTTAAATAATCACGAAAATTAAAAATTATATTCGGTAGTTAAATGAAGTTGCATCTTAAGCTTGTAAATTCAGAAATATCTCAAGTCTGACTGTTCAGTCATTTTGCTAATCTATTACTAATTTAAAATTCATATAATAACAATTACCATTGCACACTTTGTATTCCTAAACCTGAGAATAAATTAGTTTAAAATCTATAAAGCTCGTGGGACTCATATAAACTTGTAGTTTCATTTTAATTTACATCACAATTGGAAGTACAGTTTTACAAGGACAAAAGCGATGAGAAAAACCTGTGAAGTAGAAAGTGTGACAATTCGCATATTTCAGAAGTGGTTCATAAAAAGTGTCTGGAAAGCCCTACACTGAAACTGTTAATTCGAACCTATCAAACAGTATCGACTTTGGTATTTTATAAAGATCCAGCATTCGATGCCTCCATTCCCTTAGTTAATAAATGGAGTTGTAGAGTGCCACATAGTTTTTCAAAATCGCAAGCTCGACTTTGAGTGAATTCAGTAGAAAATTGGCATAGTGAATGCTTTATACTTAGAATTTTGATTTGTAGAATTATTTTTGTAATTCTGTCAAGAAAAATTAATGGTCGGTTCCTCGACAATTAGTAAAATCTATAGATCAATTTACTCTTTTTCAGAATGTGGATAGTTTCAACTTTAATACAATTAAAGTTAAGTTATGGAGAACTCTCCAAGGTCATGGAGGAAACGTTACCTGTGTACGTTTTTCCGTAAGCAGTGAAATAATTTGTTCTACGGCTACAGACAGGCAAGCCAGAATTTGGTCCGTTTACAGTGCAGAGTGTTTGCATGTATTAGATCATGATTCCATAGTTACTACCTGTTCCTTTAGTGCAAATTGTTCCATGTTAACCATAGGATGCTTGGATAAGACATTATGGATATGGAAATTACCTCAACAATTGGTAAATAATTCACATGCACATTTTTTTCCTGGATGTTTAGTACACCTTATTTTTAACTCAATTATTATTAGCGTATTTACTATACAAAGTGATTGAAACCGTATGTTAGACATATTGTTTAGGAAATATTATATTGTTTTTTTTTCCTGAAAATTTTAGAGTAAGCGTAAAGACTTGTGTTGTAGCCAAAAATCATATTTTCGTGATGTTTACACTTCCGGTTAAGCCGGAAATTGCTACCATCTCGTTCATTTTAAATATAAGGATGTACTTTTTATTGAATATTTAAATTCTAAAAGATACTGCAAGATACAAAAATTTGTTAAATTTTTCCTAAACTTATATTTTACAATTTCAGACATACTTGAATTTTTTTGAAAATATTTATTTTTGCATCATCATTATTGTTATTTATTGTACCTTTTTCGGCAATGAAAATGATGATATTTGTAGCAAAAGCAGAAGGCTCTCTAGTGTTTTTCTCTGATGTTTTTATTTTTGACAGGTTCATAAAGTAGTTTTTTTTTAACTGCTAGAGAAAAGTTTTGTTTTATGAGCGATGTTTCCAAAGTTCTGGAAATTACATATAATTTTTACAATTTTGTTAATTTTCGTCAATATTACAATGTCGTTTTTCAACATAATCTCCATTTAACTGAATATATTTATCCCAACGATAAACTAATTTTTTTAAGCCGTCCTCAAAGAAGTTTTTCGGTGTCTTGTCGATCCACCTATTTATGGCACGTTTTACGTCAGTTAAACTTTCAAATCGAACACCCCTTAAGGGTTTTTTCAAATCTGAGAACAGATGGTAATCACTGGGTGCAAGATCCGGGAAATAAGGTGGGTGCGGCAGCAATTCCCATCGTAAATCGTTCAAAACATCCTTCGTTTTTCTTGCGGTGTGTGGTCTTGCATTATTCTGTTGTAATAACGGACGCTTATACAATTTTCCAGGCCGTTTTTGACTAGTGCCTGTCGCAGTGGTCCGGATAATAAATTTGAATAATATTCTGCATTAATTGTAGTACCTCTCGGCAGATAATCCATGAAAATAATCCCTTCGCAATTCCAGAATACAGTAAGCATTACCTTTCCAACAGACGGAACTGCATGCGCCTTAAGTGGAGGCCCTTCTTCAGGTTTGCGCCATTCTTTGGATTGACTTTTCGTCTCAGGATTGAAATAAGGAATCCACGTTTCGTCAGTGGTTATTATTCGTTGCCAAAATTCATCACCGTAACGGGCTAATAGCTCTTGAAGTTGACGACAAGTATCGGAACTTGTCGTGTACCTATCCCTGGGTGTACACTAATTTGACGAATAGTCATTTGCCTGTCGTCTTTCAATAGGTTTTCGATGGCAGTAATGTTTCTTTCATTTACCGACGTGCTTGGCCGCTCACTGCGTGGATCGTCTTCTGGTGATGTTCTACCGGCTTTAAAACGATCGATCCACCGATAACCAGTACTTTTACTACTGCAGATTCACTAAATACTCCTTGCAGACGACCAATAATTTCTGACGTTTTCACATCTTCTTTCCACAAAAAAAAAATTATCGCTCTTTGAGATTTTACCGCGTGTTCCATGGCTACAAAAACAGTTCTACTAAAACGCGTCTACATCAGTCGAATACCTGAATCAGACTGACAAATGTTGCCCTAGATAGTTGCATAAACATGTCAAGACTTGTTTGGCATCAATAACATTGCGTATAAGTTCTGCGTTATTTAATTATAGCACCAATTCCCAGAATATTGGAAACACCCCTCGTATTATTTATAGTTTAAAAGAATAAGAAAAATATTCTATTCTGGAATTTTTAATTCGTTCTTCAATTTTTTGATATGTTTAAAAATGAATATATGTCATCAGTTAGACATCAGTCAGACACTAAATTTATATTATTTATTTACCAAATACATATATCAGATTCCATATATAAAAAATTTTTTAAAAATAAACACTATCATACATAAAGAATATATAAACTTCTATAGACGTATCAGTAAAGAAAAACGCGTATCATCTGTAAGAGAGATATTTTCACCAAAAATTACAGCTAATATCATCTCATTTCAGCCATTTTAAAATTTATTTGAGATTTTCAATTCGACCTTACCGATGCTGCGCAACCAAATAAGCATCAGCGGTTACAAGCTAAATCTCATTTAGTGTGGGGATAAATAAACATAAAGACGTATTTTATTTGAAATGATAGGTACAAATATGAACCAAAATTCAGAAGAAATATAATAAATTTGTAAATGTCTGTTATAAAAAGTATATACATATTTTCAACAAATAACAATACAAAATGATAGATATATGTTGAAAAGGTTGAATTATGGAAATTTATGGAGGTAAACAAGGAACAGGATTGTTTTCTGTTGTATTTACGTTTAACCATTTTTACCAAGTTTCGTAGTTCTGCTCTGACGTTTTCTTCCTTTCAAACATTGCTGACGTCCCTTTCTAGACGGATTTTTGAATCCTGTGATAAATTCTTCCACAAAGGCCTGTCTATGACTTAAAATATTTGTGTCAGTCCATTCTTTCTGCATTAATAATTGTCTGCTTTTCAGCACTACTCAAGTGGCTTGCTTTCTCTAGATTCTTCAAAGGAAAATACATATCTCTATTTGTAGCAGTATTGGTGCTAGGTTCTGCATCCATTCTTGAAATCAACAGCTACAGGATTAAATAATTTTAGTACAAGTGAAGTTGTTGTATTATCATATTACTTGCATAATCTGTTAATCTGCAAATCGAGGCTCTAAAAAGAACTAAAATGGCATATATCGTATATGATAATTATAAACAAATCTCTAAAAGCGCAAACGTAATATAAAATTATATAATAAATATATAATAAAAAGACATTAAAATATTCGACGGTTGATAAGCGCACGACTATGTGATTTTCCCTTCCTCTCAACTAAGGAGAATGAACTCCATCATTTGGATCAATTCAGAAGTTTGACTCTTTTTGAAACGAAATATAGATAGATAGTTGGTGTCAATGTCCAGATGATTAATAAATATTAGGAAATGTAATGGAGAAATGAAATTTAAAATTTATTACTTGTGACAGTAATGTAATAGTAAGCCTAGTACATAGCAATATTAAACAACATTAAAAGTATTTTAATGAGACGGTACATCTTTCCTTGACTGATTGGTTTGGCGGTAACGTACTTTTTGTTCTTGTGTGTATAAATATTGTACATTACATCTGTAGGTCATTTTTATGTCATGTCAGAAAAAGATGAATCAATGGGCGCATTCAGCGCACCCAATTGTTTAGTAAGTTTAGCAACAGAAGTGCATTGTATGCAAACATTAAGAATAAATTGTTCAGTTACCAACTTAGTAAGTCAACGTAAAAATGTATGTTAGGTGTATTACCATCGGATACTAATCTCAAAATTTGTTTTTGTTAAAAACGAATAATCAAGAAAAGGTTGTATTAAAAGATTATATTATTATTAAATTTGTCTTTTATCGTATTTTCTTTTTCCCTTTGGGTCGTTTCGTTAAATTAAAAGAACTATCGAAAGACACTTTTCTTCTCGTTGCTTTTGTGAGTGCACGTGTTTGTCGCCGCCTCCCTTCATGTCGTTGATAGAAGTAGGGGAAATGTTTATTCCTACGACGATTGTAGGATTGTGCTTAATCTTTAGAAAATTATTTGTGGAAGCTATTGACGCGATTTTGTGCTACCATCATTTAAGACTTTTTAAGAACCCCTCCAACAATCAATGAGGGTTTTTTCTACATTACCATCGAAAGCCCATCCCTTAATTGTCCTCCACCAAGGAGAGACAGTCATTTGAAAATTAAAGAGCATCTCATCACACTGACTAACGTGTATTAGGAATTACCTTGCCCTGAGATCATCGGTGGTTCTGTATCAAAACCATTCCCAGCTTCAGTAATCATCTGCAGTCATTGGACTTGATCATCATACAGACTGTCTCGCTGCAGATCCCCAGTAGTTAAGGTAGCTAGAGTAAGTAACTAATTGCAAGCCTTCAGCTCATAAACATTAGTTTTAATTTTGTCAATAATTACGTTTTAAAGTAAATGAACTGTATCACTTTGTAGAAGTATTTAACTAATTCAATTAGACATTATTAGCAAATCATTTATTATCTATATATCTTGTGAACGGGCTCTCAGCTCATGAACATTAGTTTTATTTTTGTGAGAGCATTTGAGTTAATTAGCTCGATTAGTTATTATTAGAAAATGATTTATTATCTAATACATTTTGTGAATGGGCCCCCAGCTCATGAACATTAGTTTTATTTTGTGGGAGCATTTAGTTTATTAGTTCAATTAAGAATTATTAGAAAATCATTTGTTATCTAATATATTTTGTAAATGGGCCTTTAGTTCATGCACATAAGTTTTGTTTTGTCAGTCATTCACAAACAAGTAAGCCATCTATATAAGGTAAAAATATAAAACTTGTAAGCTGCATACCTATCCAGCCCAACACTTTGTTGATCGATTAAGAAACAAAAAAATATCTGTATTATAATAACTGTATTTCTGTAATACCAGAATTATCACCTTAATCATTTTTTTCTACATTGATGGTTTTTTTTTGTGGGAAAATTTTTACTGGAAAATTTGAAATTCTGTACATCAGGGTCGGACAATAAGTCCTGGTGCAATTAAGAGATTGTTCAATTTTACCTTTATTTCTTTTGTTAATGAATAAGCTGACTGTTAACGACTGCTAACGAGTTTTCTTCCCCACCTTAACGTTTGTTCTATAATTTTTTTTTTGATTTTGACCAATTTTATTTTTACGTCATTGACACGTATTGGATCCGAGTGCTTCAGCATTAGCAAGGATAATTCTAGGGATTAAATGCTGTAGCGCCCCTTAAGAACTTTTTTACAGGACCCCTCCCCCCTACTCTACGAATATTCTGGCTAGTTCCTCCCTAGGAGCAGCAAAAGATCTTGAATTTTTATAATTTGATAAGGCCAGCAATACGGGCTTGTAATGCTACAATCTACAAGCGTTAGTGTAGAGAGGGGCGTTACATTGTTTATTTTAATGTCGGTATTTAAATCTACGCTGTTATCGAAAAAAATTATCAACTATGAACTCATCTTGCTTAATATCACATTAGAATAGTAAAACAAAATCTCAAATATTTGAATTCTGAAGATAACCAAGAAGTTGAAACGTTTTATTTAGTCTACCGATAACTTGTTTAGTTAATATAAGTTTACGTTTACTGTTAACAAGCTACTACGCTGAACGCGCCTAATGCATATGCATTCGATTTTAAAAAAAAACTTGGCAAAGCTATAATTGTAACGAAAAACTATTAATATTACATATTACTTGAAAACAGCTATTCATTTCAATTGATTTTTAAGGATTATTTGAATACCAGACAAATGCTTGCTGCAAACGTATTGGACTGATTACAAAAGGTTAAGCAAAAATAAAGGCACTGTATATCGTAATATGTTACTTCTTTATAGGCAATCGACAAAAATAATTATTAAGATTTGCGTGTTGGAGAAAGATTTAATTTAAAATAGAAAACTGGTATAGCATGAAAACTAAGTGTCAAAATCACAATATTTTCCTATATGTCATTATTATGTGCAGTGTCTTGCTACTGACTCGTATAAAGCCCGAATTCACCCTATTTGTTATTTTTTTACTTTGTGACCTTTTCCCCATCTCCAAAAGTTATTAGGCCCCAAATATATAAAATAGTTGGCTTTGGCAAGGAACATTTTGAAGATAATGAATCTTTAGCTTTTATTTTATTTTAATAAATGTAATAGTCAACAATTTAATTTTTATAATAATGTGTGCTTCATAATACAATATATTGTAGGTGTTTCAAACAGCAGTTGCAAACAAGTTAAAATGTCGAAGTAAAGCTATTATGGATTGGAATTTAACAGATTTATTTAAATGGTTAGATGACATAGGTTTGGTAGAACTAACAGATTATATTTCAAATACAAATTTAAATGGCGAAAAACTTCTGACTTCATCAGAAGAAGAAATTTGTTCTGGCTTAAATTTAGGTAAAGTGTTAAATTGATTTGGTTGATTATAAAAATATTTTTATGCAGATGAAGAACAAGCAGAAAAACTAAAAAAGGAAATAAGATGGTTAAAACAGTTGGAATTGTCGCAACCAAGCATGTGGGATAAACAAGATATACCAATAGAGTATTTGTGTCCAATTACACATGAAATTATGAGAGAACCAGTTATTACAAGTGATGGTTTTACATATGAAAAAAGAGCAATTACAGAGTGGTTTATGTCAGGAAAGTTTACTAGTCCTATGACTAATATTGTATTATTAAATACAGAATATAAACCAAATGTCGAACTCAGAAATGCAATATATTCATATTTATTTGGTGAAAATTAGCATCAGCTTTTTTAATTCTACACTTATTCTGTTTACAGCGTTCATGTATTTTACTATTAATTTTATGAAACAACATGAAAGGAATAGTCATACTTTATATTTTAATTGTTATTTACTGATTGGCAAGAATATGGAATCTATATTTGAAAAGGTATTGGTAAATAGTTAAACTTAGCCATTTCTATAATAATAATACTAGATAATAAAAGTTTTACAAATACAAGTACAAAGTAAGTTTAGAACTAAAATATTGTTGTTCCTGAGTGCCTAGTCAGGTAAAACTTGAATGATATAAAAAAAATAATTCTACAAATTATTGAAAAGCAATAAACTTATATAAAGCGATTATTGTGAACTAGGAATATTTCCCAAGATGAGAAACCTGCATATCAAGCCGTCCAGTTACGGAATAGAAACACGTATTATATATTAATATTTCAGTTTAATGAATTCTGAAATGTATAACCACTAGTTAATGCCAGTGATTCTGCCCATATAAACTTTATATAAAAAGTATATTACTAAACATCTTGAACTGTATTAAATCAAATACATTGAATTTTTATAACCATATGTAACATAAGTATTGTCACAAATAAATTAAATTTAAATTAATTATAATTGTAAGACTAAAGAAGTCTCTAAAAAATAATAATATACTAATTCAACAATTCTGCATTTGAATGACTTGCTTAGTCATTCACAGTAATTATTGGCAATGAAACAAAAGTCCTTAGCAATAAATATTACTATTTTGACTAGATTTTTGTTGCAGTTGTTGCAGAGTAACAAAAAAAATTATGTGCTCTAAAGTAATTACTAAAATTACCTTTTATATTTTCCAGATTATTATGTGTTTTGAAAATCTGAAGATGACAGAAATCTATTGTTTCAATAATGGCTAAGTAGATGAATTTTTTAGAGAATTTAAGTTATTTTATTGATTTCTTGTAATAACTAATATAGAACTTTAGAGCAGTTTTCATCGATACCTTTTCAAGACCTTTTTTTTTAAATTCCTTAACATTAAATATTATTTAAAAGTATACTTTCTTAAACATTTTTTATATAAACAGGAACTAAATTGTAATGTATATTTTAAAAAAATACTTTATATTTGTAAGACTAGCAGACAGTGTCATTTAAACAAGAAATATTAAGCAGTCATTTTCTAACTGCCTTTTAAATCCAAACACATTGAACATATACAGTTCATTTGAAAATTAACAATTTTTTCCTTTTATAAAGATTGAATTAGTATGTTTATAATAGATAACAAATTATATAAAAATAATGGATCTTTATGTAAGAAAAAAAATGTAAAAGTTTAAAAAGATGGGGTGATCCTTCCAATTAATATTATTTTCGAGTATCAAAAAACAATCGCCTGAACCACCCAGAATCAAATTTGCCAAACAAAGTTTCAGTTAGTTCACTATTTTTATTGTTTAAAGAACAACACCTCAACTAATGCAAACTAAAGGAATTGTAATTCTTATTGTAAAATTTTCAATTTTTCAAATCAATTGAATCAGAAAATAATATACCTTTTAAAGAAAAAAAATCTTCATATCTGTGTATTTATCAAAATGAATTGATGAAGAGAGTGATGTATAATACTAATAAGCATTAATATATATCCAAAAATAAATGATTTTTTAAGTGTACATTATTAGATTTCAACCATTACAATTCTAACATATTTTTGGTTCAAGAAATATACCTAATGAAGACAAGCAGATAAAGAGCTCATCAAATATTTCTTTTAATAATGTCTTATGGATATGAACATTTTCCTAAGAAAGTGTTCCAATTTTGTTGGTAAAACAAATGAGCACTAATTAAATTTTTTATTAATAAAATTAAATAAATAGTTATTAATATGAGTATTAATAAAGTTATTTGTTTATCAGTACAACAAAACTGAATTAATCAAGAATTTTGTCTAATTTATAATAAGCAACACTTCTATTTTAATCACTGAAGGTTGATATATAACCCTTTTCGTATTCTGTATACGTATTTCGACAACTAAAACGTACACTGTGTGTGCGTTTTGGCTTTCAATGGTACAAATCGTGTGCGGAATTTGATTCGTACGGGTATTTTGCCGTAGTTTTCTAGATGCGACGCTGTTTAATTATCTGTTGATGATGATAACTTAGTTGTCAAAATACGTATACAGAATACGAAAATTCATGTGGAAAGGGGTTATATATATATATATATATATATATATATATATATATATATATATATATAATCTTCAATGATTAAGTTAATCAACCACAGGCTCCATCAAAATTACCAACACTTGTGTTTATAAGCATTTTGTTCAATATTCAATTTTTATTGTGAATTTTGCCGATTATGAGGATTTATATTAAGTATTACATTGTCTGTTATAGAAAAGAAATCATATGGTTATAGATAAACGAAAACATATCAAATATGGTTCCTGTAATATGTATTTTTAGAAACTACCTACTCATTTTTATTGTTTATTTTGATATCCTATTTTCAAGTCGTTTTAAGAAATGTCTTGAATTGTTAGATTATGAATTAATGTAAAACACATGATTAGTAATTAGGATTTGTTAAAATTATGTAACTACTATCACTATGTATGTTTGCCAAACACAATATGCATTACATTTATAATACTTTTACTATTAATAAGACTGTATACACCATTGAGGAGTGCCTTCTATTACTTTTTATAGCACACAATATTAATCTGTAGAAATTAGGATTAAGATTTCGTGATATAAAATATTTCTTATACAGAAAGAACTTTTGTAATTATTGTATGCATGCGGTAATATGCATTTTAAACTAACACTTCAATTAATATTATTCAAGATTATTTTTAGCATTTCGACATAAATTTGAGTAAAAGTGCTCATGAAATTAAACGGGCATAAATTGGTCACAATGACTATAGCATAAAATGTAGTTCAGCGCCCACCGCTTAAATGATACACCCTAAATGTTTGTATATTCATGAGGTAACACTAATAAAGAAGGAATTATTAAATGGATTGATTTTATGCACAATAATATTATTCTGTAGAAAGGTTTTAGTAATAATAACACGACGAAAAAATAAATTTTGTTAGCAGTTCATAATGAAACTATTCAAATTAAAAATATTTTAGTATTGTTCTTATACTTGTTACAAATTAAAAGTTATTAAAAATGGGTCGTAGAAAAATAATTGATAAAAAAATTTAATTATTTTTGATTTTAAAACTAGAATAAATCCAAAAAAGAAAACATTTTACAATTAATTCAATTATTTTTTTCTTTTAAAGAGAATAATTCAAAAAAATGCTGAAATTGTAAAATATGTATGCGTTTACGATTCAATAAAGTATAAAAAGTTATTTACAAAGAAATAGGATTGAAAATAAATATAAATTAGCCTCTTAACAATTTTTTTCTGAGGAAGACAAAAGATAGATTGTAACGAGAAATAAAAATAATCAGCTTCCAAAATTTATTAATTTTAGGAACTTTTCAATCTCAAGTATGGAAAAGTGCGTAGAATATTGTGAAAAAAGAATTATCGCGCCAGAATTGCGGGAGAGTAATTTCTTACTAAAAAGAATTTTTGTGCATGGTTGAAGTATGCTTGCGAGTACCAAAATAAATTAGCTTTTGAAAAAATATTTTATATATTTACGAAAATAATAACTTTTTCGGTTCAGTTGGTAGGTTAAAGTATATCCAATGAAAAGTTGAAATTCCATTTGCTACCTACTATTAAACATGAAGAGAGTAATGTCATAATTTAGTATTGTAGCTAAGGTGGGGAATTTATGGTTCATTGAGGATAATATGAACAAGAATATGTATCTAAACATATTACTTGAAAATCTTTTATAATTTAAAGAAACGCGGCATCTTCACTTTTACTGAAACGGCAGCATATGTCGCCCAAGATTAGTCATTCTTTGACACATGAACTAAATATAGAAAATTTTTTGGTTAAAACAGAAATTTTAAGAAAACATAATACAGCAAATGTTGGTAGCCTAAGGAATAATGGCAAAAATACCACCCAGATACACCCATATACTAGTGCAATCAATTCAAAGCACTTTGATATGTTATTAAATTGCAAATCAATCCTACGAGATTTTATATATAGTGTTAAATTAGACTCAAGTTTTTTACTTGACACTTAAGCCTCTTAATACTTTATTTTGTTAACATTATTTTTATTTACAATAATTTTTTTTATATTAAAATATTTATCTGGAATATGGGAATATTTATCTGGAATGGGTGATGTGCATTTAAAATTCCTTTTTGACTGATATTTATCTAAAAGAATACATAAATATATATTTAGAATGCTTAATTTAAGCTGTGAGTAATGTATGTTTAAAAGGCAAGTCAATTAAATGACGTTTTTTGAATATTGCTGACACTCCTATGTTGTAGTTAAATTTAATCGAATTAAAGTTCTAACGATTTTCTAGAAGCAAAAGTGAAACTATGTTTCTGATATTAATTTATTCGAATGTTTTGTTATCTCTAAAAATATTTTTTTATTGCGTCTACTCATGCAAGAAATCATATGCAAAATATTTAATGTTTTAAAGATCTGACTGAAATTCCAATTATATATTTTACATAAGTATACAAAATAGTACTATTTCTATAGAAATAGTTAGACATTAGTTATAGTATGACTATACAACTATTTTGAAATTGAAAAACATCACCTCACTTATAATTGAATATTACCAGGTTATACCAAAAAGTAAGTTTTGTATAAATTTCACGAAAAATGGTTGGAACTTCGTATATTTTAATAAATCATATAATTTAACATAACTGATATGAAACGGTAATATAAAAATTATTGTGTAATACTTAAATATTAGAAACAATTTACAAATAATTCTATATGTATATGTATATAAAACAGGAGGAGATATGTTAAACTACATTTTAGTATTTTTGTTATGCCAATGATGTTATCGCACCAACAATTCTAAAATGCGTTACTGTTATCATTGCCTCAACAGTGAAAGTAGACACACGCCATTGGCTTGTTCATATCGTAAATAAACCGTAATCTATTGTACTTTTTGGATAGCCATAATGTTGTGACTAACAGTGGATAACATACTAATTTAAATGGTTGAAAAATCAGAATCAAATACTTTCAGTAGAGTTCAGAATTCTTTGGAGAATTCGGATATAAGTGGACCAATATCGAGTAGGTAGAGGATTAACGGCAAGGCAGTTGGTATTTACAAAGGGTACTAGGAAAGTTTTGCAATAGCTTTGTTTATTTAATTTTTTCAAAGCAATTTCCTCTACACTCAATACATCTCTCCATCCTCCGAAACCAATCTTTAAACCAGTTTTGGCAAGTTTCACTAGGGAGTAAAGCACACTCGTTGTCCCAAGCCCGTAGAAGGTCCTCATCACCGGAAAACCGCCTCCTTTTTAGCTCCATTATCACATGCGGGAGCAATACAAAGTCGCAGGGAGCAAGATCTGGACTGTAGGGAAGGTACTTGAGAAGTTTCAATCCTGTCGTGGTTAAATATTCAGTGTAAGCTTTGGCGCGGTGAACTATAGCATTATCGTGATGGAGGAACCAGGTGTCCATTCTTGACTTTGGCTGCAGGTTCTTTATAGATCCAATGACTTTAGACAGGCACTGTTCAGTATACCACTCAGCTGTGACTGTCTTCTGTGTCCAAAGCACAATTCCACTCGATTTGAAAAATACAGCTATCATTTTCTTCTTTACAGATCGGGATTTTCTGACAACTACGGGTCTGTCCTCATCATCAAAGACCCAAACTTTATTTTGAGCTTTGGTTGGCACATCGTAATAATACAGCCAAGACTCGTCACCTGTCACGATGTTCACATACCGAGATTGTCCATTATTAAACTTTTTAGTATCTCCCGGCACCAAGTCACACGTCGTGTCATCTGCTATTCAGTCAGTCGATGCGGCACCTAGAGAGAACAAAGTTTCTTTACGTGCAAATGATCATGCAGAATCGAACGAATTGCTGGTGCATTTAGGCCTGAAGTACCCTCTATCTGTTGGTAGGTCACTAGAGTGTCCTCCAAGCATTTTCCTCACAGTCGTTACTACTGTGAGGAAAACTTTACACTCTCACTGCTAATGAATAACTGAGATAATCGACATGGCGCGGCGGCTACTACTACTACATGTCTCAACAAGCAGCTTACTACGATTCATTGTTGCGTCATATTGCAAAACTTTCCTAGTACTCTTTGTAAAGCAATTACTGGTTTAAATTGAAGTAAAAAAGAATTTCGCCGAAATTTAATCTGGGAAATATAATGAAAATTGATATTATTTTGTAGAACAGAAATTAAACGAATACACTGGACAATATAAAGTTAAGATAATTGGTATTCAAAAAAAAATTGATCGAGCAAACTATTAGGAAGGTTATAACGATAGATAATTTGAAGAGGAACGTTGTAAGCGCTACTAACTGACAGCCTATTACTACTACAGAGGTTGACCTCTAAGTACTCATTTTTTAACAACCTAGTTGAGCTGGGGGCTAAAAAACGATTGGCCTTATCAATAATTGAACCTGGTATGCCCAGATTAATACCAAACCCACTAGATTAACAACGATATTAGAATGGCAAAATTTTCGCATTTGCAAGTTAGGATGTAGATAGAAATTTGACTTTATAGTCCCGAATTAAAAGAATTTACAACACCTTATTTTTTGTGTTTAATATGTATGTACAAACATCCAATATTTTATGAAAGTTAATTTACTGTGATATTATGTAAGGTACTGGTCATAAAAACAAAAATAATCTTTAAAAATCTTAATCGGTATACATAATACATTTTATGTATTTATCTAATTGCTGTAATTTAATATATGCAAAACATAATCATTAAAAAGTAATTAATTTTCTGAGGAAATATTTTGTGTATCAGATATTTACAGATTATCAAAATTACATACAAGTATTTTGATGTAAGCTTGTTTCATAATAGAAAACGTTACTATATTCATTTAAAATAAATATTAATTTTCTAAAAAGGTATACATATAGTTTGTAAGATGGATTTAATTTTGAATGTGTTTATTACATGTCTATTATCTTAAAAATATAGTACCAAATTTATTTGAATGTGCGCAACTATTAATAATTTTAACTTATACTTCAGGACTCGTATAAAATATGTAAAAATATTTAAGCTTGTTATATTCTTCTAGAACCTAATTTTATTAGTAGAAGTTTAGCTTAAGGAATAATTCATGCTGAGCTTTCGACTCAAAAAAACGATTTTATTTGCATAAATTATATTTATAGTACTCGATGAAATCAAATACCTATGTAGCAAAATGATGCTTGTAAATAAAGTATATTATATCTTATGATGAGACCAGGTTACAAAATATTTGAAATTGTTAATTATATGTATTTTATTTAAATAAAAGAAAAGTTTTGAAACTGTGTTTTATTTACACAAAAAAAATGTATAATTCAAAAAATATTGAATAATAAAATTGATTATATTTCCTATATTGATCTTACATAACTGTCATTTACTTAAAAAGGAGTTAAACAGTAACATTAAAAAACAAATTTCACGTATATATAAATACATATTTAATATTTTTATTTGCTCTGTCGTCCCGGTCTTTTAGCGAATCCTCTTTGTGGACCTTTAAAATTCCCGAACTGCTTTCCTCCTTGGTTCACTGTATGCGATTTTATGTTTTTACCTTTTTTATCATCACCATCCTTAACATTAAGTTTTCTGCCTTTTAAAGTTGTTTGATTCAAGGATAGTGCTTTCTAAAAATTATTTAAAAAAATGTGTTAATTTTAAATAAAGGCACATGTTTATTAAAAGTTACGCATTAATTTGATGAAAATTAAGTATATATCTTGATATCACTTCTAGTAAACTGCAAAACTAAGAATAGAAAGCTTATCTTTTCTAATAACGTGACAAGATTAAACTTGAACTAAGATTGAATCACTGTTATATACAAAAAAAGTTAATGAATTCACATGCCTAATTGTCAATCTAATGTAAAAACATGTACACATTTTTTATTTTTACAATAATTATTATATATAATTGTTATTAATGGTGATGGGAACTGCTACTTGTGGATATATATTATATGAAAAAGTTATTGTGCAAAATAGATTTCTTTTTGCAAAGTATATTGTCACAAATATTGGAGCAGTTTTAATGAATCAAAGTAATGATATTTCAAAGGAAAGTAATTCTTGTTCTTTAACTGTTCCAACCTATGTGATTATTTGATATTGTAAATTGATCAATAAGTTATATGAATCTCCAACAGTAAGTTATATACTAATATATAATTATAATTTAAGAATTCTTCAAAAATCATAAAGCACTAAATATACTATTATATTTGACGATTACAAAGAAAATAGAATTTTTACAATGCATGTTAAATTATCTGAAATGATTTATTGTAATTTTACGTTACCTGATAAGATGTATTATTTGCCAATTCTACATAGGCAAATCCTCTAGATTTGTTGGTTTTTTTATCTAAAGGAATTCGAATATCCTTAACATTTCCAGCCTTTGAGAAATGTTCAGCAATTTCTTCTCGTGTAACATCATAAGGTATATTTCCAACGAACAATGTAAACTGTGATTGATTTCCTGTAAATGAATTCATTTTTGGACTGCCTTGCTGTTTGAAAACTTGTGTTTGATTTTTCTTATTAGGTACTTCTACATTTGTGTTTGCTATTTCATTATCATCACTCCCACTTTCTTCTTCTTTTTCATCACTATCATCTTCTTCATTGTCATTATCTTCCTCATCAAAATCATTTTCATCATCATCTTCATCGTCGTCATCGTCATCATCATCATCTTCTTCTTCTATATTTTTCTTTTCTATTGTGACTTGATTGTCACTGTTTTCATCTTCCTCCTCCTCTGATTCCTCTCCACTTTCAATGTCAGTATCTTCCTTGGGTTCAATTTCTGGTTTAGTTAATTGATTTTCTTTAGTTTTATTTTTATTCTTATTTTTTTTTAAAGTAACTTGTTTTGTCGCATTTGATTTTTGCTTCACTCCTTTATCCAATTTTTGAGATGAACTTTTATCAGTTGTCCCACTACTTTTTATAGCCCTTCTTAACAACTTTAATTTTCTTTTACAAGCAGTAGACACTTGTTTTTTTTTTTCAAGTTCTTCAATTCTACTTTTTACGTAACTTAAAGCGTCTACATCTCCGCATGTAGCATCATTTACAGTTTTCTTAAATCTCTCTTTGGCTACTGCACGCATTTCTCGAGCTTTTTGTTTACGTTGCTTTCTTTTTGATTTTATATTAGATTCTTGATTACCATCTGTGACATCAGTTTCACTAGACTTTTCTTCTGTGCCTTTTTTAGCGCCTTTATTTTCATTTTTAGGCTTCTCTTTCATTTGCAAGAACAAATCAGAAGTTCCAGAAAATGGTTCTAGTTTAGATTTCTTAGGTGAAATATCATCACTGCCATTTATCAAATTTGCAGGCAAAGATTTACGTTTTTTATTAACCTTTTCTGATTTCTGCTTTTGCTCACTTGAAATTTTAGACACAAGTTTTCCCTGTTTAGAAGTTCCAGGTGTTAAAATTTTTGGTGATTTGTCAATGGTTTTCAATATAGATGATTTGTTCAACATTTTAGAGTTGGAAGTATTATCTACGCTTTTATTAAGTGATTTACGTTTTCCCAATGCTTTAATATTACTGGACATGCTTTTCAAATAAAAGAAACTTGTATAAGTAAATAAATTTGAAAACTAATTTTATTAATTAAACAATGCTTACTTACCCACACACGTGTTTATAGCGTCGCAAAATAAGAAGTTGGGTTATGTATCATTACCATAGGCATCTATAATACCATAAATTAAAACCTCAATTATGAATCCTGAAAACCATTACAAGAGCCATCTATTGGTCGGTATCATTTAATGAATACATAGTATTTCATTTTAAATTGCATCCAAAGCTTTTGTATTAGCTTTGCAAATGTAGTTTTGAAATAAGTAGATTTTATTACATATTTGTTAAAATTAACATCGTTAATGAACTCAGATATAATATATGTAATACGAAAGATTGTAATGTAAAAAGTAACAGGAAATTTATTTTTTCTGTTTTTTTGTTGTTAAACCGTGATTGAAGTTATTTACCTACATTTTTCAGCTTTAAAACTACAAATGGATTAAAATTAATTTTGCCTTTTTACCGCAAAATATTTCCTTGGTTTTAAAAAGAGTTAATTCTCATTGGTTGAAAGCAAGGCAAAAATCACATAATTGTACGCTGCAACTGTCCCTTTGTCTTGCAGATTAATAAATTATGTAATATGTGAATACCAGAACTTCACTTGTATTAAAATTATATAATTCTGTAGCTGTTGATTTCAAGAATGGTTGCAGAACTTAGCACTAGTACTGCTACAAATACAGATGTGTATTTTCCTCTGAAGATACTAGAAAAAGCAAGCCACTTAAGTAGTGCTAAACAACAGACAATTATTAATGCTTACAAAAAAATTGTGACAGATACACCCTAATAAAAAAAAGGTAACATAGAGGGCAGATCGCCCAACTAATCTGTACATTTAGTGAATCTGATATGTGGAACATATTTCCAGAGTGTAAAATATGATTCCAGGAATTTCCAGACTGACAATGTATTGAGTTCTTGGTGAATATAAAGAGACAGGAAATATTTTAAAGCTAAAGCTTTTGAATGAGACTGTTAAAACTGGTGTTTGCCAATTAGTTCAGAACACATTTCATTACAATGAACTTCCAATGTTGAATAAAGTCTTCACTTGCATAAATAATAGTAGTGAACTACCAAATATGAGTTACTCAACATTATAAAGCAATTTAATTTTAAGTAAGTATATTTGCAGTATATTAATATATCTAAATATAATTATGTTTTGTATTGCAGGTACCTCAAATAAGGCAGAAAGAGTTCTCAATGAAAAAGATGATATAAGATGGAGATGCCATTATTTAAAAGATATTTCATTATATTAATCCCAGAATAAACTGATTTTCTATTTAGATAAAACTTGGTTGAATGAGAGTCATATAAGGTAGAAAATATGAACCAGAGCTTTGTAGGACAAGCCAGAGGATTAAAAAATCCATTACATATTGGCAGTTCAAATGGCTTCATAGAAAATAGTTTTTTAATGTTTCAAAAGAAGAAACCATCTGACTATCATGAGGTAATGAATGACAGTGTTTCAAACACTGTCATTCATTACCTCATGTATACCTTAGTGAACCAGTCTTCAAGACTGGTTCACTAGGGTATTACCATATATTTATTTATTTGTTGTTGTTATGGATATGTTGTCATGGTATCATAGCTGCAAGGTTAAAATGACACAATCATGGAAAAAAGTGAACATTTAAAATTGATTTCTAAATAAGAATCCAAAGTATGAAATTGATATGGTCAGAACGGAATTATTAAATTTGGTAAAAATTGTCGAAAGTAAATACAATTTGTTCGCAACGAATAAAATGGCAAAACCAGAAAACAATGCTGTTCTTTATTTACCTCCATAGCACTATGAGTTGCATCCGATTGAACTTCTATGGGCACAAATAAAAAATGAGGTTGCTGCAAAAATGAAACTTTTAAATTAAAAGAAGTTAAGCAACTTTTACACAATGCCATAAATAAAGTAACCCCAACTACTTGACAAAACAGTATAAATCATGTCATCAAAGAGCAAACATATTTGAAGGGTTTTGATGAAATTATTGATGAAGTTATAGAACCATTCATAATTTGTATTGGAGAAGATAATAGTGATGTAATGTTTTGCTTTTCTTACCAGCATCAGAATGAATTTGAAAAACATGATATATTTTCCAAGATTAGATATTTATATCACTAACTTTAATTGATGATCATAAATTGCTACAGCTGCAAAATTGAAGCTATTTTCTACTGCATTCATTATTTTTTTGTATTGTAAATATTAGATTAAATAAAACAATACATAAAGTAATTTTTTTAATATAAATATAGAAACAGTCTGAAATGTCATTGCTTTTTATTATTATTTTTAATTAACATTAAGTAATATTATGTACGTATGTATGTATATGTATATGCATATACATGTAATGTATAATGATGTACTATTATAACAAATATTTTTTCTATACACAAAAACAAGAATTTTAATGCACAGATTATGTATACTACTAATTTATTTATTTTTTTGTTCTACTTTCACGTATTCAACTACTGCATTTAAAATTCTGTTGTATGTAGTAGGTACCGGTTTCATATTTTACAAGTTTTCAAATTTAATTTTACCGCGTAAAATTGATTTCAGGACTTTTAAAGTTTGTAATTTGGGTTTAGGGTCTGTTCAGAATTTTGTTTCTCTTTTTGAAACAGTATAGAAAATATATATTTGTTTTATGCAATTCCCATATCTCTACTACAGTGTGAGCAACAATGAGTGACCTGATCCTACACTTCTTTCCATACATATCACCTCAATATTTACTTCCTCTTAAGAGTGAAATTAGACAATGTCTCACGCAGTTCTAATAATTATAATAAAAATATGCTAGCTACTATGTAAACAACAAATTTCAGTGAAAACGGCATTTTCGCTGCGTATATGTGAACTGAAGACTTTAAAAAGACTGATGAAGGCTAGCATATAAGTATAAATAATGGATATTAATCACAAAACAAGTTCTGTACACTGCACGTCAATGAAAGGTTAATGACATTAACATAGAGTAGGAAAACTCTAGAAATTAATAAACTGCTAACTTCAGATAGGAAAAAGGAAGTAAGTACTGATATGGGGCGTGCGGAAAGTAGTAAAAGATCTGGTCAATCATTGTTGCTCACTTTGTATATATATATATATATATACCGTGAATATATTTTATAATGCAACATGCACATACATACACTAGTTGCTAGAGTAACGTAATAATGAAATGACAGCAATGTATTTTAGCGTGTATTTTATTTTGCAACATAGGATGTCAAAATAAGTTACTCTATTTTTGAGGTATGTATAGTGTAGAAGAAAAACTGTTGTTAGTGAACTGGTATAACTCGAATATGAGTTTGAGGAGAGTAGCAGATTTGTTTCAAATTACATATCCTGACCGTCCAAGACCGAGTCCAACTACAATAAGTAGGTTAGTACAGAAATATAAAAATAATGGATGCATCGTTCCTAATCATAAAAAAAAGAATAGGCCAAGATATGTTATTACTGACGCCAAAAGAGATGAAATTCTACAAACAATCGAAAATAATAATATGCTCTCCACAAGAGCTTTAGCACAAACTACAAATGTAAGCAAATCTTCCGTGCATAAGCTACTAAAACGAGAACATTTTAAGTCGTATCATTGTCAAAACCATCAGGAACTAATTGCGAATGATGCAGAAAGAAGAAGTAACTTTTGTGAAATCATGTTGGATAAGCTTCATAATGATGATACTTTACTACGCAGAATTTGCTTTACAGATGAAGCAACATTTTATGTAAATGGTGAAGTAAATTCACAGAACTGCCGCTACTGGAGTAGATAAAATTTGCATAGATATCATATCACAAGGACTCAGCGGCCACAGAAAGTCAATGTTTGGACTGGGTTGATTGGACACCATATTGTAGGACCGTTTTTTATTGAGGCTACTCTTACAGGAGAAAAATATTTAGAATTGCTTGAGTACAGAGTTATTCCAGCCCTCCACGCATTAAATATTGATGATGAGATTTGGTACCAGCATGATGGCGCGCCGGCACATAATTCTCATATGGTTAGAACATTTTTCAACCAAAGATTTCCAAACCGTTAGATAGACCGTGGAGGAGAAGTAGAATGGTCCGCAAGGTCACCAGACCTGTCTCCAAACGATTTCTTTCTTTGGTCATGTATCAGAAATAAAGTTTTTCATGGAGAACCTCTAAACAATATTGACCAATTAAAAAATAGAATACGAGTTGCTGCAAGAGAAATAACTCCAGAGCAGATACAAAATACAATAAATGAATTCTACAATCGCTCAGGATACTGTCTGGCCGTCAATGGTGACATTTTTGAAAATTTGTTAAATTAGTTTTTAAATTTTGTTCAACTACTGTATTTCACATCCTATGTTGCAAAATAAAATACACGCTAAAATACATTGCTGTCATTTCATTATTACGTTACTCTAGCAACTAGTGTATGTATGTATGTGCATGTTGCATTATAAAATATATTCACGGTATAAAATTGTATGCACAGTGGAATCAAAGATAATTGATTAAGTTGGTATTTCGAATGTAGAAAATTTTCTGTTATTGAGTTTACGACTATTGTATTGTTAAAATTTTTGATTATATATTCATATTAGCATATGAATGTTTCTGATAGTTTATTCCAGTTATTAATTTTGTTTATTAATTTCCTTTTATTATTATCTTTGTATTATAAATAACAGCTCTAATAAATAACAGAAAGGCAGTTGTCGTGACAAGACACATTATTATGCTGTATTTTCGTAGTGGCAAGAATGAAAATCCAGGGATATATTTAACCGAATTTTGCTTCGATCATGTATTATTTATAGCTTTTTCCAATATTTTGCCCTTTAATGCATTTAAGCAACACCAACAACGTATCGTTGAACGTTTTCTTAATTCGAAAAATGTTTATAAAGGAAAATTTCCAGGTCGCCTTAGAACTGTAACTGAAGCAGTGAAGGAAGTTACATAGCAATGAATGCTATAGAACCCGAATAAATCTTTTGGAAGACTATTATAGGAAACAGGTACAAGTTACTTTATTCTTTAAGTAGCCTTAAGTGTATTTTTTTGCAGGATTATTACGTGGAAATTGTCACAGCAGTATGGAAACAATTACTTTCGCTTAAGAATATGATTCAGCTGTATTAAGCTTCAGTATTAGGATATACATATAAATATAAATTAAATATATAAAACATCCTGCCTTGAAATTTCATGATTTTTAGACGAGTTAATATATTGATAACATTCGAAAATTTTAATTCGAAATTAACAATAAAATGTAATACCCACAAATATGGTTGTTAGCCATTGACAGACAATAGATAAAATATTACAAAAGATTTTAAAAAAATTTCCGCAAAATAATGTCAACAAAGAGAGTAAAAAAGAGGTGAGGATGCTTTCTCTAGGTAATGTGCACTTGAAGTTAGGACTGAGATAAAGAAACATAATTATAAAGTTAAATTTTATAATCGTATTAATTTAAACACTACTTAGTCAACAACAAATTAGAGTCTGATAAATATAGTTATTTAACTATATACAGAATAAGTTGTAACGATTGTCGAAAAAGGTATATATGTGTGTAGGTCAGATAGGCTGGAGTTTTAAAGTCAGATTTGTAGAAAAGCAGGTGGTAGGTTAAACGAAGAAAACTCTGATTTAGCACTAATTACCTGATAGAAGGCATATGTATATGAAGAATAAAAAATTAGGAACTTTTACAGCTAAAGAAGAAATGTTACAAACTTAACATCCTAGACTGATATTATATAAAAAATAAAACCACAGATAGTAGTCTTACTTACCAATCAAGTTGACCTGGTTACAACAGTGTTAATTAACTTACAGTTATAAAATCTATTCACCCGATTTGCCCAAAAAAGTTCTTTATACTACCATTACTTGTAACTATTTTGTAGAAAGATAATTGTTGGTAGATGCACATATAGGCTTTCATTGTAAGCATGTAGTTTATTTTTGTATAATTAGTGAAAGTATTATTAGTTAAAAATATTTCACCAAGAGTTGACAATACAATCTACTTCTTTTAATATTGTTGATTAATTGTATTATTTTATTTACCTTCACATATTCATCTGTAGAAACTTCTTGCATGATATTCTAAATGGGTTTAAGTATTACAATAAAGTGTTTAATGGCATTAAGCTCAATTATTGCTGGAGTAATGAGTATAATCAACTTAAACTTATATTGGATATAAGTTTTAGCAGATTACTTATTCCATTATCATTTAGATGATAAAATATAACTTTGTATAACATCATTTCGAAGAAAATATAATATAATATATCACTTATTTATCTTTACTACTACTTGATTTAGATCCGTAACCCTGTTTGTACAATGAAACTGTGCATGAATATGTACAAAGAATGGTAGATGCTTTCTCATTTCCAATGAACTTATTAACAACACTTATATTAGTTCTAGTATAGCCGATCTTATCTTTTCTGATGTAAAATTGTTAGCAATTTTCTTCAACTTTTGCTGATATATAAACAGAAATAAATGCAATGTAGCATACATCATCACTAGCAAATTTTGTTTTATAATATATATATATACATATATATATATATGTCTGTCGTATCATGCATCCTACCTAATATTGTTTCTGAAGGGAGTTTTTAAACAATTTGTTAAAGAAAAAAGGATGGTTCTCATATAAATTCATACTTCCTAATGTCTACTGTGAAGTCCTCTTTATTATATTTATATTGCATTTATTTATATAAAAGAAAATGCCCTATATTTTGTGGACTTTTTTTTAGATTTTTTTGTAGTGTATCAACTGTCAATGGCTGATAATTGCCTTTTTGGGCAATGTATTTTATTGTATTTAATTCTTAATTGAAATTTTACCATGTCATCGGTATGTTAATTAGTGTAAAAATAATGAAACTTAAGGCAACATCTTTCATGTGTTATAATATAATATGTACATAACTTATGTAGTTGGAAATATAGTGAATTAAAGGACATTTTACGCTTATTTAGTTTTTATTACATATTCTATTTTATAAAGTCACTACAAATATATTTTTCAAATATCAGAGGAACTAAAAATATAAATTTTATTACACGTGATAAAGATTTTGCTATAAAAATGTCGGAGATCTACCGTAATTAGTTACGTTCGTTTTTTCTACAAAACCTCTTCTGTAAAAGGAGGTGCTTCTACTGATATGATGTTTTTCTTTAGCATTACTTTGGGCAGTGTTTGGATTTATATTATCATTGATAATTTCCATTGTGGTAACATTTATTGTATCTATTGGCAGAGGTAGTAGATCTATTGCTTTACTTAATTTATTGTTTCTCCTTTTGTCATCTATATTTTTATGAAATTTATTTGGTAAAGGAATTTGCACATGTAAAACATCATTGGCATTATCAGAATTATTGGTAAATTGATATTTGATGCTTTTTAAATCGTTGGTTTTGATAACTTCAATTAAATTCTGGATTGCTTGTAATTTTGGTTTAGTGTCACTAGCGTCGTTCATTTTCTTTCTATTAAAATTTTGTTCAGATGGCGCAGTTACATTTGGTGGCATTTCCTTATGAAGATAAGACACTGGCCAATATCTGGCTTGACCAAAGCCTCCTGGTTTGGGTGGATTCAGAAAAATATTATCAAATTGTTCCTCGTATTCATCTCGTGATGGCGTTGTTTCATAAGGAGGCAGTGAAGCTTCTGGTCGATCAGGTCTAAATCCTGGTCTGATTGGTGGTTGTAAGTTGGTTTGATGTGGTTTTCCTGTCGTAATCCATGGTCGTGGCTGATTGTTAGATGGTGGTAAGTATGTTCTTTTAGGTGTCTCTATATAAGTTGCTGGCGGCGATGGTATATAAGTTGTAGGTATATAGACGGGGGGTTTAGTGTCGTAATCTAATATAGGTGGTTTGGATGTTATAGAGGGCTTATGTATAGGGAGAGTGGAAGGTTCGGTAGCATGAATAGGAACATAATGATCTGATGGATGTACTGATGGCAAATAAGGATAATACCTATCATTACATTTTCGCCACTGAGTACTACTTGGTCCGACGTAACACCTATGAGAAACGATATTTAAAAAGACGAAGTTAGTTCATTAAATTTAAGTTTCGTTTACAAAATTTAAAATTATGTTCGCAATGTTGGAATAAATACTCCGAATAAATAAATTAAGTTGATACTAAATTAATTAAACGAGGTTCTTATTAAACAGATATTTGGTTGGTAACTATTTTGCAGACGTTTTTTTCAGGTACATAAAGATCTTGAGGTTTTTACTATCAAAGAAAAATTATATAATTTAAATAGCAATTCAATAACTGCAATTATAGATTGGGTAGAATCGTATTTTATTACAATATCGATTGTAATGAGAAATATTTTGACAAAATAATATAAAACAAAGGAACCCTCACAGATTTCGCTATTGTTAGTATTTTTATATTTGCGTCAAACATTAAACTTAGTTAATCTCTGTTTTAACATATTTAGATTGAAATAATTGCAATCACATTCTATATTTTTTTGATATTTAATTTTTTTTAAAGTAATTTTTTGGCATTTTGTAGGTTAACACTTCCTTTTTGTATATTTTGGTACACAAAATTGCAATTTAGTTTTCGTTTCTAAGAAAGATTTATTTAATGGAAAATAAACCGAATGATTTAATAATGTTTCTTCTTGGTTTCCGGTTTAGAACGGTGTTCTTAACACTGCCTTCTCCTTTGCCGACGTTTCGTCCTCTCTACAAAAGATATTTTCACTGTACTAGTAATCCTGAAGACGAAACGTAGGCTGAAGAAGAACAATTCCACGGACGAGGTTCTATTACGGAAATCGAGAAGAAGCTAACGATTGCGAAAGCCTATAAGCTAGATAAATAAATTCATTTAATATTACTTTTAAAAAATACAAAAGATTTATTTTCTTTACATCTGAAAACTAATGTTTCTAATGTGATGAGTATTTTGGTAGAATTAATTTTGGTTTTTATAATCCCATATTTCAACAAGAGGTTTTAATTTTCGCCACAAGAAGTAAGTGGTTAATGTCTATGCACGTTTTAATACCATTATATACCTTTAATAAAACATCTACATTACCACTGATACGGAAATCCTTCTGAATATCCACATTGGTGATTTGGACGACAACAATAATCCCAAGCGCTTGGACTTCCTCCTTCTAATTCACAGAACCAAAATCCAAGTTCGCTTCGTCTGCAAAGGCTTCCCCGTTTACAAGGCCACCCACCCACACTATATATTCTCCATGTCCAAGAGCCTGGTGATGTATCATATCCTTGATCAAAGGGAACGCGTTGGTCGTAATAATGAGGAAATTGACATTGTGGTTTTGTATTATCCCAAGAGAATAACCAAAACTCTGGATCTCTAATGAAATCGATATTTTCTAATAGGTCTCTTTGGAAAATATCTGATAAGAAACAATTTCCTTCGCTTTTAATTGTCGTGGATCTGGAAATTTTATTTTTAACTGGAATGGTTAGCGGCATTTTTTAAATGACTACCTGTAACTGAAAGTCATGCAACAAAATGGCGTTTCCATACGCGCTTTGGTACATTCTGCTTTACATAAGGCTTCTGTGTCTACTCTAAGAATTCCTTTAATTGCTTGAGGTAACAATTTTGCTGGCCATCCAAACCCAATATAACATACTAAAAGTAGAAGATATTTTACACTTTCGGCAAATAATAATTTTCCGTTCAAGCAAATACTAACAGAGAAAGATCAGGCATCCCACGAGTGCGGACGTAATAATAACTCATAGTCTGTCAAAGCTCCCTGTAATGGGGAGATGTGAAGGCATGAATTATTATTATTTGTAAAGATCACCTTATAGTTTCGATATATTGGGCTTACAAAAAGTGACTATATTTTGCATATGTAAGTGCTACTTACTTTCATCGCTTAATGAAACAGAACCCGGTGTTGGTTTGTGCAAGACAGGCAAGTGATTTACTTCGCATCCATAACCATAACTTGCCCTTTCGTATATTACAAAACCAGGATCAAATATTAAATCTCGACGGAAATCTAATTCATGATATGGAATATCTGTTAGCTGACAGTTTTCTGCAATTCCACCAATTAATGGTGAACCATATCTGAAATTTTAAAAGATGAATATGACAAATTGATACATATTGTTTTGTGGAGGACCTGAAGCTGAAAGTTCGGCAAATGAACCGCACTGATTTCAAACAGGCTAATTCACAATCAACAATTGACTTGACTGTAAAAGTATCCTTGACACAGGAATCATCAAATCGTTGACCACTGCGGACATGAAGAAAGCATTCTAAAAAATAAAATCACTTGAAATATTTTATAATTAAAGAAATATGAGAAATACATATACATATATGTATATATAATATGTCATAGATTTCCGACTGCGTGTAAGATATATGCTGTCCTAAGGAGGATCCCTGGAGGATCTTTCTATGTAATAGCAACCGTTACTTCTGGATAATTGATACCTCTAGTCTGTTTTAACCTTAATATATAGTATGGGATTCAATAACAGTTTTATCTCTCTTTTTATCCTTGTTTATTTGTTATTAATGATATCTCTATGTCTGGAAGCTATGTTGTATCGAACGCGCAAATTTGATTATAACTGTCAGCTGACTTCTTTTCAGGTTACTTGTAACTTGTTTTATATTGTTACTGCTTCTGCTACATATATGGAAAGTGATGTAAAGAAGAAAAATTTAACCGTAAGGAAAAACTAAGAAAGTCAAGTAGCTTATTAGGAATATTACTAGTAGTAATACCTCAAAAAGTTAAGTATATTCGGATACATTTTTTCTGATTTGATATTGAAACAGAAGTTGCTTGTTTGTTGCATGTTTCCTAAAAGTAACATCAGCTGGGTGTGCAAGGAGGGAAAAATATTAAAGGGGTATATATAAACAAAGCGATATTCACGACTATTACAAGGCAGTTTAATGTATAAACCAATGAACAACTGAAGCACCAAATCAAATATATCGCGTTTGAGGCATATAAGTGGTCAATATAAGCATAAACGAATAATATCATATCTCCCTCTCTCGACCAATACATAAATGTATTGACCGACAAAGCAAGAACGCTTCTATCTCACAGATCGGAGACCATGCCTCCAGTGTGTAATAGACAGAAACTTACATCTAGGCTTTATGCCAATTAAAGAATGTTAAAAAGGAATCATTCTATTATTAATAACACCCTATCAACTACATATGTTTCATCGAATTCACGAATCTTCAGGTTGATTTGTGTTATTAATGAACGATTCCTTCAGAGTGCTTATCATATCTTTTCGATACAGAAAATAATGAATAATATCATATCTCCCTCTCTCGACCAATACATAAATGTATTGACCGACAAAGCAAGAACGCTTCTATCTCACAGATCGGAGACCATGCCTCCAGTGTGTAATAGACAGAAACTTACATCTAGGCTTTATGCCAATTAAAGAATGTTAAAAAGGAATCATTCTATTATTAATAACACCCTATCAACTACATATGTTTCATCGAATTCACGAATCTTCAGGTTGATTTGTGTTATTAATGAACGATTCCTTCAGAGTGCTTATCATATCTTTTCGATACAGAAAATAATGAATAATATCATATCTCCCTCTCTCGACCAATACATAAATGTATTGACCGACAAAGCAAGAACGCTTCTATCTCACAGATCGGAGACCATGCCTCCAGTGTGTAATAGACAGAAACTTACATCTAGGCTTTATGCCAATTAAAGAATGTTAAAAAGGAATCATTCTATTATTAATAACACCCTATCAACTACATATGTTTCATCGAATTCACGAATCTTCAGGTTGATTTGTGTTATTAATGAACGATTCCTTCAGAGTGCTTATCATATCTTTTCGATACAGAAAATAATGAATAATATCATATCTCCCTCTCTCGACCAATACATAAATGTATTGACCGACAAAGCAAGAACGCTCCCTCTCACAGATCGGAGACCATGCCTCCAGTGTGTAATAGACAGAAACTTACATCTAGGCTTTATGCCAATTAAAGAATGTTAAAAAGGAATCATTCTATTATTAATAACACCCTATCAACTACATATGTTTCATCGAATTCACGAATCTTCAGGTTGATTTGTGTTATTAATGAACGATTCCTTCAGAGTGCTTATCATATCTTTTCGATACAGAAAATAATGAATAATATCATATCTCCCTCTCTCGACCAATACATAAATGTATTGACCGACAAAGCAAGAACGCTTCTATCTCACAGATCGGAGACCATGCCTCCAGTGTGTAATAGACAGAAACTTACATCTACTTACATCGTTCATTAATAACACAAATCAACCTGAAGATTCGTGAATTCGATGAAACATATGTAGTTGATAGGGTGTTATTAATAATAGAATGATTCCTTTTTAACATTCTTTAATTGGCATAAAGCCTAGATGTAAGTTTCTGTCTATTACACACTGGAGGCATGGTCTCCGATCTGTGAGATAGAAGCGTTCTTGCTTTGTCGGTCAATACATTTATGTATTGGTCGAGAGAGGGAGATATGATATTATTCATTATTTTCTGTATCGAAAAGATATGATAAGCACTCTGAAGGAATCGTTCATTAATAACACAAATCAACCTGAAGATTCGTGAATTCGATGAAACATATGCAGTTGATAGGGTGTTATTAATAATAGAATGATTCCTTTTTAACATTCTTTAATTGGCATTAAGCCTAGATGTAAGTTTCTGTCTATTACACACTGGAGGCATGGTCTCCGATCTGTGAGATAGAAGCGTTCTTGCTTTGTCGGTCAATACATTTATGTATTGGTCGAGAGAGGGAGATATGATATTATTCATTATTTTCTGTATCGAAAAGATATGATAAGCACTCTGAAGGAATCGTTCATTAATAACACAAATCAACCTGAAGATTCGTGAATTCGATGAAACATATGTAGTTGATAGGGTGTTATTAATAATAGAATGATTCCTTTTTATCATTCTTTAATTGGCATAAAGCCTAGATGTAAGTTTCTGTCTATTACACACTGGAGGCATGGTCTCCGATCTGTGAGATAGAAGCGTTCTTGCTTTGTCGGTCAATACATTTATGTATTGGTCGAGAGAGGGAGATATGATATTATTCATTATTTTCTGTATCGAAAAGATATGATAAGCACTCTGAAGGAATCGTTCATTAATAACACAAATCAACCTGAAGATTCGTGAATTCGATGAAACATATGTAGTTGATAGGGTGTTATTAATAATAGAATGATTCCTTTTTAACATAAGCATAAACCTCGATGTATATCGATCCAATTTTTAAAACTTCTTGGAAATTATTGGTTTATTTATTCATGAGGCATACAATCAGTAATAATATCACAAAAGCACAATATTCGGATATAGAATCCGAGGTGTAGCTATTAAATAACGAGACTGACGCTGGTACAGAAGAAGTGCGCATGCGCCAAACGCCAACGATTGACAGCTATTGGTCGTGAAGCCTTCTCTTTCGAATGCAGTGCCTCCTGCCTCTGTAAACAAATCAGTATAACCGTAGTCTTCATTCGCATTAGAGTTGTTTTTTGTTTCGCCGGAAAAATGTTAAGCAACGAAAACCTTCACGTTCTGGCTCAACTCCGTGAAAGAATAAGGAGAAAATGACCCGAATTGTGGAAGGACAAGTCATGGGTTCTCCACCAAGACAATGCACCGGCTCATTCCGCATTGTCAGGCAAGAAGTTTCTAGCCAAGTACAGCTTCGCAGTGTTAGACCATCCGGCTTGTTCGCCGGATCTTGCGCCGTGCGACTGTTTCCTAAGGTGAAATCTGAATTAAAGGGAACAACATTTGAGTCCGTTGAAGCTGTGAAAGCGAAAGCGGCACGCGTCTTGAAGGAGCTGACAGAAGAAGACTAGTACTGTTTCGAACAATGGAAGATTCGCACGGAGCGTTGTAGGGATAGAGGAGGGGTGTATATTGAAGGTGATAATAAGTAAATATGTATGAAATCAAAATAAAATGTTTTACAGTGTCAGTCTTGTTATTTAATAGCCACACCTCGTACATGATCGTAATTTTTAGTCTGGTTTGTTTATGACATATTTTTGCTGCAGTTTGTTCTGTATTTTTGGTTTTAAACATACATTTATTTACTTTTGTGCGAATGTTTGTATGTATACACTACCGTTCAAAAGTATTTGGGCACCCATATTTTATAAAACTCTTTATACAACATAGCTTCTAGGAAATTAATTCTCGCGAATTTCAATAAGTATAGGGAAAGCATTAAATTTACAGAAATATATAAATTAAGTAACATTATTTATTAACATCACAAGTAACATTTATTTATTACCTGTAAGTGGTGGCAGTGGTTATTGCCACTACATGGGGACTAGTGCAATGAAAGTTTCTCGAAGTTCTTGTAATCGTCTTTCAGTTAAGGATACTTTTAGTAATGATGTTTTAATTATCTCGGATAAGTTTCAGGTTAGTTTATTTTAAACAGACAGTATTTTCCGAAACGCAAATTTTGCGTTTTAAAATTGCATGTTTCCAATGTCTTTTGAGTTATTGGTTTTTCACTCCTCATTTGAATTGAATTATTATATATGTAGACTACATACATAAAGACATACTTTCATATGGTTTGTTTGTTGTCTCTTGACTACGAGCCATATTTATCTACAGTTTGTGAAAATAGTAATATCTCCTTCCTGGTCACTGCTAATATCTACTAATTTCTAAGGCGAATCTGTACATTTCCTTCTCTAAATAGATAAATACTAGTGTATAGTACTTTTGTATTGGAAGCCATGGTCAGAGGAAACATTACTTTTTTCATAAACTACATATGCATACAATTATATTTCTATTAGATTATGTATGCTTTTTCAGTATGTTTAATGAATTAAGTTACTAACGGTTTTTTTCTTCAATTTTATTACTAACAGACAGTACCAGATCCAGAAATGATTTAAAGTAGGGTAATTCATTTTTTGCACCACTTTCCAAGAATTTTGAAACTAATCTTTTATAAATCGCATTGATTTGAATGGGTAACAATAGAAAGAAACTGAGAGTTTAATAGTGCAGATTAAAAATCTGCAAATCTGCGCATTTCGTAATCACCTGTTAATATTCTACTATTACGCAGGTAGTAAAATCGTTTCATGTCTGTATGTAGTACCTATATCAATTCTTACTTCTATTAATCACATATTGTTTGTTCATACTAAATTATTGATCAGTTGGCATTCATCTAATGAATGTCACTAGCGAGAATTATAAAATACTTTCTGTGTGACCCTACTGTTATTAATTATTATTGTAAATGTTTGAACTACTATTAAAAACTTTAACAAATGAATTTCTGTGACTTCAACATGCGAGTGGTGAAACACAAACTTGGTATTTGAGGCCTGGTCTCAGCAAACATTTTGTTAAAATTACTTTGCTTATGCTCTTGGCAATTTGAAATGAGTCACTCACTCTATATGTAAGAATTAATATTGTCAATAATCAAAGCTCCTAACATTATGTTAAAATTATGTTGTCCATGTTCTCGGCGTCACTTGCTCTATATAGAAGAACTTATATAGTCATATAATTCAATTCTTAAGTGCCCTCTCAAGTTGGCAAGGCAAACGACCTCACGTGCCCCTCCCTAAATGGGACCCTGCTAACAAATAAAAAAAACTATACCGCTAGAATCTCTATGATGTGGAGCGCCTCCATTACATCGATCTTTATTATTCATTGTGTATATATCAAAGTTTCGGTCTTGTTCAAGGTCGGTATAATAATCTAGCTTCTTGTAATTCTTGTCGCTCAAGTAGCAATTATTTGGTGGTATTCCTGCTCCAATAACATACCTAAATTTTTGTTCGTTTCAGCTTTGATTCATTGCCTGATTAAATACGATCTTACCTGAATGCGTATGATGTACATATGAAATCTTTTTCTTTAAAACATGCATATTCACAATCGTAAATTGTGGGAACTGTTAAGATTTTTTTTACTACACTTTTGTATAGACGGTATCCGGTCGCCGATCTTAACGAACACTCTGCAAGAAGAAAGTTTAATTTATTAGTAATTTTTGTTTAAAGAAAATAAGGTCAAGGTCACATTGATATTTATATCTCTGTATGAAATGTTCCTTGCACTAACAGTGTTCATTATCTTACTTTACAAAGAATTGTTATTACTTCCTAAACTTCTAGATTTGGTTGATATTCGAAAACAAAAATATTTTAAAGTGGAATATTTCGCGATTTTGATTATGATCTACAGTCTTCAACAAATCAAAAATTATTGATGAAAGTGGTCATTAGCAATTGAGAGTATAATACCGTTAGTAAATATGTGAATATGTACGAGGATAATTTGACAGTAGTGAGAATGACATATAGGTGGTGCTCTAATTGGTAAAACAAATGCACTGTAATTTAGGTTGACTATTTATATGTTTACATTCCGATATTTAGATAAATCGGTTGATTAGTTTATTTTTGGCAGCTGATTGAAAAAGAAGCAACACGTCGTTTCGATAAAATGGAAAAAGCAGAGTATCGTGCGGTGATTAAATACTTCGTAATTAAGGGTATAAAAGCTACCGAAATAAAAGATGAATTACGGGAAATATCAGGTGAATCTGCTCCATCATCCGCCACAATAAGTAGATGGGTAAATGAATTTAAACATGGTAGAACAAGCTGTGTTGATGAAGCGCGCTCTGGAGCACCCAAAATTATGACTTCTAAGGAAATGATTATAAAAATCCATAATATTATTACGCAAGATCGATGACTCAAAGTGAGAGAGATAGCAGACATGGTAAAATTTCAACAGAACGCGTACACCACATTTTAACGAAAGAATTGGGCCTTTCCAAGCTTTTGGCATGATGGGTGCCGCGACTGCTTACGACTGATCAAAAATTTACTCGTTTGCGCATTTCCAATGAGTGTTTGGACCTTTATAAACGGAATCCGGTTGATTTTTGTAGACGATTTGTTACTTGCGATGAAACTTGGATACACTACAGTACACCCGAAACTAAACAACAGTCGAAACAATTGTTAGAACGTGGTTCTGCACCTCCAAAGAAAGCGAAAACCACTTTATCGGCAAACAAGGTGATGGCATCAATTTTTTGGGATTCAAAGGACATTTTGCTCATTGATTACCTTCAGAAACGTGCCACAATAAACGGATAATATTATGCAGAACTTCTAGGAAAATTAAATGTTGAGATTCGTGCTAAACGGCCAGGAATGGCAAAGAAAAAGAGTCCGTTTCACCAAGACAACGCTCCCTCGCATACCAGCACAGTTGCGATGTCCAAAATCCACGAGTTGCATTTCCAATTAGTACCGCATGCGCCTTATTCGCCGGATCTAGCCCCTTCCGACTTCCACCTTTTTCCAAAATTGAAAACGGCACTAGGTGGAAAGAAATTTTCATCTAACGACGAGCTTATCGTCTTTGTAAATGAGTATTTTGCAAGCCTTCCATAATCGCATTTTAGAGATGGCATAAGGGCATTGGGCATCGTCGGAATAAATGTATTGCTCTTTCAGGAGAATATATTGAAAAATAAAAATTATTTTGTATTTAAAAAATTCGTTTTTCTTTTCCATTCTCACTACTTGTTAAACTACCCTCGTATAAATGAATGATTTGGATCTGAGAAAGGTCTTATTCCTTCTGAAGTTTTAGCGAGATCGTTGTCGCCATCTTCATTTTCTTCTTATCGTATCGACTAGAAGATTGAGCTGTTCGGCTGCGTCAGTCTTGTAATCGTTTTGTTAACAAGATCCTCACGAGAAAGATGAAGACGTAATAATTTCCAACAAAACAGATGCACACAAATAAATATTAAATACGGGAACCTAGATCAAAAGTATTTACTTAGATAAAAATATTTCCTATGGTTAAGTGTGAAGACAAAATTAGTTTAGTTTTTTTTAATGCCAAGAATCCATAGGTTTATAGAAAACTATACAGGAGGGCCACTAAAAACAGTCCAGCTAGATTTTTTGACTAATCAATATACAAAAAATGCTCAAACACATCGATTCTTATTCTGAAGAGGACACTATTTTCTCTTGGGTTATATAAACCCCTAAATGGAGATGACTTTTACCCCAATACCTATGTTTGGAAAGAGGATTAAATTAAACGTTTTTTGAAGCTTATAATTTTTTTATAAACGTAAACATAATAAAAACTCCTCATTACACTCTTAGAATATAAGATTAGATAACTAGTTATGTCAACTTACGCTTTACAGATGGCATAGAGCCTTACTTGTTATTTAAAGAAAGTAATTGAATTATATAATTTCAACAAAGAAGAGCTGAGAGATAAAGCTTTTGTCGAGAAATAAATAAAAGTTAATTTGATGAATATATGAAAAAATAAATAATAGATCCATAAGTCTTCAGAAATAAATACCTAACGCGTGTTGTTCATGATGTTTTTCGGAATAGGAAATAAAACATTTGTTAAAAATATTTTAAATAAGTATTGAATATATAAACAGCGAAGTGTATTACTGTTGCGATTTATAAATACTCGTAGTTAATAAACGACTAGTTAATGAATAAGTACTTTATAGTTGCGTTTTTTACGTATCCCAAATAAACTTCTTTAGAATATACAGTGGTCAGAAATTCACGAATAATCGTCAGGTAAGACAATTCTGTGATAACTTCTGAGTGGATAATTCTAACATAGGAATGTTGTATTTTCAGTCATCAAGGCACACAAGATTATCAATGTTGAAAGTGTGCGACAAAAAATTTTTCGAATTTTTTGAAATTTTTTGTGGAAAACTATGTTTATTACTGCCAAATAAAACTATACAACACTACGTAAGTGTAACTAATCGTTTTATATCAATATTTTCCTTTGCGAAACATTTCTTCAACTGCTGTTTTACATTAAAGTACATATGGCACCTTTTGTAAAATTTTGACTTTTGTCAATTTAACGTTCATTATTTTCGCTTCCACTACTTACCTCATTTTTGTGATATCTCAAGTAATTTGTAATATACACTTTCAACGAAAACGCTTATATGTAATGGTATTTGGGTTTTGTAATGGAAATGCATACGGTATTCATACCGGTAGCACCCATCTAGCAATATACTTCGAAGATTGGATCGGAGACTTCGTGAGACAGGCACATTTGTTCCCAATCAACGTAATGCAAGTAAAATAAAAGTTCTTTCAGTGCTTACAGAAAACGTTTAAGTCCGTTTTATGTTACAAAAGTACAATCGTTATACGAACATGACAATTTGTAAAGAATAATGTTTAATAACACAATTTTAAACAGAATTCAATAAGGTTCAAACATTTTATCACTTTTTATGAAGTAACGAATACTTGTTCACAAGAGGTAGTGTCTTCAGCAGTCACCATTTCCATTTTTGGCCGGATGACAATCCCAGAACTATTCGAGAATTTGGATAGCAAAGAAAGTTTTTTGTCATTTTTGGCGAGACATCTTATACCTTCAAATTGTAGGACCAATATTTATTCCAAATAGACTAAATGTAAATGAATATGCAAATTTGTTGGAGGAAGTATTGGATAATGTTCCATTAAATGTCGGAGCCAAAATGTATTACATGCACAGTGGTGCACGAGCTCATAATGCAAGAATTAAGAGCATGGCTAAACAAATGTTTTCCGGATAGATGGACCGACGAAATGAACCAATATCATGTTCTGCAAGGTTACCAAATATGAATCCTCTCAACTTCCCTTTTTCGGGTTTTTCGAAGGAAAAATTTATGCGATGCCTCCGATCAAAGAACATGAAATAATAGAACTAACCCCACAATGAAATTAATTACCCCAGATTCTAAATTCAATTCTACAAAGGTTACAGCTTTGTCTTCAAAACAATGACTATCAGTTTCAGCATTTACGTTAATTGTCATTGTTATTGTTATTTTCATAAGACTTAGGCAAAACTCGTATTTTATTTATCATTCCTACTGATTTATGATTTTATACCATGTTGTCAAATCTACACTTCTTTTAAGCAATTCGTATGACTTACCTTATGACAATACAAATTTATATATTTGTATTGTCGACTAGACCACCCCCTGTATGAAGATGACTATAAATTATTGAAAGTTTTTTCTAAAGATGGCAACAATTCTGTAACTTTATATTGACGTGATTGATTTTCAAATCAAAATTGGTGAACTGTACATGAACTATTCTATTTTTCTTTTTTGTTTAACCGTATTCTCTAAAATAATTATGATTACTATCTTGAAATCTGGCCAATAATATAATTATTTAATAGAACAGCCTTTTTTACGTTTCGACAATTTCTTTCTTTATTGTCTTCCTCAGAATAATAATAGCTTACAACTTAATATGCGTTGCATTTCTCTGCTTTCATAATTTTGATATAAGTCGATTTTCTAGATATTGATCATAATTATGCAATACATAAGCTTATCTAATCTAAAAAATAAATCTAAAAATTAATGACTGGAGAAGTCAATTTTTCAGGGATACCAAATTAAATATTTGCTTCATCCGTAGTCATTCATTATATCACTGAATATTAGTATAAATTAAGAATTGATTTTTTCATTCTTTATTTGAATTATATTAATGAAATTTTCTACTTACCATTAATAAAGGTTGGAGACTCTTTAGGATAACTCGCACCTCCAGGGACTAACCCTGGCGTTTCATATTTGTAACCTGGATATTCATTGTTTGACGGCAAATATCCTCCGCTGGGTTTATTTATAGGTGGATCTAAATCGTAATTGTTAGAGTTGTAGCTGTTATATTTATGTTCATTTCTTCCACTCAGTTCCCAGTAACTGTTTGGTGGATTATTATAGTAACCACCAGTACCGTATGTGCCGCTATATTCCCCCCAATGATTTGATGAACTGGGCGGAGTAAAATAATGCTTTTTACTTGTAATGTCGTAATTTTTTTCAATGTACCGATAATCGGAATATCCTCTTCCGAAATCTCCATAATCACCATAAACACCCCATTTGTTATAATATGGTCGGTCGATTTCTTTGTCACTATATGGTTTAACATAAAATTTATTTTGAAATCCAGTACTAGAATAATCAAATCTGTTTCGCGATGGCGGATGTGGTTCATAAGACTTATAATCATAGTCTTTTCCAATTGAGCTAAACGGTATTGAATGATGATAACTGTAGTCGTGACTACTATAATGATCTTCATATTTATTTCTAGAGCTAATAAAATCTTCATGATAATCTACAACAAAAAGAATTTTGCATTTTCATTTTCTTGATAATCTGCTTTAAATTTTGAGCAAAATATCCTATGAATATTGCAACCCATATTCGTATTTGTTGATGGTGATTTTGTTATCGCTAAGCACAATTTACATATAGTGATCTCCCATTAATCGTAGGAAATAGGTCCCTGGAATGAAGCTGTGAATTTAAGATTATAATTTAGTAGAAGCAAATCAAATGTTAATAAAATTTTTATTTAGTGGTGTTAGTAAATAATGATTAAAGTGTTAAGAACTCACATTACAGCATAAGTGATCTCTTTTTCCATTTTTTGCGATGTAAATGTTTACGATGTTCCATCCACTGCTCGGTGAATACAATATTGAGCAAAGATGTAATTAATTAACATGTTACACGAATATTCAAATTCATGAACGATGAAATTTTCAATTTCGGCAAAAAACGATGATGCAACGTAGGGATATATAAAATGATTTTAGAATACTCGTATAGTTAACATTTTCATTTTAAAGTTACACATTTACAAATTTCCTGATATTTGTTCTTTTCGTATTCGTTAATTTTAAACCGCATACATCTTTTTAAGAATTAATTGTAAATACTAAGCTTATTACTTGATATTCGGAGGATTATTGTACTGTTCAAGTTATTCGGTACAAATAAGTACAAATGAAAATTAATTTTAGTACAATGTATACTATACTATTATTATCATGGACCAAATGATATAATGGTAAGATTATGAGGAACACTAACTCATATAGAAGAATCAAATCGTCGAAATTAGAGTCCCAGCGATTAGCTTTTCTTCAGTATTTTTTTTAAATTAAGATTTTCTTCTTTTTCGCCGTGGGGAAGCCACAATACATAATTTTGGAAAACCTCGTACACATGTATTTAGAGAATCCCTAGTCTCGGTAAACGTAAAGCAGAAGATACAGCTATTTTAAAACATATTCACTTTGTGTTGAAAATGTGTTACGTGTATCTTATAAAAATGTTTGTATTGCGCGACCAACAAAGAATAAAAAATTACGTTTTCTTGCACGTAATCTTTTGAAATAATTTATCCAACATTCTATTTATTTGTCCATTTTTTGAAAACGGAAAACAATCATCAAATTAATTCTTCCACATTCCTTCTGAAAGCTGGGTACACTAGTTATCTTGTGCCCTATCTTTATCATTGCAAAAGAGAGTGAAATCTCATAAACTTGTAGGATGGATATTCTAGCATTTTGAGACTGATTGGGCTGAAATGTTGTGATGAAAGAATTAGGTGTCCGATTTCGGACGAGAACGAATGTTTTTGAATGATTCAGAAACTCTGGGCAGGCACTCCTTGATGTATCATTTTGAGACGACTATCTTTTGGATTTTTAGATTTACGCACTTTACAACTACTCTGAGTGTCCATAACTTTTTTCTTACCAGATTGAATTTCTCCTGCATGGGTGTGCTTTCATCTTGAGGAAGTTAGACTTAGCTCTGTGCTTTTGTAAACACGTCATAGTAGTAAAGCCAGTTTCGCCATCTACTGTTAACGTAAAGAGACGTTTCATTTTTAAATTCTCGAACGAGCAATTTACAACACCATGAAATGTGTCGTGCCATTTGCTTAACGGTTAAGACATGGGATATCCAAATGATATTTTATCTGGGTGCCTTGACAAACAAGCCTTAACTGACTAGCAAATAAACCTGCCTTACTCGAAAATGTAGAATGATAAGAATTGCTGTGAATTAATGTCCAGACATTCTTTTATCTTCCGATAGTATACTTGCCTATAGAACTCGTGCGTTTTCCTGATAGCATCAATATCTTCCACGATAACGACGTGGTGGGGGTATCCTGAACTCAGAGCGTCTTCGAAGCCGATATTTCTTTTGGAACTCATTGTACAATCTGAATATGGAAATACGAAGAGGACAATCATTTCTTAACATGGGAAACATTTCTCCTGAATATATGTACCGATCAATTTTCAATTCACGAGCGTAGTTGTAGAGTAAAATTGCCTGGTATTCTGTTTTTTTAGCAATTTTTTTACCGGTGACTTGTATACTCTGCTACAATCCTTGTATGTTATTCTGAATATGAGAGTTAAATATATGTTTATGGTTGACAAAAACAGTATTAGTTTCGATCAATTCTGATATTAATTGTTGTTATTATAAATAATTTTAAAAACAGATTAAAATGGCCCGCAGCATGGTATGTAAATAAACGACAATTCGAAAGCATAGGTTTTAATAGTCCTCGCATATCAACATAAATTTGTGACGAAGTAATTCAATTGTATGTACGTCATCCGTAACAAAAATACTAGAAAGTAATAAATATAAATATTATAAAGTTCGCGTGATTCTTGATATTTTTGACGATAAGTATATTTATGAAATATTTTGATATGATGATCGAAATGAAAACAAATTTTTACGTAGACACGTTATTTTTCACTTAACTCAATATTAAACCAAAACTGACAAGTTTGCTTTCAAAAAATTATAGAAATAAAGAAATGGAAATTGGTTAAGATCGATTCCCTACAAAGAGAGTTTTTGGAAGCTGATTTAAATAAATTTTATAAATTTAATTAAAGTTATTTAACGCCTGAATACTTCTGAATGAAATCAGGTGCATCAATTTTCTTTGGTTATTTATGTAGTTTTATATTTTCATGCAAGGAATTGATTTGTAAGCCTAGGAACTTTAAGGTAGGTCTTAGAAACATGTAAATATGAACTAATAATTATATTGAATAAATTGATTTATCACAGTATTTCTAAGACTTTCCCCATTCTTCTGTGAAAAGCGCAAATAAGTTTGTGCAAATTTGTCTAGGATATTAAAATTAAGATTTGCATTTGCAAGTGATCGTAGGATATGTTAATATTGTTAAATAAAAAGAACATATGATAATGTATTTCACTTTATTTGTGCACAGTATACAAAAAAAAACGTACATTATTGTAGATATGAATTTTCTAGATATGAATTAATTACTTATGTGAATGTGGAAACGGGCAAAGTCTATACTCACCGCTTCGTCTATTGTACGGTCTACGGAGAGGCGGTTTGTGATCATAGTCAGATTCTACATGATCGAAATTGATTTGAGCACCATATTTGTTTCTGAATCGATCATGAGAATCGTGTTCACTAGAATACCAATCATGTAAGTGAGGTAGAGGTCCAGGTAATTGATCTCCACCTGTCGGCCTATATCCCGGTCTATGTTCTTTACAATTTCGCTCTTTCTCATAATAATCGTAATTTGGATCTGGTATGATATCGTCGCGTAAATGTAATCTTATATATGGGACGTCTATTAATTCACAATCACCACGACCGTGGCCACTTGGATCGAGTCTGGAAAATAGAAGAAAAGCATTCAAAACAAGTTTCCTTTTGTTTAGAAATTATCAGAAGCTTTTAATTAATGCAACTACCTCTTTAAATTATTTTTATTTACAGTATATTTCGTATATTCTTCACATTTCCAGGCAATTTAAAATCATATTTCGACAACACACGCATATAAATACTACATAAGTATATATAAGTCTATGGTACTAGATTCTGCCAGATAGAAGAGTAGTTCTCGATCCAGACACTATGATTGAGGTTTCGAAATGGAAGAGAAATATCTTGAAGTGTAAATCTAAACAGAAAAACCACTCTTCAAGCTGTTAGATATAGTTTAAGGAATGAGGTTAGAAGAAATATTTTAAGGAGTGACATGAGGGCCACAATAGAAGAGAACCGCAATAAAAAATATGCCATATGACCATTCCCAAAGATCTAGTCAAATCTTACAGTACTTGAAAATGTGGAGAAGAAATCCATGAAGCGCAGTGAAGATGAAAAGGCTTCAATGAAGCAAGTAAATAAAATAAAAACGCTTTTTGGCCACAATAGTTCCTGCACATGTGACGCCACAGAAGATATATGAAACAGAAGAAGTCAATGCTTGTTAGCTTTTAACTCTTCCTCGCAGGAGATCTTATTGCATCACAATAAGATGATACGAGTTTATAATACAAGAACTAGTAAAATGATACAATATGAACATAAATGTGAATAGTTATAAACAAATAATTTAGTTCACATCTGCTGTTATTATTTGGATTTTTGTTTCGAAAATGTTGATAATATTAGTGACAAGGCTAGAAACGTTTCTATCTAAAGATTTTTAAGTTGTTGGTTATAAGATATAAACTCCTCGTTGTCAGTACATAATAAGTTTCTTCTATGTAACCAAACCATAAAATCAGTTTGTATGTAGAGAATATAGCTTCAGAATTGTATGAAAAAACAATATAAACGTAATACAAGGTCTCAAAAACATATACGTTAATGTGTTAATGATTTTATTTAAGAAAAAGCAGAGCGATGGATGGTTCATCGTAAATATTCGGCATGTACAAAGTGTTAGTACCCTTTATACATGCCGAATATTTACGATGAAAGTTTTGCAATACAGCTTTGTTTATTTAATTTTTTCAAAGTAATTTTCTCTACACTCACTACACCTCTCCATCCTCCGAAACTAATCTTTAAACTAGTTCTGCCAAGTTTCACTAGGGGGTAAAGTACACTCGTTGTCCCAAGCCCGCAGATGGTCCTCATCACTGGAAAACCGCCTTCCTTTTAGCTTAATTTTCACATGCGTGAACAGTGCAAAGTCGCAGGGAGCAAGATCGGACTGTAGGGAGGATGCTCGAGAAGTTTCAATTCTGTCGTGGTCATATATTCGGTGCAGGCTTTGGTGCGGTGAGCTGGTGCATTATGGTGATGAAGGAACCATGTGTCTATTCTTGACTTTGGCCACAAGTTTTTCATAGATCCAATGACTTTAGGCAGGCACTGTTCAGTATATCACTTAGCTGTGACTGTCTTCTGTGTGTCCACAATTCCACTCGATTTGAAAAATACATCTCCCGGCACCAAGTCACACGTCGTGTTATCTTGCTCTTCAGTCAGTCGATGCGGCACCCAGAGAGAACAAAGTTTCTTCACGTGCAAATGATCATGCAGAATCGAACGAATTGCTGGTGCATTTAGACCTGAAGTACCCTCTATCTGTTGGTAGGTCACTCGCCTGTCCTCGTCAAGCATTTTCCTCATAGTAGTAATGTTTTCCCGGCCTCTCAGCAATCCCCACAGTTAAATTTTCCCTTTGGAATTCTCTATACCATCTGAATATCGTTGTGCGATGTGGACAAACATCACCTAGTGCAAGAGTAATTTCTTCGAAGCACTGGTCTATGTTTAAACCACGCACGAAATTATAACGCAAAACTGCCCTTATCTCATATCGTGAACACGATGCCATCGCAAGCACTTTACATTCTCACTGCTAATGAATAACTGAGCCCATCGACGTGGCGCGGCGGCTACTATGCACGTATGAATATGTCTCAACATGCAGCAACAAGCAGCTTCCTATAATTCATTGTTGCGTCAATTTGCAAAACTTTCCTAGTACCCTGTGTACTTATTACAAATGTGCTACACAGATAAGTGTGACCGCTCTACTTATTTGTTTAAAATATGATAATTAAATAAAATTGAGAAACTTTAAATGTGATCCGTTATGGCTCATTTGGCACATTAGAATGGTAACATTCGCGTTACCCATTTGTTGTCTATTATTGTTCCAGAATTACCTGCGGGTACTCATTTTACAACAACCTCTGTGGTTGGTGTTTTTTAAAAAATCTATATATGTAGTTAAAGAGACATTGCTTTGGAATTTGTTTCAGTTTTGAGCTTTTGTTAGGATTCGATTGCTAGTTAATTTTTTCATATTCACCAGAAAAAAGACGTAGCAATAATATAAATTGATATTTTATTACTTTTTATATTAAAATGTTCCGTCAACGTAAAGATTATTCTAGTTTCTTTTGCTATACGTATGGGAATTTCACTTCAAAGAGTCAGTAATGGAGAATTATAAAAAAAAATTTATCGTTTATACTTCGATCTTTCAGTAGTATATCAGGGAAAAGCATGGAAATTAATTATTATATGTATTTAGCGTTTCTGTAGACTTCGAGATTAATTGAATCACAAAATGTGACAGTCATTTGCAAAATCTACGATATGGTGGGGACAAATAAATAAATTTTAAGATTAATATTTTTGAAAAATAAATATTACTTATTTTTCTGTGAAAAATAAATAAAAAATAACTTGACTAGTTACAGAGTCTGCAAGTAATCCATTTCCAACGCATGAGATACACGGTTTTCTTAAGAAGAAAGAATGGCGGCTAATGAAAACTTTGGTGGCAACAGCACAACAGGTTCAGAATACATTTTTACCAATAAACCTACCTGAAAAGTGTAGTCAAATGGAATTAAGTAACTAAAATGATCTTATTTAAAAATTTCACTCTTTCTCTTAGAACATCTTGCTTCTAGGCTTTAAGTAGAGAATTAATTTGAAATAGATACTTGTGTCTTGCACTATCGTATTCGAAATCTATTCAAAAGTTTTTTTATCTAAACCGAATTTGAAAGCAATTCTCTTACAGTACGATAATAGAAAATCATTAATTCCCATAGCCCACTCTGTGTAGTTAAAAGAAATATATGATAACTTTGATATACTTTTGGAAGCTGTTAATTCTAAAGAACATCAATGGAGCATATGTTAACTAAATATTGTTGCTTTGAGTTTATGGGAGATTTGTGTTACTTCTGACCATTATTTTAAACGAAATTAGGAACAATGGATGAAACAATGTCCAAAAAATTGAAAGCTCCTATATATGTAGTTTTATTTAATGAAAATATACACGAAGAATTTGTTTATTTGCTTCACCATCCTCAAAAGAAACTTAAAAATATGTATGTTTCGGGCAGACTTCGAAGTTTTGAGTAGAAATTGCTAATAGATCAAACTCACCATTTAGAACAAAATTTCACCTACAATAATAATAATTATTGTATGCCAAAACTACACAATATTTACCAAAACTAAGAATTCGCACAAAATCTGAAATATGAAATTCTGAAATTCTGCTCTTTAAATTTTCATTCGAGAATTAAATGTTAATTTATTTATGTGATATTAAAATAGAATATCCTTTATGCATTACCGGTTTTACATTAAATTATACTATTTATTAAGTCATTAATAATTTGTTAATTGATAGTATTATTCTATTAAACAAAAAATATTGCCTTATGATTAATTATAACTCCATATTTACATACATTCATTAAATAATATTCACACAAAACTATATTATAATAGGTTTATATGACTTTTAATGCTAACACCGTGAAATATTATTCGTATTATAATAATTACTATTAAGCGCTACTTTTTTCATGGTCTATGCCTATCTTAATTGTTTTTGTTACGGTAATACATTCAAGGTAATTCTGTCGTCATATATTTTTAGCTACAGGGTTTCTACAAATGGGAAAGGAATATCCTGAAGCGGAAATCAAAACAGAAAAACCGCTCTTCAAGCTGTTAGTTAGGTAGAGTTTAAGGAATGTGACTAGAGGAAATATTCTATCGAGAAGCATGAGGAGTACAAGATTAATTTAAGAAGAAAAATGTTGACAGTTTTTAACATACTCAACCGTGACGATTATTATTATGTTTAATTTTCGGAAAGAGGAAAGAGCTAATTGTATAGGTATTCACAATTTTCAAAATAATCAACATACAAAGGGTACTAGCAAAGTTTTTCAATATGACACAACAATGAATCGTAGGAAGCTGCTTGTTGCTGCATGTTGAGACATGCTCATACGTGCGTAGTAGCCACCGCGCCATGTCGATGGGCTCAGTTATTCATTAGCAGTGAGAGTGTAAAGTGCTTGCGATGGCATCGTGGTCACAAAATGAGATAAGGGCAGTTTCGAGTTATAATTTCGTGCGTGGTTTAAACATAAACCAGTGCTTCGAACAAATGACTCTTGCACTAGGTGATTTTTGTCCATATCGCACAACGATATTCAGGTGGTATAGAGAATTCCAAGGAGGAAATTTAACTGTGGAGGATGCTTAGAAGCTGGGAAGGCCACGAACGTCAGTTACAGAGGAAAACGTTACTCCTGTCAGGAAAATGCTTGGCAAAGATGGACGAGTGACCTACCAACAGATAGAGGATACTTCAGGCCTAAATGCACCAGCAATTCGTTCGATTCTGCATGATCATTTGCACGTGAAGAAACTTTGTTCTCTCTGGGTGCCGCATCGACTGACTGAAGAGCAGATAACACGACGTGTGTCATCTGCTCCGTGCCTGGAGATGCTAAAAAAATTTAATAAGGGACAATCTCGGTATGTGAACAACATCGTGACAGGTGACGAGACTTGGCTGTACTATTACGATGTGCCGACCAAAGCTCAAAACAAGGTTTGGGTTTTTTATGATGAGGACACACCTGTAGTTGTTTTAAATCGAGTGGAATTGTGGAACGCGTCGTTTTGGACACAGAGAAGACAGTCACAGCTAAGTGGTATACTGAACAGTGCCTGCCTAAAGTAATTGGATTTATGAAGAACCCGCGACCAAAGTCAAGAAGGGACACCTGGTTCTTCCATCACGATAATAATGGCTCACCGCGCCAAAGCTTGCACCGAATATTTGACCACGACAGGTTTGAAACTTTTCGAACACACTTCCTACAATCCAGATATTGCTCCATGCGACTTTGCACTGTTCCCGCATGTGAAAATGAAGCTATAAGGGAGGTGGTTTTCCAGTGATGAGGACCTTCTGCGGGTTTGGCAAAAAAATTTTAATTTTTCAATAAGCGAAAGAAATAAATAATTTTTTTATATTTTATCTACAGAAGTTAGATTCGGTTACTTAAGATGAATTTTGCATTCAATGTAAAATAAAATTATATAAATACCTGTAATTAAATCCTTCACAAATAAACCGCTTCTCTTCAGCACACTCGTGTTGACAGTCTTCTACGCGTTCACATGACACTGCTCTTCGTATAAACACTCGAGATACTCTTTTTCCTGCTAATGCTCTTCTAAAACAAACTGCAACAGAAAGTAATAAAAAAGCATTAACTTATTACTATATACTATATTTTTATAAAAACTCATAAAGGATCGTTAACGTAGATGTGTTGAGAATAATAAATAAGCTAATGTAGACGTTTTGTTTGATGTGGTTAGAAGTTTACTTTAAAATAGCTTACTACATTCTATTAGACAATAAACACAGGTTCTGTAACAATATATACCACAAATAAGAAGAAAAGAGATATACCACCGAAATGAAAGGACGAAATACCATGTCATTTCTGGCCAAACACATAATATCGTCGGGACATAATGTTTCTTTCGACAGGGTAAGAACTTTAGTCCGCAACACAAACCAAACGACGAACAACGACTTCCAATAACTTAGAAATCAGCAAACAAGCGTTCAACTATAAGAAGACGCGTACACTATCCCCATTTATGACACTTATACATATACCACATGGTACAGCCGAGCACCTCTGTCTTATAATTGCTATGGTAAGAAATATCTGATGAAGAAGATGAAAGTGCCATCAAAATGTCATGAGAAACAAGGTCTTCCTTAAAACCACGCCTATTAATTTAGGGAGCAAATAACCCAAAAATTAACGATTGATCACACGAATAGCATTTACTGTACCTGTTAATTCCCTGCTATTTTCAATGCCAAATATCAAATGAAGTTCTTGCTGCACTTTTTGCAGGCCCATATACAATATGTTAAAAATAAGAAATAAAATCTATTCGATCGTTTGTTATGGTTGTTTTTATTTTTTTTGCTTGGATTATATCTATAATTCAAGCTTGTATAACAAAAAACAGAATAAAGGAACGGATGATTTTGAGAAAAACTCTTCTCATTTTCATGATATTTTTAAAATAAAAATAGCAGATCTGAATGAATATCAAAAATTGTAAAGGCTGTACCGCACAACAGTGTTATTCGTGTCTTCAAGAGGCCTGTCAAAATATAACAAATGTTATTCTATTGTTACTGATAAAAATGTACATGTTTCCGCGCTATTGAAGACACATCGGCACCATAGAAATTGCAAATTCGTCCAAGAAAAGGAAAAACCAATATGACTGCTTCATATTGTGAGGTAGGTACCTGGCCATGAGACCAGTTATGTCACATTGGATTTTAGATAAGTTAATGGAGATAGTGAAATGACTGCAATGCAATGCTGTTTGTATTTATCCGGAAGACTATTAATGCAGAGATGAGATTTCAATATAATTGAAAGACCAATCGAGAGGATGACGACATTATAATAATAATAATAATAATAATAATGTATATATTTGCCCAACAGATCTTTACAATCCTATTACGGGACAACTTTTAAGTCTAATTACTTCTACTTTGACTTACAGTGAACACCCAATTTTCTAAATACATTAAATACTAATTTACATTAAATACTTATTTGTAAGACCCACCACGATAAAAAGTATAGACACACTTATACACTACAAACACGGTAAGTGCACTGACGTAAAATCGTTGGTAAAGGACTATAGTTTATATCCACAGCTGTTAAATTATTAAAGTTATTACATATTCGGTAGACAGGCGATCCAATCAGCACATTTGTCCTTGGAATGGGTAGGCGAAAGGTGTTCGTTATTCTAGTCGCTTGCCTGGGAACCAAAAAGTTTATATTTGCCAGAATTTCAGGTGCGTCAACTCTATTATGTAGAAGATTGTTAAGAAATTTTATACCATTGCAGTGTCTACGGAGCTCTAATGGATCTATGTTAAATGTAGTTAGTAGATTAATATGGCTGTAGCCCAGAGGAGGATAGTTCCCAAGCTGGCGAAAGAAGAGGAAAACGCCTTTGCACTAATTCCAGCACATGGATATGTGTTTTATAAAGAGGTGGCCACACCAATGACGCATATTCGAGTTTTGACCTGACAAAGGCAAAATAAATGGTAGTATACTATCGATTGACGAGAAGGACTTGATGGTTCTAATTATGAAACCCAAAGTTTTTAATGCAGCATTGAATATATTATCTATATGGTTATCGAATAATAATTTGGAGTCAAATGTAATACCCAAATCCCTAACAACCTGGCATTTTTCTAGGTAAGAATTGGCCAAAGTGTAATTGAATTCAATAGAGGAATTTCTACGAGTTAATGAGACGTATCTACACATAAAAATATTCAAGCAAATCCCATTATCGGTGCACCATGTCTGGATCAGATCCAGCTGTTCCTGAAAGTGAGCGCAGTCATCGATATTATTTACTGCGTGATATATTTTCAGATCATCTGCGAATAATAATTTCTCATAGTCTAGAACTCCAGCAAGGTCGTTTATAAAAATAGAAAATAAAAGAGGTCCGAGATTTAACCCTTGCGGAACTCCAGATGTTGAATGAAAAGGCTGTGATTTATGACCTTTGTAGTAGACATAGTTGGATCTATGAGATAAGTAGGAACGAAATAGCAGTGTGAAACCCACATTAGCCAGGTTGTATAGTAATATTAAATGATCTATCCGATCAAATGCTTTAGAGAAATCGGTAAAAATAGGGTCTACTTGAATGTTCCTATCCATGTTATCAGACAGAAACTGCGTAAACATTGTTAAGTTAGTGACCGTTGAACGCTTACTAAAAAAAAATGCTGGCATGTGGATAGCAGAGATTTGCTTTGCGGAGAGATGTTATGAAAGAGGCAAGCCTCAAAAACTTTAGCGAAGTTGTTTATTATTGTAATTGGACGGTAATTTTCAATGCAACCAACATCGCCTTTCTTATAAACTGGAATCATTCTACCAATTTTCCAGCATTCACGAAAAGTACAAGACTGAAGTGAAAGATTAAATAGTTGGCGCAATGGAGCAGCAAGGACGCCAGCACAATCCTTAAGCAAGAAGCTAGGGATACCATCACTACCCGCAGTATTGAAATTCTTAAGTTGTTTTAATGCGTGAAAAACATTCGATTCCAGAATAATCGGTACGTTAATATGAGTTATTAGGAAAATAAAGTTTGCTAGTATATCAAAATTGTGTAAATATGATATTGGTATGACTGTGTATGTATTACCGTAATCCATTCCCTCCTTTTAGAGAAAAGCGGCAGTGTGTATTATATTAAACAGAACTTAAACTAACTACGAAAAAGAAATGATAACACTTCTTCAGAACTCACTAACTATTTAGGAGGATAATACTCAGTCGCTTTTCATGCAAGTGACCAAGTATATATATTTATTTTAAATAGTGAAAATTATGATTGCAATTACTTTATAAAAAGTTACAGTTACATTTTAATATTTCTTATTCTTGTCTTTTATGAGTCTTATATATTCTTATTCTTTAATATGGTTCCACCAATTGGACACTTAATATGCTACATATATACAATAAATATAATTAAACAATGAAGTTTGTAATTAAAATTACCGCCATGTGCACTGTCTCCCATAGATAACAATATAATGAAAATAACACCAGACTATAATAATTTCGTCTTGGAAGTATGTCTAATCCTAAATGTCGATCTCTACTATGAATTGTCATATTTAGGTCATAAACTTGATTCTGGTTATGAACCATTGTGTATGTTCATTATTACGCAAATAATTCTTTGTTAGTTTCATAATTAGGCATTTACCTAGATTTAATGAAAGCCTTAATGACATCGATGTAAATATTTATCAAGCAGGTATAACATTGGTAATTACAACCAATTAGTACCAATTAAAAATTTCAAAAAAGATCTCCTGCTATTGACTACGTATTATCTTGAATAATATGTTAATGAAATTTATTGTTAAGATTTTCATTGAAACATATTCTTAGCACTGCAAAAGGATGTTCTTACTCTTCTTAAATGTTTTCGGGATATTATAAAAAAAATCAAACTGAAGTAACTAATATGACAACAAAGTTTATTGTTTTGCATTTCTAGACGAAGGTGTAGCGGAAATAATTCTTTACTAATTATAGTAAAAACTAAGACTTAATTTATTGTGCTGAAAAGCAGAAAATATTATCTAAACAGTATTTTTTAATTATACAACATCGTCACAAATTATACATTTGAGCAACAGAGCTCGAAAGTTATTATCGCACCTTTAAAACTTGTGATTGATGAAATGAAAGAGCACAGACATGCGGCCAAATCTTGTGTTCATTTGGGAGATCTGTTTTCAATGGAAACTTTTTCCATGATTAAGAGTTTTGGAACTCAATTCTAAAGCAAGATTTACTTATTTGTAATGGCATGAAAAGTTTCAAAATTGTTAGAGAAGTTTGCCAGATGTACCAATTGGTATGTTGCGTGAAGAAATGAGGAAACCATAAACATTGCAACAATAATTATATGCACAGGTCAACGCTCAACTAGCACGCAACTTTCAAACATTATTGAAATAACTTTTGGAATTATTAAATTTAATAGTGTTTTCATCCTTGTGCACTTGTTGACCACATATCACCGATGTCAAGTTCATTTCGTTCTGGCCAAAATTAGTTTTCCAATATGAAAGCAAACTCCATTGACTGTAATATGGTGATCACTTTCATCAACGAAAAAATGTAGTTCAATCACACCTCTGGCATGAAATCCATACCAAACGGCCACTTTTTGTGGTTGTAATGGAGTCTGTTGAATCACATGTGAATTTGTAGCCAATAATAAGCATTTTGCTTATTGACAAAGCCATGAAGCCAAAAATGAGCTTCATCGCTAAAGATGATTTTTCGATGAAACTCAAGATTTTCTTCAAACTTTAGCAGTGCTCAATTGGAGAAGTTTCGGCGCTTTAAATGATCAAAACGCTTCAGTTCTTGAGATAATTTGACCTTGTAAGGGTGTAAGCCAAGATCTTTACGCAGAAGCACTTACGGCTGTGATATTTTCGGTACTTCGACTGGCGCGTCGTCCCACTGGCACAGGAATAGCGAATATTTTGATTCGAATTTACCCACTATTGTACGCACAGCCTGCATGGTGGAGTAATTATTTCGACCGAAAATTGGAGTAAGCGCTCTTAAAGTTGCGACCTCCGACGCAGAATTGCGATAGTAATTTTTAATAATTTCCAAATGTTGCTCGTTCGCGATCTTCACCATGATAAAAATGTTAACCTTGACTGGTTTTGACGTTGACGGATCATGAAAAATGTTCAAGGGTGCGTTTGTATTAAAAGATAAAATTGTTATGTCCCTATGGAAAACCGTAAAATTATACATACATAATTTTATGTCCGTCCAAGTCGGATTTCACTGTATATCTAACGAATAAAATTAGTTCTGTTAAAATTGAATGCAAAAGTTAGTATTTAAATTGGTTAATTACGTTAATGCTTACCAAATAAGATCTCCGTAGAGAAATAAAGGTGATCCTTAGAGGAAAATAGAGTAAATAAGAATATATATTATATATGGATTCGTGGTAGATAATTTCATAAACATACCCCCCAAAAATGAAAATCCGACGAAGACATTATATTTAGACTATCACTAGAAGTAGAGAAATGTTGCAAAATATCTCCTCAATTAATTTAGTTTCAAATTCTAGCTCTTCTGAAACTTAAACTCTATTCGGAAACTTTTAAAGAACAACGAATGGTCGGTCATCTATTTAAATTGATATTTATGTATAACAACTTTTACTTGCATTATTAATTCAAGAAATGTTTTCAAAAAATCGTTGCCATTACCTTACTCGGCGACGGAAATATTTTAACTTTCTTTAGAGGCAGGCATTTATTCTTGAGATTGCCGTTTCGACTCAGAAACAGTGATGAAGCCATGTTTTATCAACTGTAACAAATCTTTGCAAAAAATCAGTTTTATTTTTGTTAAACACCACTAAAGTATCACTTAAGTTCGCTTCTCATTTTTGTGATCACAAAATTCGCCGTAATCGCTTTGCTGACAGCTTGAAAAATTATACATATGAAATATGATGTTCGCGTTGAGTCGATTTGTTCTCAATGTTAGCTGCCTCCATCACGTTAATTCTTCGGTTGTTCAAAATAGTATCATTAATTTAGGTCGCACATCGCCTTCGATGCTTATACTACCACGTTTAAATTGCACAACCTAGTGACAAGTTGTGACGTTTAAACCTAAAATTTGTGGCTTATCAGTCATAATTTCGAATGTCGATTTAGTATTGCGCTTCGAATTGTGGGTTTATGTGTTTTATTTCACAGAGCTCTAAGTTTTGAATCAAATGTCAGAAACTAACTAAACGAACTACATTTACCCTGTCACCATAAAGAAAATGGCAGATTTAGAATATAACATTACGTTTTTCAGAAAGATGGTGCTGATAGTCAAATCTCTGTTTCTATCAAATGATCCTTTTGATATAATGAAACACTTACTTATGGTACATGACCGATAACTTTTTTATTTACATTAAGACAATAACTGGTAAAGCTCTTTTGGATTGTGTTTGAGCTGCCAAGTCATTAATTCTAATAATTCGTAATATTTACTTGTACTTTTATTTAATATTTAAAATTTTTTAAAATAAATTTTTTACTGATCACGGTATAATCAAAAATAATAATAGTAATCAAATTTAGTGTGTATAAAAAATATAATTTAATTTTGTTTTTCAACGAATTGCCTTAATGATATAATTTAGATACAGAGTTCTCTTTTTCAAATTTATAAAAGTTACATATTCCAATTTAAAAATTAAAAAAGAGAGTAATGAAAGTAAGAGGGCAAGCGTTTATATTTCGAGAATAGCAAATAAAAAAAAATTATTATCGAAAATAATTTTATTGCTTTGCAAAATATTCTCTTCTTGAAAATCAATGCACTTTCGCATTCGTTTAAACCAATCCGAAAAGCATTGGCGCCACTGTGAAGGTCGTATCTCCAAAATACGAGCTTTGAATGCTTCAACTGCCTCTTCCGGCGTAGAAAACTGTTGACCACGAAGTTTATTCTTCACGTGTGGGAACAAAAAGAAATCACAGGGTGCTGGATCAGGGCTGTATGGCGGATGGCTCATCAATTCAATGTTTTGCCTGGTCAAACATTCAATTGTTTGAACCGACCTGTGAGAGCTCTCATTGTCATGGTGGAGAATGACATGTCGTTTTCGATTTGTTTTCCTTATTTCTTCAAAAACTTTTGGCAAACAAATAGTCGTGTACCATTCGGAATTGACCGTTCTCTAACTCTCTAAAGGTACGGTTGCATGGTTACCGGTTTTTCCGAAAAAACAGGCGACCATTTGTTTTGATGTGCTTTGAGCGCGAACAACTTTTGTTGGTTTTGGCTCATCTTGAAATACCCACACAGTTGACTGCTGTTTGCTATTGGGCTCATACGTATAGATCCAAGAATCATCACCTGTGACGACTTTATAAATATTCTTTGAAGAACCGCCATTTTATTTTTTGTGCATTTCTTGGCACCAATCGACGCGAGTCCTTTTTTTAGTGGTTGTCAAATTATGTGGTACCCAACGTTAACATAGCTTCTTAACGGCTAAATGTTCATGCAGGATCTTATGCACGCTGGTGTTACTAATACCTAGAGATGCCTCGATCTCATGGTATATCACATGACGATCTTGTATTACCAATTCAGACACTGCATTAATGTTTTCCGACACAACAACATTTGTGGGACAACCTTCACGAAATTCATCGTCCAAAGAACGCCGTCCAAGTTTGAATTTACTATACCAACGATATACTATAGTTTGCGATGGTGCTTCATCACCATATAAAGAATTCAGCTCGTCGATGCATTCTTGTTGAGATAATCCACACCGAATGTTATGAAAAATAATTGCACGAAAATGTTCGCGAGTTAATTCCATTTTTTCGCTGACATAAAATTGTTACTGTCAACAATAGAAATAGCGACTGGATAATAAAACTGTCAAATATATTGTCAAAAATGACAAACTTCACGATACAATCATCAGATCGGAGGCAACACTAACAGTGTTGCCAGTTCCCGAAATATAACCGGCTACCCTCGTAATACAAAAAATTTCCACAAATAATATAATATAATGAATGAATAAATTGCATATATAGATGGAATTCAGTATTTTTTATTTTAATATTCTTTTTATTAAATAAATAGTCAAATTGAATATAAAAAGCATATATTGTTATTTCTTAAATGAAACTTAAGTTAAATATTATCTGTTGCTTTCCATAAAATTTAAATAAAATCGTTAGAGCTGTTTCTTAAAAATCGTATTTTCCGGTTTTATTCCACGAGTAAACAATTTTTTTTGGATTTTTTTCTGAAGAACGAACAGCAGTATATTATAATATTATTTACAGTTTATAAATTTATAAAATTTAAACGAAATCGTTAGAGTCGCTAATGAATTTGGGTTCGATCCATTGAATAGTTCGGCTGAAAAATGGCTGGCCAGACGCACGGACAGACGAATAAAGGGACCACACCAAAACTATGATTTCCGTAATGTAGACCCAAGACGTCTACATCTGTAGAAATCTCGATTTCAATTTTTTCACGAACGCAATGATTCCCTTCTACCGTCGCTCGAAAGTAAAAAGTAAAAATATTTCTTTTTTTTCCCCAAGATTTACGTATCGTCTTAAAATATAGTATACAGTACAAGACGAATTTTTCAATAGTTCTTTTTTAAAGCTACAAATTTTTAACAAATTTCTGAAAAAAAAATTATATATTTTCTTAATATTATGGAGACTACTAAATTAACATAGCTTATTATATATATATATATATATATATATATATATATATATATATATACAAAAGAAGTATTATTAACAATAGATCTATTTGAAAATATTGTGGAAATAGTTCCATGTAAACTTTGAATGCTTTAAATAATGTAACCATACCTTTTGCATCTTCCACTACTATAACAGAACTAGTTGAACACATAGGCAACAAAATGATAAAGATAATTAATATTATGCTAACACAAGAATAGCACGAACTTTTCATTTTACATAGAAACTTATTTTAACGGGCATTATTTTCTTCACAAACACTATTCGGACGTATTAAAAAAGCATATCGAAAATCAAAAAATACTTCTGGTATCAATTCCGCGTAAATTTAGCGTTTAGAAGGGTCCTTACAAATTTTATATTTAAATTTGTGTCGAATTAGCTACAAAGATAAACTAAAGAAACCGAGTTCTTATGAAAATAGACTAAAACTGAACACAATTCTACTGTTAGATTTTCATACAATTCCCCAAATATATGCATTTTTTCAAGGATGGTAATCTGCTATTTGTGAATGACTTTTGTATTTGTTGTTAGAATCCCTCCCACATGTTTTTCCTGCATATGGAGCTTTGGTGGGAGCAAACGTAAACGTTTGTCAGAGTATAGAAAATTTGTTCAATTGCTTTTAGGAATACGATTACATATACAGAGACTAACTAGCCCAATTAATATAATTTCATTAGTGCATGTATAGTATCTTGTATACATAGAGATATTAACTACATTTATTTACGCTAGTATAAACTACTTAATATGCAGTACATGCATTCAAGTTGTTGGTTTATTTTTTATTTTATAACATTATAAAGATTCGTGAAAGGAAAATTGTGCGTTTGTCTTCCAAGTAGTTCATAGAAGTCTTGGAAACTATTTAAGATTTTTAAAATTATTCTGAAAGTTTTAATTAATTAAAATTAATAATAATGTATAATAATAATAATCATTTGAATTTTCATTCTCCTCCTATTTCAAATTATACGTAATTTCTAATATTTCGATTCGGTAATAATTCAGAATATTTTTAGCATGGTTGTGACAACTTTCGAGTCATTTTTATTGGTTGGCCCTAGTTTATTTCTACAAGTGCTAGAGTCATTCGCATCTATCTTTATGTCAAGTCATATGACGGCTGATAGTCCTTACGTAACTTTAGTTTAGAAAAAGATTTTTCTGAACGCTTGTAATTTTTTGAAAAGTGGAAAATGGAAGACTAAAACGTGCATTTTCATTATATTTTACTTTATTCGTTTGTAAAGGAAAAACACGCGTTTAGTTTGCGAAATGTTGGGTAAAGTTAACGATAACGGTGCTCTGCAAGAACATCCGTGTCAACAATGGTTCACGAAATTTGAAATTTCGTGTCAGTGATTTTAATCTTAACGACATTCCTTGATTATGAACTTGATAAATGCCTCTATATGGTCTTCAGAAATGTTAAACATGCATCATACAAATGTTCATTCATTGGGTTCCTTATATTCTCAAAGAAGTTCACTTGACGGCGTATATAAATATTTGTGATATGCTCCAAACGATTTTTTGGAGCAATTGATGACTTGTGATGTTAAGTGGTCTATGTACAACAATATGGTGCGAAAGCGGTCTTGGTCCCGACCTGTAAATTCGCCTCAGACGTAGTCCAAAGCAGACATCCATCAGATGAAGGTTATTTTCTCAGTGTAGTGGGGTTTCAAAGGTATCGTGTTTTTTGAACTCTTACCAAGTAACGGAACAACTAACTTAACTGTGCACTATCAGCAATGGGGCAGTTAGAACGAATGCAAAAATACTCAAAGCTCGCTAATACTAAAAGTGTGGAATTTCGTTACGATAACGTGAGACTACACGTAAGTTTAATCGAACACTAAATATTATTAGATCTTGGATGGAATGTGCTGCCATATCTACTATACTCGACAGACCTTGTGCCTTTAGACTTCTACTTTTTGTTACTTTGTTCTTGTCAAAATTTCTTGCGTGATGTAATCTTCGACTCAGAGGAGACTGTGAATCGGCAGCTGTAAAGTTTTTCATCAACAAAAACAGGTCAATCTATGAACGAGGAATTTTGAAGTCATCGAAACAAAATATAAGGCTATCACAGAAACCAAATGACCTATAGACAACATAGCTTTTCTGACAACCCAATGGTGCTCTTTAGAAGTGCTTCCAATTATCATTTTAATTTGAAAAGAGCTATGCTATAGAGTAAGAGTAAGAATATAATTTCTTCGTTTATTTATTTTGCTAGCTTCAGCAAAACAATGGTTTTGTTTTTCGGTAAAATACAAATTTATTTTTTTCCAATACATAGTTTAATTATTTGGACGAACGTCTTTATAAGACATCGAATTTATTAAATGCGGTTTAGGTACTGGCAAACATAATTTCGTTTCAGTTGGTTGTTTTCTATCGTTTAATTAAGTGTATGAAAAAAAAAATGAAAATCGCATAATCGATAACAAGAGACTTATTCTATGAAAGCAAACGTTGGATGTTTAAGAACCCTGGATGACTATTAAAAATCAGAAACACATGGCTGAAAACGAATTATAGTTGGTTTATTTTGTTTCTGAATATTTACATCAACGCAATCATTACTTAATTAATGTAATTATTTTTGTACCAGTATAAAAATGGATTATCAGAATGCTTCAAATCAACCTACCAAATATGTCTGATAGAATGTTTAATATAGAAGGATTTGTGAACATTGGTAGTGAAATGAGAAATAGCGGATTATACAATATAATCAAAATCATTCATTTCGAAATTGTACTTTCAATATTACAATAAATAAGTAAGCTTATTCAAATGTATTTTGACAGTTTGACAAATATAATCAATCTATAACTTATAAAATAAATATAATACATTTGCTGTGAATTAGCGAAAATGACTTGAATATAAATATATATATATTTCTAATAGGATCCCCTTTTTGCCTTTGTCCGGTGTTTGCAGCCGGAGCGTTCTATGTCTAGTAACATAATATACTATTATCAGTTCTAGCAAATAATTAATGTTGTTTTCGCAGTATGAGTTAGCAAAATTATTTGGTAATAATTTAAATATAGCCTAAAAACATTTTATATGTATAGAAAATGCGATTTTTAATGAACGTATTTCGTTCGAAATCTAGTTTTTTAGTTTCTCTGTTAAAACTTTTAAAATTTAACAAAAAGAAACGGCTGATGAAAAACATATTACATAATGCATGCTTTATAAGTTTCTGTTGGAGGGAGCAATGAACGTGCTATAGACCACAGAATATCAGAGGGGACAAATTTATCGGCGCCTTTGATATTTTAGTGGCAGTATTACATAACCTTCAATACGAATTAAATTAGTTGGTGGCCATATTATGAACATGGAAAATCACGTAAAGTTTAAATATTGCAAATTCTTAATTTATTTCATATTTTATTTATCAATTAGATAAGGCCGAAATCGATAAAATTAAACATAATATGTATATGTACATATATTGTACTAATCATTAATAAAAATGTATTATTGCTGTAAGGTTCATGTATTTACATTTTCATTTTTTGAATTGGTTTAAAAGTGTCAGAAGTAAATATATTCAGAATTTGAAATAGTAAAATAAGTGGAGTAACTCAAAGCAACTGTCACAAATGTTCAACTGTACTTAACTTAACATCATCAATATTAGCGACGTTTTCTTGAAATAAACCAGTGAACAATAATTATGAAAATTTAAAGAATAACCTATACTTGCAAAACGCTTGATAAACGTGAGTATAAATGGAGGTAGAAAATGTGCTTAATTTTCATATTTTCAACATGGCGACCATGAGCATTCGTAAATTTATGTCTTAATAATATTTCAATTTGTTCCTTCTATTATGCTGTGCTATTGACGATTAAAAATACCAATGTTGGTTTCAGAAAAAAAATGAACATATGTAGCTTGCGGCAGTCTATCCAATTTTGATTAATAGTACCGCTAGTCACTTTGTTTCAAAATACTCAAGTAACGCAAAATCTTGTTAAATCATTAAAGAGCTGGCAAAAATGTTTGCAACTAGTTGGGATAGTTGGCAAGATTTGAAAGCATGAAAAGTGGTTTTACACAAATTAACCAGATAATCGAGTTGCGATTTACAATTCTCTATTGCCACATCAAAACCGTTTGTAACTTCTGGAACAAATAGTGATCGGAGATGAAAAATTTGTGCTCTACGTAAATTCGAATAGGCCATTCTAATAGACGAAAATAAGACTCGCTATCATAGTCGAAGGTAGGTTTTCACCTAACGAAGGTGAAACTGCGTATGGTGCAGAACATTAAGGAATAACTCGTTTTGAGATGTAAAGCAAGGAATATGCACCAATAATAAATTTTTACTCCTTACGACTATCACTTGTATTATTTCTTATAGAAATTTCTTACTAAAAAAACCTTTAGTAATTAAGAATTCCTGAAACGCTGTCTAGCCAAATTTTACAATTAAAACCTCGGAATGTTTATAATTGCGAAATAAAAACATTACCAAAACATCACACAGTTCACATCAAAGTTTCGGTCTTTCGTGATATATATATTGTAGGCTAAATTGGTCGCTTCTTAAATAAATATTTTAAAATCTATATCACGAACACGATATTAATTATTGTTTGACCTATTACATGTATAAGTACCTTACTGTCATTCTTACATGTCGATTCTAAATTTATAAGTTATGTTTAAACGCTGCACAAGATTTAAATAAATAGAATAAATTAATATATAGTTAATATATTTACAGTTAATAAGAGAGATTGAGAGTACGCAAAGAAAATGGGGTTGCTTAAGGCGTAGTGCGATTATAATCGATCATCTGAGGCCATTTTTATGCATTACATACTTTTTAATATTCAGCAGGCGAAAGATTGTAATTCTTCTTACATGAAAACAGATAAAAATAAACTCAAAAGTGTAAAATTTAAATATTCTGTAATTTTCTAGAAGTAATATTAATATAATATTATGAATAAAATGCTAATATAAATATTTTGAGCCAAATAATGTACCGGTCCGTCTCTGATTATTGAGTACAATACGGACATAATTGTGGGAACCTTTTTCGTGCGTGGTTTAAATTCGCATCGTCCGGATATTGACAGAATTGAGATTTATAGATCATCGACTTTATTGTCGTATAGTGTTCGGTGCGTTTGCTTTGTTGTTGATTGTTGCATGTTATTTATTGTGTCTTTGATAAACTGTTTCTAAATGCGTGCAAATGCGATTACATAATATTGGGTCTGGGAAAAAGTTCGTGGCGTTTTTTCAGTAAAATTCAACTGGTCCCCGCATGGCGCGTGGACGAATTCATTTAAACCGAATATGCTCCATTATTATCGACAATGTTTCGCCATTTTTTTGGTAGATCCATGATCCCATCGGTGAAAAACTTCTGTGGTTTCTGGTCGAAAAACTGAATCAAGTAGTTTTCACAGGCTTCTTTTGAAACCAACTTAATTCCATTGAGAGAGTTCTGCAGAGATCGAAACAGATGATAGTCAGAGGGTGCTATATCCGGACTGTAAGGTGGGTGCATCAAAACTTCCCAACCAAACTCTCTCAATTTTTGACGGGTCATCAAAGAAGTGTGTGGTCGGGCGTTGTCATGATGGAAGACAACACCTTTCCTATTAATCAATTCGGGCCGTTTTCTTTCAATCGCCTGGCGTAATCTCTCTAGTTGTGCACAGTAGAGTTGAGAATCAATCGTCTGACCAGTTGGAAGTAGCTCGTAGTGGACGATTCCCCTCCAGTCCCACCATACACACAGCATCACTTTTTTTGGCGTCAATGTTGGCTTAGCGAACGCTTGTGACGGCTCACCATCCTTTATCCACGATCTTTTACGCTTCCGATTATCGTACGTAATCCATTTTTCATCTCCGGTTATTAAACGTTTCAGAAACGGCTCGATTTCATTCCGTTTCAGCAGCGCATCGCAGATGTTAATTCGGTCAATCATGTTTTTCACGCTCAACTCATGAGGAACCCATACGTCAAGCTTTTTTTTGTAACCAGCTTTGTGTAAATGGTTCAAAACAGTTTTGTGGTCAATGCCTAGCTCCATGCCAATATCGACACTGCTGATATGCTTATCTTGTTGGACTTTTTCAAGAATTTCATCGGATTTTTCAGTGATTGGACGACCGGAGCGTGACTCATCTTTCACATTGAAATTTCCAGAACGAAAGCGAGCGAACCATTTCCGCGCAACAGATTTCGATAAAGTACCTTCACCGCACACAGCACAAATTTTATTACAAGCCTGCGCAGCGTTCATCCCCTTATCATAATAATATTGCAGAATATAGCGAAATTTCTCATTATTCTTCTCCATTTTCAAGTGCGAATAACTTTCCAACCACTGCACCGATTACAATGTTTCTACGCTCAAACTAACGTTCGGAAGGTCATCTAAAAAACGAGCCCTCGGTGGTGTCGCTGTGACTTGTTGTTCTTTAGTTATCGGCAACCAATGCCATCTATCGGGAAAAACGCCACGAACTTTTTCCCAGACCCAATAGCATTAAATTGCATTAAAGCACGAACACATATACATAATGGTTGTACTAAAATGAATCTTCTTAAAGAACTTCAGTCCATACATTTGCTGTTTATTGTACCCTTATTTCAGAAGGATTAATTGCATATTTACAAAATGATAAATACTAATCCTATGATATTTCCCACAAGATAATGCAACATTCCATATTGCTCAGATTCGTTTGAAAATTTAGCGAAATTTTATGGTGATCGTTTAGTAAGGCGAGATTTGTGGCTTCCCCGATTACTAGATTACTTTAACACTTCCAGATTATTATTCATTTGGTCCAATAAAAAAATAATATTTATAAAAATCGACTTCATAGTCTCAACAATTTTACCTAAGTTAATCACCACAAAGAAAAAGAAATTCAGAATGTTTTTGAAAACATGAAATGAAGAATTATGTTTGGAACAGCAAGGTAACATTTATATTTACAGTAAATGTCCAAGAAAAATAATACTTTTTGAAATTGTATTTTATTTCAAGAACACAGACTATCGTAATTTACGAGGGAGCGTTTTTATATTCGCGGAATGAGCGGGTTGTAGAGGGGTGAGTAGGCGCATTGGGGGCGTGGCCTGTGCAACGACTCATGATTAGTATAAATGCGAAGTTTCATTGTTATTAGACAGTTAGTCTTTGAGCTATCGTCAACCAAGTAACATAATCAGGAGTGAAAAGTGAAATATGGAAAAAATCGAATATCGTGCCGTTATAAAGTTCCTTACCAGGCAAGGAAAATCAGTCGCGACCATAATGAATGAGATGTCATTGGTTTACGGCGACTCTTGTCCAGGAAAAACCATGGTGTACAAGTGGCATAGTTTATTTAAACAAGGAAGGGAATCCCTTGAAGACGACCCGAGGCCGGGCAGGAGCATTGAGGTGACCACGCCAGCACTTATCCAAAAAGTTGAACAAATTGTACTCGAAGATGCTCGACTAAAGAAGAAACAACTCGCAGAAATGGTTGGAGTATCCGATACAACAATTTTTAAAATCCTACACGATCATCTCGGCATGTCTAAGGTCAGCGCATGATGGGTGCCGAGAATGCTCACGCCGCCGCAAAAACAACAGCGCGTAGAGTGTTCGCGTGCATTTTTGGACCTCTGTAATGAAGACAAGGATGGTGTATTGAGTGGAATTGTTACTGAAGACGAAACTTGGGTTCATCATTATGAACCTGAGTCCAAACAAGACTCCATGCAGTGGCATAAAAAGGGCACAGCACCTCCCAAGAAATTTAAAGTGTCACAATCAGCTGGGAAACTCATGGCAACGGTATTTTGGGACTCGGAAGGAATATTGTTGATTGATTATAAAGATAAAGGTGTTTCTATAACCGGAGAATATTACGCTTCAATATTAGAGCGACTAAAAGAAGCCATTAAAGAGAAAAGACGGGGAAAATTGACAAAAGGTGTTCTGCTTTTGCACGACAACGCGCCCGTCCACAAGAGCCGCGTTGCGTTAGCTGCCCTGCATAAGGTGGGCTTCGAAATTGTGAATCACCCACCCTACAGCCCAGACCTGGCCCCGAGTGATTATTACCTGTTTCCGAAAATGAAAAAAGAGTTGCGGGGTAAAAAATTTACTGCCGATGATGAAGTGAAGGAGGCAGTTTCGGCGTATTTTGCAGATAAAGAGAAATCATTTTTTATGCGGGTATAAATAAATTAATTGAAAGATGTGAAAAATGTATCCGTCTTGCAGGTGAATATATTGAAAAAGAAAAATAATTTGGTTTTTTTATTTCCACTCCTTGTCCCCCATTCCGCGAATATAAAAACGCTCCCTCGTAGGTTTGAAAAGGTCCCAGTGGAAAAGTAGTAATCTTAATCTTAATATACACTTACATCTTAATATGTATACATACGGTCAGATATTAAAATGCGCTTAAAAAAGCAGAAGACAACATTTTTAGCCTGAACATTAGAAAACAATGTATTGTAGTGTATTTAATCAAAAATATTGATAGATAGATTGGTGGATATGCAAATTAGATAAATGTAAAAAAGTTCTAGAGTTTGAATGTACCTACGAGCTAGAAGAAGTGCTTCGTACTTTTTCTTTTCGACAATAACTACTAAAATAATATTATATATCTAGGTGTAATTACACGTCAATAGTAAATTAAATAATGAGTGTCATAAAGCAGGTCTTACTGTACGAGTCTCGATTAGGGTCCGAGAAGCGATGCTAGAAGGACTGTAAAGGACGAGTGCGATAAAGTGTCTTATGACTTAAATTTTTTATGTTATTTTTTTCTAATTTGTGTCCTTTTCTAAATAAATTATAGTAAACTTAAATTTTTTTAATTTTCATGGTACCTGGCAATACATGATGTTTGTTAATCGATTTGAAATTTAAATTTGTGGATTTTCTATTGAATGTTTTGTACTTACTAAATTTAATGTGAAACGAATGAGGAATTTTTTTTGTATTCCACCTGAAACTAGAGAACTTGTGGAAAAAGTTGAAAATAATTTTTTCCCATTGAACCTCGTATTAGTTATGAAATTTGAAGAGTGGTGCATAGGAAAGCAATAGGTTGTATCAGAAATTGATTTACTGACACATTTTCAATACCGATATTCTAAATATAAACTATTTACTTGCTAGACAGTTTTTTATTATATTGTTTAGGATTATTTAATATTTAGTTACCCCGTTTGAAGTTGACAGTATGACCTTACATTTTTTAACATTTGGATTTGATGCAAAATTTTAATTCAACATCCTCGAAAAATCAAATTATACTAGATGAAAACAGTACGTTTATAATCTACAAAGGCACTGTTTTGGATGCTTTAATAGTATTGTTATAGCATTAGAAATAGTATATTTCTAAAATACTATCTAGGAATATCATCGAAATTTTATTTTTTGTATTTTTAAAAAAAGTTCGTACATCCGGTTTCGAAATATTTAGAAATATAAAAATATTTACTATAAAAAGCAATTGGAGAGAGGGGAACTTAATAATTATAATATTAAATAAAAAGTATTTTCAAATATTGTAAAATAAGACTATTTAGATATTAAAGTAGATGGTAGATGGTTTCTCCTTTTTCCACCATAACAAATCATTCTGTATAACAACGTAAATGATATAAACAAACAATACTTTCGGGATGTTACAAAACATTTGAGAACGCGCAATTAATCTAGTGTTTACTCCAGCATTATCTTAATTAATTATCCATTCTGACCTAGTCCTATTTCCCTAATTGAATAATTAACTGTTTTTAATACGCGTTGCTGTCCTTTTTTCCTTAATTTTAAATGAATCATGGACAATTTATTTAATTCTTTAGCGGTTACTATTATTGCTATATTTTAGTATAATAAAAAGTGAAAAGATCCTAATTTGATATGAATACAAAAGACAACGTGACTGTCTTGTAATTGAAATCATCTTGACAGGTAATTGGTCAATTTGTTTGTTGCTTTTTCGAAACCTTGAATTTTGTTTTATAAAACTGGCAACAAATTTATGAATTGTGTGTAATCAGATTTAGTAGAGTGATATAGTTGCATTTATATTTTATCTTCACACAAAATATTTATTACAAATAGATTGCCGACTTAGCGTATTTTTGGAATTAGTTGGAATATGTACTTGGGTTTTTTGTATTTTGTCTTGATTTAATTTAATTTCCTTCGTTATTTATATGTATTACATTATTGAAGCGATACAATGTCGGGGTGCTAAAATTAATATATTGGGTCTGGGAAAAAGTTCGTGGCGTTTTTCCCGATAGATGGCATTGGTTGCCGATAACTAAAGAACAACAAGTCACAGCGACACCACCGACGGCTCGTTTTTTAGATGACCTTCCGAACGTTAGTTTGAGCGTAGAAACATTGTAATCGGTGCAGTGGTTGGAAAGTTATTCGCACTTGAAAATGGAGAAGAATAATGAGAAATTTCGCTATATTCTGCAATATTATTATGATAAGGGGAAGAACGCTGGGCAGGCTTGTGATAAAATTTGTGCTGTGTACGGTGAAGGTACTTTATCGAAATCTGTTGCGCGGAAATGGTTCGCTCGCTTTCGTTCTGGAAATTTCAATGTGAAAGATGAGTAAATTGAAAAATCTGATGAAATTCTTGAAAAAGTCCAACAAGATAAGCATATCAGCAGTGTCGATATTGGCATGGAGCTAGGCATTGACCACAAAACTGTTTTGAACCATTTACACAAAGCTGGTTACAAAAAAAAGCTTGACGTATGGGTTCCTCATATAGTGAAAAACATGATGGACCGAATTAACATCTGCGATGCGCTGCTGAAACGGAATGAAATCGAGCCGTTTCTGAAACGTTTAATAACCGGAGATGAAAAATGGATTACGTACGATAATCGGAAGCGTAAAAGATCGTGGATAAAGGATGGTGAGCCGTCACAAGCGTTCGCTAAGCCAACATTGACGCCAAAAAAAGTGATGCTGTGTGTATGGTGGGACTGGAGGGGAATCGTCCACTACGAGCTACTTCCAACTGGTCAGACGATTAATTCTCAACTCTACTGTGCACAACTAGAGAGATTACGCCAGGATTGAAAGAAAACGGCCCGAATTGATTAATAGGAAAGGTGTTGTCTTCCATCATGACAACGCCCGACCACACACTTCTTTGATGACCCGTCAAAAATTGAGAGAGTTTGGTTGGGAAGTTTTGATGCACCCACCTTACAGTCCGGATATAGCACCCTCTGACTATCATCTGTTTCGATCTCTGCAGAACTCTCTCAATGGAATTAAGTTGGTTTCAAAAGAAGCCTGTGAAAACTACTTGATTCAGTTTTTCGACCAGAAACCACAGAAGTTTTTCACCGATGGGATCATGGATCTACCAAAAAAATGGCGAAACATTGTCGATAATAATGGAGCATATTCGGTTTAAATGAATTCGTCCACGCGCCATGCGGGGACCAGTTGAATTTTACTGAAAAAACGCCACGAACTTTTTCCCAGACCCAATATAATTATTATAAATAACGATCAAGACGAAAAGTTTTGATTCAAAGGTTCTTCAGATTTGATACAAATTAATGGAAAAACGAGATTATAATTGCTATTAATATTTGCATTAACATATATATAGTCAAGTGAATTAGTTATATATTATTGCCATCTTTAACTCAATTGTTTCGAAAAGTAAATAATAATTATTTATATTATAAAGTATGATAATATTTAATGAATTAACATTTTAGATTACCTTATCATTATTTAACATATTAGAACATTTTTAGGGTTTTACGATGGGTTGAATTAGAAAATACAGACGATAAAGACATCTAAAATATTATAATAAATAATAGTCTCACACCTCCCAACAGCTTAACGTCAATTACAAGTGACACTGGCAGACCACAGGTTATAATTAGTAATGCAACTTAAGACCTTTGGTTGTCGTCATTCACCATAAATGAGAAATGCCTAACAAGCAGCGGTCTTTGGTTTTGATCTCGAAACCCTGTCGTAATAAGCCAATAAGCTATTAGCTAATATAAATACATTTAATGAAAAAAATTTCTTGATTAAAAGTTCTATACTAATGCAAAATTAATAAGCTACTTACGATTCGTTGTCTTCCTAAAGATATTTTTACTCAAGCTCTTTTTTAAGTTGCTAAATGAAAAGAAATTACCGAGCACGAAATCCGGTCAATAAATAAATGCTATGGTTAAATTATATATATATATATATATATATATATATATATATATATATATATATATATATATATATATATACGAGGGTAGTTTGACAAGTAGTGAGAATGGAAAAGAAAAACGAATTTTTTAAATACAAAATAATTTTTATTTTTCAATATATTCTCCTAAAAGAGCATTACATTTATTCAACGGTGCGCCAATGCCCTTACGCCATCTCTAAAATGCGATTCCGGAAGGCTTGCAAAATACTCATTTACGAAGATGATAAGCTCGTCGTTAGACGAAAATTCCTTTCCAATTGTTTTCAATTTTCGAAAAAGGTGGAAGTCGGAAGGGGCCAGATCCGGCGAATAAGGCGCATGCGGTACTAATTGGAAATGCAATTCGTGGATTTTGCACATCGCAACTGTGCTGGTATGCGAGGGAGCGTTGTCTTGGTGAAACAGAATCTTTTTCTTTTCGATTCCTGGTCGTTTAGCACGACTCTCAACATTTAATTTTTGTAGAAGTTCTGCATAATATTATCCGTTTATTGTGGCACCTTTCTGAAGGTAATCAATGAGCAAAATGCCCCTTGAATCCCAAAAAATTGATGTCATCACCTTGTTTGTCGATAAAGTGGTTTTCGCTTTCTTTGGAGGTGCAGAACCACGTTCTAACCATTGTTTCGACTGTTGTTTAGTTTCGAGTGTACTGTAGTGTATCCAAGTTTAATCGCAAGTAACAAATCGCCTACAAAAATCAACCGGATTCAAACGAGTGAACTTTCGATCAGTCGTAAGCAATCGCGGCACCCATCTTGCCGAACGCTTGGAAAGGCCCAATTCTTTCGTTAAAATGTGGTGTACGCGTTCTGTTGAAATGTTTACCAGGTCTGCTATCTCTCTCATTTTGAGTCGTCGATCTTGCGTAATAATATTATGGATTTTTATAATCATTTCCTTAGAAGTCACAATTTTGGGTGCTTCAGAGCGCGCTTCATCAACACAACTTGTTCTACCACGTTTAAATTCATTTACCCATTTACTTATTGTGGCGGATGATAGAGCAGATTCACCTAATGTTTCCCGTAACTCATCTTTTATTTCGGTAGCTTTCATACCTTTAATTACGAAGTATTTAATCACCGCGCCATACTCTGCTTTTTCCATTTTAACAAAACGACGTGTTGCTTCTTTTTCAATCAGCTCTCAAAAATAAACTAATCCATCGATTTATCTAAATATCGGAATGTAAACATATAAATAGGCAACCTAAATTACAGTGCATTTGTTTTACCAATTAGAGCGCCACCTATTTGTCATTCTCATTACTTGTCAAACTATCCTCGTATATATATATATATATATATGTATATATATAATTCTGTCCAAACTTGTGCAACAAGCAGTATAAAACCAAGAATTTATAATGATTAATATCTATGTATACATTATTATTATCTAGTCCATTCCATTAAGGGATATGGGGCGCTTATTCGCGACTTAATTTAATATTTCGCGTCTTTAAAATATCAAATATAATGGATGATTTTATGTTGTTTTCAATGTACACCAATTCATTATACAGAATGATTTATTTTCGATCCTCACCATGGGCATTCCGCTTATTATTGGAAATAGCTGGTAGTTTCAAATTTAGTAGTAGTTACTAAATTTTGTGCTTGTTATGGATCCGAAAAAAATGGACTTGCAACAAATAGCGTTCGTGGTTCCTTCAATACGCAAAAGAATCACTCTTTTTCTAAAATACAGATTCTTTAGTGCACTTTTGGTCCTTTATCTAATGGTATATTAGAAATATTTATACGAAGTTTCATTTATTTTACGTCGACTTTCTTATTTCTTATGTGCACCATATTGGATTCTAACATCAGAAAGATATATTTTTCGAAGAATTAACTTTCAGATCCGAAACCAAACTTACAATTATGGTTGTGGAATTACATATATAATAATACAGTTTATTTCAATTATTATAAATTGGTAATATAAACGAAGAGAAACGAGACATGTTAAGTGTTTTCTATTCATCAAAACGAAATAGTAGAACAGCGAGTACAAGATATTTACTAATGTATTCAGAACGACAACAGCACCTTATATAATTTTTCTAGATACACTAAATTGGTAACCACTACGCATTGATTGGCTAAGTACTAGTTGCTCAATAATTGATGTTGGAGCTACCAAAATATCATCGACATGGCAAATTTTCAACAAATCTCATTTAATAGATTTCTTGTACATGTGATATAGAAGAAAGTAAATTTAAAACTGTTGAAAATGATATTAATAATGAAAAAGATCGCTAATGTAATGGGAAACAGAATTTAATAGAACATTTGGGTTGCAGAAATATGTTGTAGGTACATATATATTCTCTGTAAATCACTTTATTCTCTAATATTCGAATTTGTTTTGAATGACTGTTTAATATATTCTTTTAATTACAGGTTAAAAGCTTTTGATTATAGTAACGTTAATGCCATATATATAGCGAGCGAACTGGAAAGTCATTTCCGGTTTTCCTAGCAGACGTCGCCAGGCAGTATGCAATGTTATGATTTGACACAAATGTTATTTTATTCTACTGATATTAAGCTTCAAAGCCAAACATTCTATATTTTGCGAAGGTAACATTATCATAGGTTTTACCTCTTTGAAAATCTAGAGTTTCGAGCCTGAAAAAGTGCAAAAGAAAAAAGCCGCTCAAAGTAATCGTTTGCTGGTAGAAACTTACTATAACCATAAAAACATGTGAGGCGTGTTTTCGACAATTCAAAAGTGCTGATTTCGATGTGGACAAGGAACGTTCTGGTAGACCGAAAAAGTTTGAAAATGCGAAACTGTAGGAGTTATTGGATGAAGACCGAACTCAAACTGAAAAGCAATTAGCAGAAGCGTTAAATGTGATCCAGGAAACCAATAACGATCGATTACGAGCAATGGGAAAAATCCAAAAGATGGGAAAATGGGTGCTACATTAATTGAATGACAGGAAAATGGGAAATCGAAAAATCGTTTGTAAAATCCTGCTTCAAAGGTATGATCGGAAGTCATTTCTGCATCGGATAGTGATGGAAAAATGGATTTATTTCGAAAACCTTAAGCGCAAGAAATCATGGCTATCACCTGACGAAGCCGGCCCATCGACTCCAAGGCCAAATCGTTTTGGTTGCAAGACAATGCTCTGTGTCTAGCAGGACCAGAGTGGCGTAGTGTATTTCGAACTGTTGAAACCTAGTGGAAGAGTTAATACTGATCGCTACCGATAACATATTATCAATTTGAACCAAGCATTGATAAAAAAACGTCCAGAATGAGCCCGAAGATACGGTAAAGTATTTTTACAGCACTATAACGTGCCGTCTCATACAGCAAAACCGGTCAAGGAAGCGTTGAAAGCACTTGAATGGGACATAATATCACACGCGCCGTACTCTCCAGACCTTGCCCCGTCCGACTATCACCTTTCGCATCAATGGGACAGGCGCTTGTAGAGAAGCGCTTCGCCAATTTCGAAGAAGTTAGAAAATGGCTGGATGAATGGTGTTGCTCAAAGGGTAAACAGTTTTTTGAGATAGCATCCATAAATTGCCTGAAATATGGGCAAAATGTGTAGAATCAAATGGCCAATACTTTGAATAAATAAATATTTCCATTTTCTTGAAAATTATGTAGTTTTTTTAAGCCCGGTAAAACCGGTACACGTAGTAAATATCGTGTCGGCAAATTTGGGATTTAACAAAAGAATTAATAATAATATGTCCCATCTAATAAAAACATGATAATATCTATTCATCACATTCCTTTCTTATTACTTTATAAAAATTTTCAATCTGAAAAGCCTCTAATATCTCTATTTCAATATGTCAAACTAGTTTTTAGGTTTTACATGTTTAAAAAGCAATAATTATCATAGATATTTTTTTCTTACATTAAATTTAGAATTATCAGATAACTAACTGTAAAAAGATTGAAAATATTACATTAATTACATGTACATAACCATACAACATGTTTTTACTAAATAGGTCAAACATGTAATAACAAATCTTTGTTTTCCAGGCGTACGCGACGTGCGCTGTTATAAATTTTTTGTTAGTTGCGTCCATATTTAATTCCGCTGTATTTGGCCAGATTGCTTATGCTTAGTTTGTGTTTGGTTTAGATCCAACATTAAGCTTTCAGAAATGGCTAAAGATATGTGGTAAACTGGCAATCCTAGATTATCCAATACTGTTGCAATGGCTATATATTAAATTAGAAGAGTTTATCCACAGTATTTCATAAATGAACAATTGGTGAATAATAGCCGATTATTACGAAATGCTACTTCAAAATTTAATCTTTCAATAATAAATAACGCCTAAGTAGAAGAAGAAAATGTGTTTGTAAGTAATAATTATATCTGTAATGCTGTTATATTTATAGATAAATTAAGTACATTTGTAAATGAAGAAGCAGAAATGTATCATCTGGTGATACTTATTTATATTATGTTTTATATTATAAATCTAAACTACCCTAACATTATTAATAATAGTATATATTGGAGTAACAAGAAAGATAAATTTATTTCCCAGATTTCCCAGATCTTATATTTGAAATTGCAGAAGAAGAAATGGAAAAGTATTTTAATTATTTTAATTAACAAACAGAATTTTTTTAAAATTTAGATGGTCCGCAGTAAGGGGTAGTACAACAAATGGATTTGTAAAAACGAGGAACTTATATTGAAATAAAAACAATTGAGTAGGCTCTCAAAAGAAGACTATTTGCATTACAGGATAAAATTTTAGTCTTAGCATTACAAAAGCAAAGTGAAAGCGGTTATCAACTTCCTTGAAATATTTCTATTTTAGTAGGTTGTTATTAACAATTTCAAATCCATGGAAGTCAATATATCTGTTCTTAATGTGCTTCAGGGTGAAGCGTAAGCCCTTATAAATCCATTAGACAAATATTGTTTATTACCATTTGATGAGACGTGTATTGTAATTCATCTATCATGATAACAAGGAAGATATATGGGATGTCTTAAGTTTTGCATAGTGGGATATAGAGAGCGCCACTAATCAAATGTCAGTACTAAGTGCATCTTTAGTTAACCTAAAAATCTAAAGTTTCAGTACGATATGTATAATGTTGTAGCTACAATGAACTGCTAAAGTTGACAAGTTAGTTGAAAAATGCAATTAAACCCAGAAAATTTTCGCGTAATAATTTTTTATAATTAATTCGAAGATAATTATCTCAACAAGAATACCTCGTCGAGTTGGTTTCTGTTTCCGGCAATGAAACATCACATTAGTTAACAATTTTTCGTTGGTATGGAGAATTCAAACGTGGATGGATTAGGAAAACGCCGATGCTGTGCGCAAGATCATCAACGAAGATTGACATGTGACATATCGCCAGATTGAAGCATTATTGGGGATTTCAAAGACCTCGATTCAAAAAATTTTGCGCAAAGAATTGTTTGTAAAAAAATTAGTATCCCGTTGGATACCGCATCTGTTGGCTGAAGAACAGAAAGCAGCTAGGGTGAATTGGTGTCAGAAAACTATAGCTCGCTTAAACGCCGGAAACTCTAAACACGTGTACAACAATGCCAGTGGTGATGAATCTTGGATTGAATCATTATATTTATGCCAGTCGTCTGTTTGGGTGTTCTAAGGTGGAGAAAAATCGACAAAAGTCATCCGTTCTCGAAGTGTCTCCAAAAAGATGTTTGCGACATTTGTCTCGAAAGTAGGTCGTGTGGCAACAATTCCTCTACAAGATCAAAGAACTGTTACTGCCGATTGGTATACAACCATTTGTTTGCCGCTAGCCATCGCTAAGCTTCGAAAAACCAACTCAGAACGACGAATCGCCCTCTACTACGACAATGCAAGTTCGCACACAGCACGCAAGACAATTCAATTTTGAACGCGACCAAACGTCGAATTGTTACACCGTCCTCTATACAGTCCCACCGATTTCTTTACCTTTTCAAAAATCAAGAGCGGACTGCGTGATCAAAGGTTCCAGTCGTCAGAAGGAGCAATCGGTGCCTTTAAGAACGCAATTGTGACTGTACCAACAAATGAGTGGAACAACTGTTTCCAGAGTTGGTTCGAGCGCATGCAAAAGTGCATTAATCTTCGTGGAGAATACTTAGAAAAACAATGAAGTCTTTAGAAGCTATTTGCTGTTTTATCCCAGTTTTATATGCAAAACTTAAAAGACAACCCACGTATAAGATTTCGAAAACTTTGGATAGTAATTCCAAATTTAATTGCAAATTACATTCAGGCAATTTGCAAGTATTAAGATTACTTATAATGTATATATAATTGCAGGTACATAGGCAACATGGAACAAATGTAAAATTGAAGCAGCCTGTATATTTATTATAATTTCATAAACCATGCAATTAAAAGTACTGAAGTTGTAAATAAATGTATTTGTGCATATGCGTAAGTATATGCATATTTTTTCCTAATTCTGTGAAAGAATAAAAGTATTTAAAGATTAATTTGCTTGTTCCTATATATTGAAAATTTTACAAAATTAACAGACCCATTAAATCTTCAACGTGCAGAAGCAGGTAAATTAATCTTTAAGAGAAAGCTATACTGAATAAATTTATAGTGGAGTTTTAATTTTTCACACATTTTAATAACCACACGCCCGTTAGATGGCATACAAAAATGTGTTTATCATATAACATTAAATGTAGCTTCTCTCTTTAGTTAACTTTTTCAAATTGTACTTACTGTATATATAGATATTATTATATATAGATATTATTCTTCTTACACGTTTCATACAATGATAAACTTTATACACATTCTTTTTAATAAAACATTGTCATTATATAACGCTGACTTGTTTCTAAACCATTATAGAAGATCCTTGAGTGAATCATAACCATTGTCAAAAGGCGAAACACATTTAACGCAAGTTTTGTTTTTGAAGAGGAAACAAGTTATCATATGTATGTACATAGACAGTGTAAGGCCAATGAAACATCTTAACAACTTAACATTCCTTAAACATCCATTAAGAGTTTGTAATCTTTGTTATTCTACATCATGTCAATCAATATAAACTCACTTTTAAAACAATTAAGTACGAGTACTTTTCAAGAATTAATGTTATTAAATAGAAATGCATCATTGTTTTGATCCACTTGATAACCGCACATTTGTTATGCTTGTAAACACAAACCTAGCTGACCATTGTTGTATTTGCTAAACAACCTTCAACGTCCTCAATTATTACCAGCATCGGTCGGAGATTTCTATCAGATGACGTAAGTGAAACTGAAAAAATTACTCATTTCACAGCAAATCAGCGGTGTTGTAACTGTATTACGAGTAGATAGAAGAAATTAGAAAATTTGCTATTTTCTTTCTCTCAAGCTATATTATAACTATCTATATAAAAATGGGATTTAGATTTTTAGAAGATAAATTAGTAAATAATTTAATTTTGAAAAATATAAAAAAATAATAATAATCCATGCTTTCACATCCCCAATAGCTTAACGTCAATTACAGAAGACTTTTCAGGTTATCAGTTATTTATTATTATGCCCGCTCTTGTGACTCGTCTTAAGATCTTTGGTTGTCAACATTCACTTTAAACGAGAAAAGAAACCACGAGAAACTTTTTATGTTTCGACAATATTATATTGTTCAATTGTATCGCTATTTTATTGTTCTTAATAGAACGAATATTCGTATATTTACATATACAAAGGGAGCTGCAGAAGTTTTAAAATAGAGATTTAATTTTTAAAATCTTTTAAATAAATTTGCACCTGTCAATTCTTCGAAAGTAATCATTAATATAATTCTTCTTTATCTGATAGTTAGACGCGTTCGTCATCCTACCTCTCCATCATTGGAAAACTTTTTCCTTTCAGTCTGTTCCTCGCATAAAAAAACATTGCGAAGTCTTATGGAGCGAGACCTGCGCTGTAGGGTGAATGTTTCAGTACCTTCAGTTCAGTTTTTGCTGAAATCTCGGTAGAGACTTTGGAACAATAAGCAAGAGGGTTGTTATCCACCAGATGTCTAAGGCGGGGACTAATGTTTTTAAAAATTTCTGGAGCCATCGGTGTATTACTTTGGGATGACTGTCGTTTTTTGTTTACAACAACAGGCATTCTAAAACTCTACTCGAGGTAAAAGTCACGGCCATTATTTTCTTCCTAATAGATCGAGATTTTTGTACAGATACTGGCGCACCTTAGTTCTCAGATAGCCATATTTTGTACTATACTTTAATGAGCACGTCATAATTAGCATAACGAGATGTATCATTTTTAAGCTTCTGGATTATCTTCCAGCACCATGGAAAGCATCACGCCATCTGCTCGTCGGTAAAAACACGAAGGACAAATATTTCTGTGCAGACATTCGATAACTTGCTTATTGGGCGCGAGCATCTTCTTGACAGCGTTAGTGTTCGCCGCAATAATGGACAGAATGAGATGTTCTGACTTCAGATCATCCGGCAAACCTAAATAGTCTCTCTGGAACTTCTTGTACCACTTGCATACGGCGGCACAATGTAGTCAATCATATTCTGGCATAAGAATAATAGCCTCCAAACACTCTCCAATATTCAACCTACGGATAAAGTTGTAAAGTAAAATTTCCTGGTGCTCCGTTCTTGACCTAGATGACAGGAAGCTATACTGCTCAACCTATACTGGATTTTTTATTGTGTCTAATAATAGGCTGCACTATATTGCAAAACTGATGTAGCGCCCTTTGTAACGTACATTATGTTTTTTGCATATAGGAGTCATGCTTTTTGAAGAAGGTTATTATTACATTTACATTACATTTATTTTTTGGAAAATTTAACTGCATTCAATGCTCGTATCCATAATTCATTTACTTTTCTTAGATCGCCAGACAGTGCAAAACTTTAAATTAGAGAGATTTATGACATTTTTTTCTATTAGTAAATTTATTCAGACTGTTGTGATAAAAAAGTGCTCCCATTACATACTTGCCCATCGTTATTTCGCATATACATGTATGTATTAGAGCATTGATAATACATTCGACGTATAGACATTTATGTATCTAATTCTCTTGCTTTATTTATGTGTATCAGCACAGCTTAAACTAATGTACTAAAGTAAATGACTTAAAAGTAGAATACTCACCGTTATCAATTTCCGTTATTACGGAAGTCACCAAATGGCCATATGGGTCTACAGTGTCTTTTATGATTGGACTTTGATATGGATACTTTGGACTATAAATTTCTGGCATACCATTAAAAGAATTATCATAAGGTCTGACAGGAAAATTTGGTTTTTCTTGTTCACTTCCGTAACTTCCTCCCGAGAAACTAGGACGTTTAGGATATTCATATTCGTTGTCAATTTCGAACACAGGCTTAACAACATCGTTTCCATAAGACGGCCTTGGTCTTAATGGTTTCGAATACTGACCACTATCAAAATTATCAGCTTCGTACGGTCTGTCGTTGTAGCCAGAATTAGAAGACGATGGTTTGTCATATTGATATCCTTGGAAATTTTCCGTAGTTGAAGTTTTGTATGGTTTATTATTACTATAACTATTGCTGTTGTCATTATATGGTGGGTTCAATGGCTTATGAGATTGATAATTTGGATTATCAGGATCCTGATGTTGAGGTTTATTTGGTTTGTAATGATTGGAATTATCATTATACGGATTGTTTAAATGAAAAGGACGAACCGGAGGTTTTGGATGTGAATCATAATCGGGTCTGGAAGGTTTATTTGAAATGTGATCTGATCCATATGCTGAGGAGCCTGCTGATGATGAAAAAGGTTTGTCCTCATAACTTGAACTTATTGGTTTATTGTTATCACCGTAAGTATCGAAAGATGGTTTACGATTATTTTTTTCTGTATAATCATAGCCTTGGGGTTTATGGTGAATAATATCATCATATGGATTGGAAAATGATAATTCGTCAGAATTTTCGTATCCACCGGGTTTATTTTCTATAAAGTCATAATTGCTTGGTGCATTATACGTTCCTGTTGACGGTCTATTGTAAGAAACCGCTCTATCGTTGTTGTCTAAAGGACGATCGCCTTTATAGGGTTTCTTTATTGACCAGTATGATTCGGTATTGTAAGACGATTGGTGGTCAGAACCATAATGGAAGGAATTATGATGTTTCTTGTAGTAATCTGGTCTGGGTCGAGGCGTAGGTTTATTAACTTCATCTGGTATGTACCGTTCGTCATTATCGAATTCAGATAAATTAGGTTGCATATCAATGACTAATTTGCATCCTAATTTTTTTATGTAAAGATCAAAATCAGTATCATCAACTGTTCCAATGGGCTTAAGATCTACAGTTTCCTTTACTACGTGTGAACTTAGTTCGCAAGATGCATTACCTTTGACGCCGATTCTGAAAACAGTTTAGAAATTATTATTTTGTTATCATGAAAAAAATATGAATACAGAGCAATATTACGAATCTCTAATTGAATAACGTTTGTTATAAATCTAAAGGAAGAAATCTTCGTCAAATTTTCAGTTCATGTAGTCGAGCAAATGAAACTATCAAGGGTAATTGTTTAAAAAATTAGTTATGTATTTCGATTTCGTACTAATATGTACTGTGTATATTTAGAATTAATATGATTTTTAACACGCTGTGTTTATACAATTCGCGTAATTATAAACTAACTTAGTTAACAGTAAATTATTATTAGTATTGGTTTGGTATGTTTGAACCTGTTTTCGATTTTTTATCTTATTGAGAATTAAATTCAGTGCTTTTAGCATACAAATATTAAAAATACAGTTTGGACTGCATTCCTCCAAACTTGTGTAAACTCATTTTTACCGGTTTTTTTTTCAAGTATTACGAGCTGTTTATGGCGAACAACATAACTTGTCAAAGTATACTAACACAAGTAAAGAGGAAGGCCATTATTTTTTTAACCAATATTAATCAAGTTATTCTAAATAACATTTTCAGCTGTACGTAACTAATGTTCTAGTTGCGATATTTTAGAGTATATTGTGTTCGAAAAGTCTTTTCGTCCCGGACAACTGTGAATTATAAAACGTATATCTGTACTAAATCTATTCAATATCTCAAATAAAACATCGTTCAAATTGACACTTTCTTAATAGGACTGACATTTACGTAGTGCAATGTATTTTAGTGTAAGATGTTATATAAAAATAATTAGGTAAAGTACAACAATATTCAATTCAAAATAGATGTGGTAAAAATGGAATTTACACTTAGTATGATTATATGCATTATTTCACCTCGCAAAAATATTAGAATTTTGATTAATAATCTGCATCAATGTATTTAGAGATGTACAATTTATTTCAAGAAGTATAATTTTATTTCAAAAAGGATACGTATGTATAATATGTATCAGTGCAGTGAGAAATATACACAGTCTGTCGCAGCGAAAATCGAACTTTTTTAAAATAAAAACAAAAGCTTACTGTTTTGGTAAAATTCTTTTATTTTATTCAAAGTCGACTACAATACAACATTTTGCACGGCCAATTAGTATGTTGAATGAAGTTTTAAGTTCATCTTTAGAGATGTCCTTCAAGATCGCTGTCGACGCCTTTTTAATGGCTTCAACGTCGGCATAACGCTGTCGCATCGGCAAATGTAGTTTGAAGAATAGATAGAAATCACAGGGGGCCAAATCTGATGAATTCAGTGAATGGTTGATGGATAAATGCTATTTGTAGTTAGAGAATCAATGATAGCGTCGAGTGATGAGGTGCATTATTATGTAACAAACGCCAGCTACCATTTTCACTCTTTGTGCACTATGCTTTTCGAATCATAAAAAAAAATCAACATTGACTTCACTTTTGACTTCTTCGAACGTCTTTTTTCGGCCTCTCTTCGCTTAAATACTTCCATTCAGAGCTTTGACGCATAGTCGCTTGATCATATTGAAAACACCACATCTCATCGCCAATTATAATAAATTGCCCGAAGTTGTCGTCCTATTTTGAGCCTTTAATCAAGCCTGTACAAGTTGAATTTGGAGCAATTTTTGATCATCTGTTAACTTGTGTGATACAAACTTTGTACAAATCTTTCTCAGTCCCAAATGCTGTGACGAAATGCGATGAATTGAATCTTTGGAAATATTTAATTCCATTACCATGTATCGTAATGAGGATTTCAGTCCATTTCTGATAAATTCACTCACAAGTTTGATGTTACTTTCCGTAACCACAGATTTCTTTGCACCAGGATGTTCGTCGTCACATATGTCCGTACGACCGTCTTTAAACCGTTTATACTACTCACGTACACTCGTACGTGATAAACACGCATCACCATATATTTGTTTCATCAAATTAAACGATTCAGTAAACGATTTATCAAGTTTAAAACAGAACTCAATATTTGCTCTTCATTCAAAATTTATTTTTCGAGCAATGCCAAATACACACTGTTACTTTATATGCAATTTTTCTGTTTCTAATGATGCAAATATCATATTTTGACATAACATTGGTGAAATATCTACCTCGCCGACGCATATTTTTGTTAAATAGATGGCCCCACTAAGAATTAATACTTTTAAAAAGTTCCGTTTTCTCTACGACAGACTGTGTATGTATTTGAGAACGTTATTTTTATGTATTCAATCGAACAAGCTACAACTAGCTACTGGCTACTCTTTGTTTACCGGTTACCTAGCTGTCGGATCAGTAGTAAATGAGACTTACAAAAAAGAGCAAATTTTAAAATTTAAATTTTTAAAACCTACCCTAAATTCGTTCAAGGTTATGGCTATGACTGACGTAAATAGGTGACCAAACAAGATTTGAATATTCTAATTTTGATATTACAAACGCATAATAAACTAACTTAATCCAAGTTACATCTATATATGTTTTTAGAACAACACTAGTGCTTTGATGTTTTGCAAACCTCACTGATCTGCAGAACAAAAATAAGAGATGCACTGAAAGAAGTACTCCAAGATTCAATATCGTGACTCGAGCCTCAAGTGTTGTTCTTCGTATGGTAAAGGTGTGAACAATAGGACACGTCATTCTTGTATAAGTAACTTTACAACACTTAGAAATATTACTGCAGTTTGCTACTTTCGCACCAATTGGAAATTAACTGAATATTATTTGCGTAAGCCATAACTGAATATGCAAACAGAGTTAGTAAATCATTAATTAAGGACCAAGGTTCGATCCCTGTGGTACGTCAAATGACAATTTGAATTCAGACGACACGAAACCGTTGTAGAAAACAAATCTGATTCTATTCGTTAAATATGACTACACTATTAATTGGAAAGATGGAGAAAATCTAAAAAAAATCAAGTTTGTTTATCTAATGACTAATTGTGCCAAATGCGGGTGAGAAATGTATAAACAATATCACTTTGGTCCCGTCTGACAAGGTGTTCAGTTATGTATTGAGTAACTGTTGCCAAGTTGACAACCGTAGGTTGACCTGATATAAATCTATATTGTATCGGAGGTAAGTAAATAATATACATATATTGGAATAAATGCAATCATACAGTAACTGCTCGTAAAATTTAACTGAATTAAAACGTATCGAAATTGGTCTGTAATTTTGAATTTCGTTGTTGGAACACTTTTTATATATAAGTATTATTCGAGCACACTTCCATATACAATAGAGGGATAAATTCTACTCTTAAATTGGTAGAAATAGTTAGCGGTTTCGTAAATGCAGCACGGCAACCTTCGATTAAACAGACTGCTATGTAGTCACCTTTCCTGCATTAAATTTATTGTTTAAACTTGACATAATAGCCAATACACCACAACTTTTTCTGTTACAAAATTAGGATGAAACGATGGAAATTAACTAAATTCTTCCCCACTGTAAGGAATGAATTACTAGTCACATGAACTTGAGAAAATAGGAGGGCAAAAGCATTTACAATATTCTGCAATTCGTTTAGCCTATTACCGTTATCATACAGTATACATGTATTCTGGCTTTATTAACACGTTTTTGGTTTATGTGTAACGACAATATGCACGAATCCGTTTTTATTCTCCGCTGAACATAAGTCAAATAGTTATTAATCGACGCAACCGTTTGAATTTATTTAGTTGGGATTGGTTCTTCGTAATTAACCATTTTCGACAATAATTATTTTTGGTTTTAATATTACGCTTAATTTAAGTAGTGAATTAAACAGGGTAACTAGATAACTCCGAGAATAAATAACTTCGGAACACACGCTGCAAATATTTTGCAAATTTCAGTATAAAATGATCCACTATAACATTAATGTTGTCAAGTACATTTTGTTAATAGTATATGTATTACAGACATCATTAAAGATTACTTTATGAATGAATGAATATATTTTTAGCTGAAGGAAAGTTTCTCTGAACAAATATTAAAAGAAAGTTCTAGCGGAGGATGATGCATATCTTCAGAAACGAAAGGGATGTTTGCTTCAAAAATTAGATGTATTCACATTATTAAAAATAAAAATTAAGTCGAGCAACTCTCTGTTATAATTCGAAGTTTTACAAAATTGAAGTAGTGCAGAAATTTTTGAGCACGTGGGATGTTGTAAACAAAATTAGGTAAATTATAATTACCAGAATTGCAATAGAATTGTCTATTGACAACATCCAATGCACTGGTAAGTAATTCTACATCATTCATAGATGCATTAGGTGGAATATATGTATATAGTAGATAATGTGTATTTAAAGGGGTACAAACATTTACAAATAACATCTATTATTAAAACGAGATTAGTTAAGTAAGTAGTGCCCACAATGATACTTTTAATGTGTTTGTCCGTAATAGTTCAAAAATTAATTCTAACGTTGTGTTTTATACATACCCAAAACTAAATGATCTGCATTTGTCTTCATCCTGCGTACATTCCATCTGGCAGTCAATAATTGTATTTGAATTGGTCTCTCTGTACACATCTTTCTTGTCTAATCGTTGTCCAATTGCCAATCTTTCGTAGCAATCTAAAATTAAAGGTTTATTTACGCTAAAATTACATACAGTTATCTTGGTGCAACAGAATATATGTTTATATATATGTATATTCGGAAAAGAAAGTATACACAAAAAATTGCAAATAAAATCGCTAGTTCCTGTCATAAGGAAACTAATTTATAGAGTATAATATATTATAGCCAAAAGGTTTAAAAAAAATTAATAGTATTTTAGTGATTCTATACGCTGCTGTAGGTGACCGATTTCTCATAGTTTAAGGTCAAGGCATCCGTTTTAAAATTTTAAATGTAGAACGTAATGATTATTTTTTGCAGAAATTTGCAAATTTAGATTCGTTGTGAGAATTTTTTTTAGATACCATTAGATATTTCCTTGACTTAAATTAAATTTTGGAAATTACTTATAAAAAGTTTTATTAAAAAATAATAGCGGTTTTATCATCTGAGAAGAACAGGTTTTTTAACGGGTGAATGTTTTAATGACTTCACTTACCTTAGTCTCCTATATTAAAAATTTTTCAAGTTGATATTAAAATTTTTTCTGCTACTTTTATTGTATACATTTCATGTATCCAATTAATTTATTTTTTTGTATTTTATAACGGGTTGTATGTGGTATTTGCGTGATATACGAAGATTCGTGAACAGTCTCTGACAAAATTTTATACAATATTTAATGGAAAAACTTAATAAGTTTCGTAGTATTTGGTAGGGTCACAAATGCGAATTGAAATTGTAGACTTTTATGTATGAAACTATACTTTTTGTCTTATATGTAATCACAAAATACAATGTTAGTGGGAAAATAATCAAATGCCTTACATTTCATTCAGAACAAATTTTTCTTAATATTTCATAATTAAAAAATCCTGAACTGAAATGGTATAATGTGCAAAAGATAAAAGTCAAGAGTATACTGTTTAAATGTGTAAAAATAGTAACTATTGTCTTTCATTATATGCTTAATAACGAGTCTGTAAAAGATTAGAAATGACAATTGAATACATAAAGAGGCGCTTAGGTACGACATATTTTCAGTAAAGAGTAGCAACTAGCACTACAGAAACTTTGCTTATTATTCTTAAACAGCGATACTTTTATCACTTTCTATATCAATGGTGCCATTATTGTTCAAGGGCATGACTGAAACCATTTTTTGAGAGGTTCTTTAAAACTGCCTTTAAAATCTTTACACCATCCGATTCTGCCTAAAATCGCTATCTTTTTTTGTTTAAACTGCCTATAAATGTTTCATCAGAACTATACAGAGATGTAACCCGTACCCAATAAAAGATAGTAATAAGGAAATAGATCTCCATCTCAGCCAACAGATATTCGTCGTCTGTCGGCTTTAATTAAACTCAAGATGGAGATCTGTTTTCTCATTATTTTTTTTTATACTCCTTGTGAGGCCAACGAGCGACGACTGTTTGCTTGACGAGACCCGAGAGCCTGAAAAGCCTTCAGCAAAACAATCGCTGTAGTTTTTATGTTCAGTAGCCGCTAAATACACACACACACACACATACATATATATATATATATATATATATAGTGAGTATGGGGAGCATAATTTTTATACTATCTACAAAGAACCACTTCCAAATCAATTTTTTGAGTATATACCCTTCAGTTGTTATTGTTTATTATTGCACGACTGCTTGAGATGCAATGGTATTGACAAAAGTGTGCCGAAAATAACGAGAAATAAATAATAATTGTATTAATAATTAATAAAATTTTATGAGTGATAAATGTTGTTCAAAATAACGTCTATTCGAGGGAATACGGGTTTCAAACCGACGGATAAATTGGAAGCTATTGATATATTCAATCATATTCACTGTAACGGAGTTGCATGCTTGCCGAATTTTATGCTTCAACTGATTTAAGTTGCTAGGCAATGTAGAAAGCAACGCCTTGCAAATAAAATCAGAAAATGACTATTGGGTTCATGTCTAGCAAACGAGGTGGCTCTAATCTGAAGTTATGAGGCGGAACGACATCCTGTCGCCACGACAAAGCATTGAATTCTGCTAATAAAATATCTCCCAGTAACTCAGGAAAGTCATGGTCATTTTGTAATAAATATTTGCTGAATAAAATTTTGGTTCATACCAAACTCTTAATATTTTAACCATAAACAAAGAAGCTAAGGAGTGCACTTGTATTTGAGGATGGTTTCCTAGAGTGTTGTTCATTGGGGGATAGTTTAAAAAAGCATGTCACTCAGGTTAGTGCGAAGCATTTCCAATGACTCCTTGCTCGACCTTGCACTTTCACAAAATAGGAATATACATATATGTATATCGCTTGCAACATTGAATCTGGGACACCTATACATATTGTTATTGGTTTTTTACTAGTAACTACTCATATATTTTGAGATAAAGTGTAGATATGTGATATGTACACTGTTTGCCAAAAAATTAAGACCAACTTTTACTAAAAAGTGTGAAAGTTCTAATGACTTGGCAAAAAGATTTTAATACATACATGTGTAAACTTTATCTTCACAAAGCTATCGAGTTCTTCAAAATATTTTTAAAAATATGGAGCCTCAACATACAATTTCGTACAATTATAGAATAATTAAAATTAATTTTCAGTTTAAGGTAATCTAAATAACAGCTAACTAGAGGGAAGTAATTAGAAATTTAAAAGTTCACCAATGCCAATAAAGTTATTGAATTTTGAATTATTAAATATTGTTTTAAAATTTATTAAATAAATTAAAGGAGAAATAAATAGTAATTTACTTACTTAATGTTTTTGAGAATGGAAAGATATTATTTCTTATCTTATTTAATTTTTAAAACAGAAATTAAATTAGAAAATTTTTATTGCGTATAATCGATGTACACATTGAATATTATTATAACTACTGTATGTTTAATTACATAAAATGTTGAAAAATTATTTGAAGAAAATGAATATATGTATCACTTACCGTTTCTAATAACTTGTAACTGATTGTCGATTGTTATGTTTAACACCGGTCTGAAAACAGCAGCACTTAAGAGTAAAGTTAGAGCGATCACTGCTCTTCTATTCGACATTTTCAAATTCTCTTTGAATTGAGCGGATTAACATACATTAGGCAATATCTTCTTCACGAGAAAAAAGTGCACACGATTGTCTTCGTAAATTACGCAAAAAGCGATTCTATTTTTCACTTCACTAGAATCTTTAATTTGAACAAATTAAAATAATTACTTTCCTGTTTTTGATTCTTTAGTATTCTTTCGTTTATTTTCAAAAGAAGTAAAAAATCTCATAATATTTATAACTAATTTTTGTGTTTAGGATATATATTCAGTGGTATGACTCATATTAATTACTAACAAATTTCAGAATTGCTTTTTTTCTCAAAAAGATTATTTCGACCTCCATACAAATATAATGTTTATAATGACGCTTTGGTCTTATAAAAATACTGAGACGGTTTCTCATGCTTCAAAGTACTTATAGGTGAATTCGTAACCGGTCTTGACTATGTAATATTAGTACGAACATCGCGGTCTTCCTTTAGGTAAACCTCTTTCTTGTCCACGAACATTTTGCCTGTACGATTTACACTTTTTATGTTTTCTTGGAGAGGAAATGATTGTATTGTTCTGCTTTTTTTTTATTAAATGAGCTCACTAAACTAACTTAATTTGTGATGATGTTGCATATGTTATAAAACATATCAATCATTTTTTTTAAATATATGCCATGTACTTTGTTCATAATTCTTAATTAAGTATGCAAAGTTATTATATTTTAAAAATAACGCTCAGTCTATGACTCAGATTTTAGATATAAAGTTATATTATGATTATACTCTTAAATGTTAAACGTGTGCGACAAAAAATATTTGGATTTTTTTGAAATATTCCGTGGAATAAAATATTGGCTATTAAAATTATGCAGCATTACATTGATGTAATTAATAGCTTTATGCCAATATTTTGCCTTACTATTATTTCTTTAACTGTTTTTTACTTTAAACTACATATGGCATTCTTGATCCAGAATAATGTCTGTAACTTAAAAAATGTAATTAATTATATCAGATGCATTAATTTGACGAGAGAGTGACTTTCCAATGAAATATTTATTTTTGGGTAAAAAATATATTTCATTGTTCAACATAATTCTTATCCAATTCTATACACTTAGGCCAGCGATTTTTCAATGTTTTCAAGCCGTTTAAAATGTAATTTTTCGAAAGCGCGAAGAAATGGGTATCCGTTGCGATCATTACCTCCTCATTTGTCCCGATCTCTTTCCATCAAACAATTTTTTCAAATTTGGTAATAAAATCACTTGGAACCAGATCTGGCGAATATGAAGGATGAGGCAGTAATCCGTATCCTAATTCGATAAATTTAGCGATTGCCAGAGCGGATGAATGAGGGTGCATTATTCTAATGGCAACGTGTCAATACGTCAGCATAATATTGGCCAGTTACTGTACTTTCCTTATGCAAATAGTCAATAAGGATTTCTTCTTTGCCTATGTATGCCTATGTATTAAAATAGCAGTACCATAGCTGGCGGCACAAAAGGCAGACATATAAAATTCTGTCTGTTGCGAGCAAAACATTTTTCGTCGAAAAAAAGAACAATTATACTCGATCTATTTAATAGAGTCAAAAGTTACAAGCGTATACAAAATACACTCTCATGTTCTGCGAAAATGATTGCAAACGGTAAGAACTGGAGAAAAGTGAAATAAAAAAGGAAAACTAGCCTTAGAGAAGACAGAAACATTATAACTTGTGCAAAGGAGACACCGTTCATGAGTGAAACTGCAATTAAAAGTGAGTTACACCTTTGTATAAGCATATCTACTATTAGACGAAGACTGATTCAAGAAAAGTTGCGTGCAAGAAGGATTAGGAAGATACCATTTTTAAATAAAAGCCAATACAAAGCAGATTATCGTTTGCTCATGAATACATACAATGGGACGAAAAAACATGGCATAATGTATATGAATTAAATAGTTTTATTTAATTCCGGTGCATACCAACAACACGTACGAAGACCATTGACAGCATTCCAACCGAAGTATATCAAAAAACGGCAAAATTCGGAGGCTCCAGCATCATGCTGTGGGGGTGTTTCTCGTGGTATGGCGTAGGCTCTTTACACCAAATAAAAGGCATAATGAATGCTGATGTCTATGTGAACATATTACAAACTGTGCTTCTACCATATGCAGAGGAATAAATACCACTAAGATGGTTGTACATGCAGGACAACGATCCGAATCATGTTTCTCGTAAAGCGAAAACATGATTTCGCGTTAATGTTCGTGTTTTGGATTGGCCGGCACAATTGTCAAACTTAAACTCCATTGAAAATTTATGGGTGGAGTTGAAAAAGACTGTATCTGCTGCTAAGCCGCAAAATATTGGCGATCTATGGAGAATATGCCAAGCCGAATGGCAATCAATTTCAACACAGACATGTAGGCAACTGGTGAACTCGTGTGACTCATGATTTTTGGTTAATATTTTGGCATGACTGCTATTTTAATGGTGCTGGAGAATATAAGCAGTTTTATTTTCTCTTTGGTATTAAGAAACCTATTTATTTATTGTTTGTATTTTTCAATAAAATTGAATTTCTTTTATTTAACGTATAAAACGTCATAAAACTTGCCCGAACTATCGATCGCTGCGCCTCGGCTTCGCTATTGGATTCGCCGATGGTATCGACAGTTTGTAGATACAGTATGTGTATATAAAGGAAAGAGTCCTGGCCGCCCTCGTGTTTCTGAAGAAAATGTTGCACGAATTAAAACTGCTTTCCAACGTAATCCTTCAAAATCAACACGTCGTGCCAGTCGGGAGTTACAACTGCCTACAACAATTTGGCGTGTTTTGAGACGTCGGTTTCTTATGAAGCTGTGCAAGTTACAGTTGTTACAAGCCCTGCGTCCTGATGACAAACGGAAACGTGTGGCATTTTGTAACGAGATTCATGATGCTATTGTTCAGTGGTGAAGTGACTTTCCATGTTAGTAGTCTGGTAAACAAACACAATGTTCGAATTTGGGGTCTACAGTACCCACATGCAGCCATTGAACATGTACGAGATTCATCTAAAATCAATGTGTTTTGTGCGATATCCCGATCATCTGTTTACGGCCCATTCTTGTTTGATGGAAACATGGTTAACGGTCAGCAGTATCTCGCTGTTACAAAACTGGTTGTTTCCGAGGCTACACGAAGACAACTTCATTTTTCAACAAAAGACGGGGCACCTTCACTGGAGTCGCCAAGTGCGTGAATATCAGTATGAAACTCTACCGAACCGTTGGATTGGTCGTCAAGGAGCTGGCGACTTAGCATGTCTCAGCTGGGCTCCACGGTCACCGGATTTGACACCCTACGACTTCTTCCTGTGGAGTTTCGTTAAAGACAACGTTTATGTACCACCACTCCCACAGAACCTGGAAGAGTTGAAGAACCGGATCCGTACTGCCATAACATCAGTGCCCGAGTATGGGAGGAATTTGAGTATCGATGTGATATTGTTCGTGCCGCTGATGGAGGACATATTGAACATCTGTAATCTAAACTTGAGAGGTTCGTAAATATGTGTGTAAAGTTTCATATTTGTATGTCTTAAAGTTTAATAAATATATGTATTCGAAATACGTATGTATATTCTTTTTGAAACATCCTGTATATTAAAAAAGGTTGCTTATAACATTTGCTCGCAGGTTTACATATAAAACTACATTTTCATACACTGGACACTCAAGCATAAATGTGGTAGCGAAAAGGAAAGAAAGAAAACATTTTTATACTTATAAATGCAAAGAACATTGGATCATTTAATTAAAGTATGCTTGTGTATTTATAATGTTTGTATATTTCAACAGAAATGGATATAAGTATTAAAAAATCTATTGTTTATGTTAAATATTTACGTACTCCAAGTTGAAAGAAAAAAAAAACAATAGCTAATAAATCAAAAGAGGGAAGAAATCTCCGGAACGTTAAATATGAATACCTCTAATGGTCGGAGAAAGTCCAAACTTAGACAAACAAAATTTGTTATTACGACCAACAATTACAAAGAATAGAGTATATTATATATTATTATATCACGTACATAAATGGATTGGTTTCTTTTTTAGTATGCTTTTGCTCTTTGTCGATTTTAGTTGTTTTTTAAGAAATTATACACATACACATTAAATTATTAAAATAAAGTGTAAAACGGAACATTATTTTACATCAAAGATATCTGTCTTGTAGAAAGATAGGTTAATTTCTTTGATATCGGAAATACTTAGCGTACCGTAAATAATTAATCTTTGTTTTTGTTTAATTACCTGTGTTTGTTTGTTAATCGAACTGAAAAATCACGCTATTAAAGATTTTTCAACTCGTACGATTTTTTTAAGTAGAAATGATTACGATTCTAAATTTAACTATAATACCATCTTTTATTCTAATTAGCAAACAATTAATTGGTTTTACACACGATGATCTAGAATAGAGAACCGGAAACAACGATCGTCGAATTCTAAATATACAATACTTGTTTCTAAATGATGTGATACTGTGTAAAACAAATAATTTGATTATGTATGTACCTTCATATACGCTCGATGCAGTAGTCATAACTAATTATAAATAATTTTCTATTCTGTCGAAGAGTGTATTTTGTATAGACGTATTATGAATGAAGCAAACAAGAACGAGAAGTAAAAGAAGATGAAATGAGGTTTTAGAAAATACAATTACTTAAAATTGGAAGGAGTAGGAAAGCTTACTCCTTAAGAAATAAAATAATGATAAAGAAATTCATTTGCAAAGATTAATAAAGAAACTATTAAATATTATTCTAGCTACGAGGGTAGTCCCAGAAGTACCTGACTGATGTACAGGCGGCGGTTTTTGTTTGAAGAGAATGATTGTGGCAGAAAGTACCGGTCTTATAAAGCTTAAATTTGCAGTTTGGTAATGCTATGTTATTTAGTATTTGTTCGGAAGCCATCAATAATGAACGCTCTCAGTAAATTTGTAAATATGGAAAAAATTGGTCATCGTTATGTGATACAATACTTTCATTTGAAACGCTTCAGTCCAACCAATATCAAAGCGAAGTTAGATTCTAATCTAGGGGAGTCTTTTTCCTCGTTTACATAAGTGAAATATTGGGTGGCATAGTTTAAAACACAGTATTGGATGACCGTCGACTGAAAGTACGCAAGCTAGTAGATATCGTAAGCATTTTAAAAAGGGCTATACATAGCATGTTGACGGAAAATTTGGACATTAGGAAGCTGCGCGCAAGATAAGTGGCCCGATTACTCACGATGGAACAACACAGCGTCATGATAATGTTTCAATAGAGCATTTGTCAAAATTTCACAGAAATAAAGCCAAGTTTTTGCGTTGGGTTCATCACTTCACACCTGAGACGAAGGAACAGTCAAAACAATGGAACGAAAGGGGAGAATCGGCTCCAAAGAAAGCGAAGGCAGCTCTATCTGCAGGCAAGGTCGTGGCGTCAGTTTTTGATGATATACGTGGGGTAATTTTTCATTATTATCTTCAGAAAGAAAAGACAATCAACGGCAAGTATTATACAAACTTATTGCAGCGCTCGAGTGACGAAATCAATAAAAATCGGCTGCAATAGTATATACATACATCTGTCATCGATGGCCAAAATCAATGAGTTAAAGTTTGAATTGCTTTCTCATGATTCGCTAGATTTAGCCCCTCGAATTATTTTCTGCATCCAAACTTGAAAACATGGCTCGATGGTAAAAGATAAGCCAATAATGAAGAGGTGGGGTTTGCGATTCATGAGAAACTCAACGATTTTCATTATAAATAGGGTATCGAAGTTATTGAACATCGCCGAAAAAGGGTATCGAGTTAAAAAGAGACCATGTAAAGAAAAAATTATTTTTTTCAAAATTTTTTGTTTTCTTTGTTAGTTCGGGTATTTCTGAGACTTTTTTCGTATATAAGGAATACTTTAAAATTATTAAGATAAAAAGAGGGAAAATTAAGCTAGAAGTATGATACTTCTTGTTCGATGTTGCAATGAATTTAATTTGAAGACAGATGTGTTATGACACTTACCTTCCAAAATAAAGTCAACAAATTTATATATAATAGAATTTTGTCTTCTAAAATAAAAAAGTTCCTTTTTGAAGATATATATATATATATATATATATATATATATATATATATATATATTGTCGCCATTTAGCTAACTGGCAACTTAACTATCTAATCTTAATGCCAGGGAAACAGTGTTTCTTTTTGGAGGGGGAGGACTTTAAATTGGCAATACTGTTTTCTGTAACAGCTGATTTGACATTTCTCGGTTGTTTTGGAGTTAGTTTAATTTAGCAATTTACTATGAATAAACTCACGCCGGAGCAACGTTTGGAAGTTGTTCAAATTTATTTAGAAAAACATGGTTCAATTCGAGAAACTCATCGGGCATTACGTGCAGTTTATGGTTATCGTCCATCAGAGAGATTAATTCAAGAAACTATGGATCATTTTCGCAATACGTTTACTCTAAACGATAATACGCATCCCGTAAGACGTCGTACAGTGCGAACACAACAAGCGATTGATAAGGTGCAGCGTAATGTTGCTGATGACCCAAATGCGTCAATTCGTCATCGTGCTCAATATTTAAACTTATGTCCATCCATTTTATGGAAAATTTTGCATAAAGATTTTGGTTTACATGCTTACAAGATTCAACTTGTACAGGAATTGAAGCTATACGATCATCGTTCGCGCCGTACATTTGGTGAATGGACCGGACGAAACATTGATCCACAATTTTGTGATGAAGCACACTTTTGGTTAGATAGCTATGTCAATAAGCAGAATTGTCGCATTTAGAGCGATGATAATCCACAAGCCATTTTCAAAGCATCATTACACCCAGAAAAAGTCACCGTTTGGTGAGCTTTATGAGCCGGTGGAATCATTAGTCCATATGTCTTCAAAAATAATGATGGTCAGAACGTGACAGTCACTGGTGAGCGGTACAGAGACACGATTATTAACTTTTTCGTGCCCCAATTGCAAGGCATTAATGTTGTAGACATGTGGTTTCAGTGAGATGGCGTCACAAGCCACAGTTCGCGATTAATTTACTGAGAGAAACGTTTAACGAACGATTAATTTCACGAAATGGATCTGTTAACTGGCCACCTCGTTTGTTCGTTTTGACGCTATTACATTATTTTCTCTGGGTGTATGTAGAGTCGTATGTCTCCGCTAATAAACTTGAAACAATGAGCACCAGGAAGCCAATATTCGACGTGCCATTGCCGAAATACAACCTGTAGTTCGGCAATAACAACCTGATTTACTTACTGCATAGAGTGTGTGAAAATTGGATCTCTAGATTACTTCATGTATGCGCCAGCCGCAGCGACCACATGCCCAAAATCATGTTCAAACATTAATGTTATAAAATTATCTTTTAAATTAAGTCAATTTCATGGTTATTAAAAACATTTTTCTGTGTTTTATTTCAATTTTAAAGTTCTCCGCCTCCAAATTTTAAGATGTTTTACTATACGTCTGTTCTATAACTATTCTTTGTGGATCTTTAGAATTAAATCCTGTAGCTCCTTTCTGATTTTAATATTTGTGTATGATAGCAGCTCATCATGTGCTGTCAATTGTCAATTGATAAGTTAAAAAATTACTGAACTCAAACATCACAACATCAAGTGTGTAATGCGGATTTTCTACAATTTCTTATTCTTGATTTCTTTTAAAAAGTTTAAAGTTATTGCAATAATATTAAGAATTAGGCCCGATTTTTTCATAGCTAGAAAATGTGTCTCTGGCACTGTTACTTCCTTACTGACGCTCTTATAAGGAACATTTTCAGGGCTACTGTAGATTTCACTACTGCAGCGTACAATTTCAGTGCAGCAGTGAGAATATCATTAATAGTTTTTTAACAACCAGTTTTAAAAATCATTGGATTTAATTTTTAAATTTTACCTAACTCCTACCAACGACTTCAGACTCATAATATAGCTTTTACCTCTTCAAAACAAATCCTATTAAACTATTTTTTATCTTTTCTATTTTCATGATTCGTATAAAGATTAACGCTCTTCCAGTATTGCACTTTTCGGCAAGTAACTTCGCTTTAGAATCAATTTTTATTTATAATATATCCATTATTTTTAGTAGCGGCGAAAGCCCATCACGAAATGTGCATGTTATAAGAAATGCAGCAATTTTGGTAACTTTTGAAGATGAAAAAATATGCTTTGCATCGCTTTAGAGTAAATATTACAGCATTACAGCTTTTATTATTATTTTGATTATCCCCCCCAGACATATTTCTTTAGAATAATTGAACGAATAACTTTTTTCCCGTCCAAACTGTTACTACCTTCCCCATGTCTCCATTTACACCACGAATCAAACCCTGGTAGGTAAAGTGTATATATTGGATTTATATTTGTATTGCGGACTTATGATAATATACTGATTGCATTTTACTTACCACTGGAAATGCGAATTTTACCAAAAATGCAAATCCGTTCTGTTCCGAGTTCTAGACAAATTTACAAAGCAAGTTTAAGATTCAAGAATTGTTCTTTCGGTATAAATTCGAAATCCAATCCGAATTTCGATCTACATATATAAAAACGCAATTAATAAAATAATGTGTATTAGACTTTAATTGTAAATATAATTAAATAGAAAGAGGGAGAATAAATGCCAATGTATCGACGCACAGCACTAAAAGTAACAATCTAGTTGTACAAAATAGGAATTTTTATTTAAATCACCTATTTAAATATATATATAACATATTTATAGGAAAATTACGAAGTAGTAAAATTTCAAGTATAAATTAATGTTGTCAATGGACATATTTCTTTTGTCGTCGCTGTATATAAAGCTCTACGGTTTAATTTATTATATTTCTCAATTAATGTTTGGCTTGCGTTAAATTACATATTATTATTAAGGAAACATTTCTTAAATTTGTTTTCGATAACGCTTACTCATGCATATTTTGTTTATGACTGCATAGGATTATAATAATATTTAATATCTACAATATACAAATACTTAAAACGTTAAAAACATTTGTTACTAAAACTTATTAGGTGGCATTCATACCGTATAACATACATACAAAATCAAATCTTTTGTCTATATTTTTCCAGAAATGAAATGTTATCATGCCATGTTTTAGATATACAGAAGAAATACATATGTATGTATGTACATACAGTCATTACCACGAAAAGCTTTGCGATCTAAATCGCAATTGTTTTTCTATATTTTAATATGTAATTCAAATAACATACGAATTTGTTTACATTTTTGACCTGATAACAAAAAGCTTCTGCATTCTCTCTCTTGCCGTTTGTGCGAATAGTGTTAAGGGAGGAACGAACTTTCATGTATGTATTTTATACAGAATTTTTAATTTTGTTAACGTAATTTTAATTCCGAGATTGCATATTTTAAGTAAAAGTTTCGGGAACATACCTTTCGATATTTTTAAGTAAATGTCAGTTTAGAATGCTTGATGAAGATGATGAATTTATTAAGTTTATGTTAGTTATAGTCATAATTATTCTACTAATTTAAAAGCCTAACGCAAAACTTTTTATGGCAATCATCATATTAATACAGCGAATGCAACACTAATATTATTATCAATACAAAATTTATTTCTTTTTTAATATAAATTATATTCAAAGCGTATAAATTTAGCAATTTTAAAAAGATACTCTTGGGAATATTTTTTGTATTTGCGGGGCTTTTATTAATCTGGTATGAAAGCTTTTTTAAATTGCTTTGAAATAATGTTCGAACTCATTCGTTTATCTATAAATAATTGTATAAAATTGTATCCATTCTATTAAAATTATTTAATAATAATAATAATTTTCAATATTTGTGTTTTTGGTATAAGATATTCTGATACTTGTAAATGTGCATATCTATCCCAAAATATGATTATCCCTACTTTTAGAAGAGGACATCAATTCCATTTCAAATGCATTTACATAATGTCTACTTAAGTATTATATATGTATTTATTTAGTATTGAAACTATATATGTATATTGAAGTTGATTTAGCACCCTTTTTTAGTTTCAGTATATATGTGAACACATTATTTTTGTATTTAATTAACATCTTTCTAATTTTAATGTAACTTATTTGCGAGAATATAAAATTTTGCATTTTTAATGTACGAAAAATACAGAAATATTCAATTTTTATAGACAAATTATGCTGTGAAAGTCTCAGTTATTGATAGTTCTGTTTGCCTTGCAGGTTTAAATAATAATTAAATCAATTCAAATGAATTTCTTATTGTGTTTAAATATTGCACGCTTTACCTATTTTAGTTGAAATTAAAAAATATATCGACTTTTATATATTTAGAGATAAAAGTTGGAATATCTTTATATAAAACATAGGAATAAATATATTTTTTAAATTTAATAATTTTTAATTACTGTAATAAATTTAAATAATAATTAATTCTATAAACTTCATGTTTATTGGCAAACAAAAAGCACGAAAATATCTTTATATGAAAAGCTGTTCCAACATGATGTCAATCATATGCTTATATAAAATAAATACCATATTTAAGAAGAATATGTACTTCCAGTCTAGCACTTTTCTAAATGTAGAAAGTATGTAAAATATTGCGTTAGGATATTTAAGCCGCAAAATCTTGTAATATTGTATTTTCTAGGGATAATTCAGTTTTGTGATAGTGAATGATAATACTTAACACTGAAACTAACACATCAAATTGGTGTGAAGTGAACTCATATTTCCGAAAACTATTAATCAGAAAAGATAAAAAAAACCCTTATCACATCACCGTTTATATACATGTATACGTCTTTCCATAGCTAAGTTGTTATCATCAGCAGAGTATTAATCAGTGTCGCACTTGGATTCGCGGCAAAACTAAACACATTCCGTGTTACTTAAAGTTCACACGGAAAAATTTTACGCATTTCACTAAAATCTTCCGTGTGCGCTTTATTGCGGATCTTGGTGCGATACTCTGATGCTGTTGAAGATAATTTCGTTGTCGAAATACGTTCTAACATTGATGTGGTAAGGGATTTTTTTGCCTTTTTAATGACTTCAATTAACCACAGTCTCAAACTAAATTTATCGAAAATCATTATCTATTACATTTACGAGGGTAGTTAGACAAGTAGTGAGAATGGAAAAGAAAAACGAATTTTTCAAATACAAAATAATTTTTATTTTTCAATATATTCTCCTAAAAGAGCAATACATTTATTCCAACGGTGCTCCAACGCCCTTATGCCATCTCTAAAATGCGATTCCAGAAGGCTTGCAAAATACTTACTGACGAAGATAAGTTCGTCGTTAGACGAAAATTTCTTTCCACCTAGTGCCGTTTTCAATTTTGGAAAAGGGTGGAAGTCGGAAGGGGCTAGATCCGGCGAATAAAGCGCTTGCGATACTAATTGGAAATGCAACTCGTGGATTTTGGACATCGCGACTGTGCTGGTATGCGAGGGAGCGTTGTCTTGGTGAAACACAATCTTTTTCTTTGCTATTCCTGGTCGTTTGGCACAAATCTCAACATTTAATTTTTGTAGAAGTTCTGCATAATATTGTCCGTTTATTGTGGCACCTTTCTCAAGGTAATCAATGAGCAAAATGCCCTTTGAATCCCAAAAATTGATGCCATCACCTTGTTTGCCGATAAAGTGATTTTTGCTTTCTTTGGAGGTGCAGAACCACGTTCTTACCATTGTTTCGACTGTTATTTAGTTTCGGGTGTACTGTAGTGTATTCAAGTTTCATCGCAAGTAATAAATCGCCTACAAAAATCAATGGATTCCGCTTATAAAAGTCCAAACACTCATTGGAAATGCGCAAACGAGTGAACTTTTAATCAGTCGTAAGCAATCGCGGCATCCATCTTGCCGAAAGCTTGGAAAGGCCCAATTCTTTCGTTAAAATGTGGTGTACGCGTTCTGTTGAAATGCTTACCATGTCTGCTATCTCTCTCACTTTGAGTCGTCGAGCTTGCGTAATAATATTATGGATTTTTATAATCATTTCCTTAGAAGTCACGATTTTGGGTGCTCCAGAGCGCGCTTCATCAACACAGCTTGTTCTACCACGTTTAAATTCATTTATCCATCTACTTATTGTGGCGGATGATGGAGCAGATTCACCTAATGTTTCCCGTAACTTATCTTTTATTACGGTAGCTTTCATACCCTTAATTACGAACTATTTAATCACCGCATGATACTCTGTTTTTTCCATTTTAACAAAACGATGTGTTGCTTCTTTTTCAATCAGCTGTCAAAAATAAACTAATCAACCGATTTATCTAAATATCGGAATGTAAACATATAAATAGGCAACCTAAATTACAATACATTTGTTTTACCAATCAGAACGCAACCTATGTGTCATTCTGACTACATGTTAAACTATCCTCGTAAGTATATTAGTGTATAATTGTATATTAATATTCTATTTATTTGATTGAATACAAAATCTAGATTCTTAGGACCTGTCCTTCATTGCGATCATTTATTATTATGCTAGTATTACCGGTGTATTAACATCAAAGCAGTATCGTCTTCAATATAATACACTAAATCGAAACCATAATCATAAACCTACTTGTTTTCCATTTCGAAAATGTTTACTTAAATAATACAAAATTATACCTCTTTCAAATATTGATTCAAGATTTATGGAGATTCTAAATTCAAAATCGTTTTCATTTATGCAAGTAATCGATTCGATCAATTCAAGCAGTATTTTCCTCCACATACATATTTTAACTGTATTTTAGAAATATTGTATGGTGATATTGGGTTAGTACATATAATTGTAGTCTAAATAGGCTTATTTTATTAACAAAATACAAACTTTTAACATTGTGTGTATATGCATTATTATTTTACAATAAATTGTTCCATGCATTTATTACGTTTTTACTAAATTATGATTTTTAGAATAATTTTCTGGGGTTGTTAGGTTTCCTACAATATCAACGAATACTAGGAGTAAAGCTATGACACCAGATCTTCTTTTTGTACCTGAAAATCAACAAAAGCTTTTAAATTAGAATATAAATCAAAAAAGGACTTTTTCGCATTTTAATGAACCTTAAGGGCCGTCTTATTCATTATTGTATTGCAATACTCTTTCTAGAAAAATTAATTTCCGTTATAAGCTTACGATAAAATACGTGAATTTTGGATTTTAAATGATTGCAGTCGATGATATTTTGCCTAAAATAAATGATCGATGTAAAGTTTAATAAAATAATTCGTTATACGATAAAATGCAGTTTTAAAGAATATATCATCACTATGAAGAATATTCTCTTAACGTTGAGACACACTAGAAAGCGGCGGTTTATTGATAAAAATGTTATTGTAACACTTTTATTTTATGTTACTTGAACTTAGTTGAAATAAAGTACTCGAAAAATATTATGGAGTTTCGAAATTATACTATGAAAAATCGCGAAGTATTTTTGAGGTGCAATTTTTCATTGCTAGCATGGATTATATTCAAGGTGAGCGATTTGGTCAGTCTGTAGTTAGTAACACAAAACCTCCAGACTGGAACATTTTTATCTTCGAACATTGGTGTCACTTTTTCGTGTTTATTTGTTAAATAAACATTCTAAGTATTTAAGTTACAGTTATTAAAAGTAAGCAATACAGTAAATCGTACATTGATGTCAATCTAAGTATTCTGTTCCCACCTGCTCACCTTGTATAAGGACAGACATATGTCCTAAAGAAATTAAAGCTGTCATTTTTGATTTCTTTCAGTATTATGCTCTATCTATGCCTTCACATTCCCTAACAGTTTAACGCCAATTACAAGGATCATTGGCCGTTATGAGTTACTATTACACTCGCGTTCGTGGTGCGTCTTAAGATCTTTGACTGTCAGCATTCACACAAACGGAAAGGGGAAACTATAAATAATTTTTTCGGATAACAGGTCGACAGATTCGAGCATAATAAGCCTGTAATTTATCATTGATCTATCAGTTGCCTAAACGACGTTGCCAATATTCCGTTTCTTTGTTTCATCCCTACGCCTATCGTTTATAGCCATGCTAATTCTTCATCTGTGCGCACTGGCGATTTCAATCTTTCAATTGTCATCTTCGTAAATGTTGCGAAAAAATATTTTATTTTTTGTATATCTTTTGTACACCTTAATCTTTATTTATATTGCCAAAAGTTTATTTGAAATGGATAAAAGAAAACATGTATATTATATTTATTGTAGATCACCCTTGCCTAAATTTATTTTCTGGTATCCTTTTCTGCAATAGTATTGATATCTTATACGTGGCATTTAACAAAGTTATTCTTCTGTAATTTTCATACTTCATTAGCTTTTGACTTTTAGGAGTTGGCAAAAATTCTTGATTTCCATGCTTTAGGCATCGTTTTTTGTCTACATATTCTCATTACTACTTCTACATATTATTCTCATCCACTTCTTATCAAGAATATTACCTGGTTCAGCAATTTCCCCTTTTTCAACTTATTTATGATTTGTATGAACTCTTCTTTTGATAGTTCTATAGGCCTCGGTTTCATATGTATTTATGTTTCTCCTGATCAGTCCTCATTCTTTTTTTAGGAAGTCATTTACAAATATTTTGCGCACAGTTAACTTTCCATATTCGCTGTTGTCTTGTTTTTTAATATATTTTCTTATGCACTTATAAAGTCTAACATAATTTTTATCATCCATGATCATTTCATGCAACTTTTTATTCGTTTGTGCTTGTAATACTGAAGATCTGAGCGACTATCTTCTTGTTATGGCTCATTTGGGAGGAATCAGACAGAAGATCTTTTATAATTTACCTAAAGGAATATACTCATCTACAAACAACCGCCAGAATTGTTCAACATTAAGGAAATATTTCAATTTTTTTTAAAATCTTGCCAATAAAATTCATAATATTCCAAACGAAAGTTATGAGGCTAGGCATGGACAATGCGACAGTATTTAAGAAAAAGTATTAAGAGGATGACATATAGATATATCTTTTAGAGTAGACCTAAAATATTTCTAAATAATATTATTTAAAATCTTGAAAAAATATGTACATCAAAAAATAAATAATTTCATTAAATGTTACTTCGATCATTTTTAGATTCCTCCAGCATCCTATTTCTTTTAGAGGACTAATTATGCTATTACAGTGAAATTTGTAGAATGTTGTGTTTGGAACGAAGCTAAATTTTTAAATGAGGAATGGTTCTACTTACGTGTCTCATGAAACTTTAGTGATCTTTATGGTATCGGTCGTTGATGTTAAATACAGTGAAATTTATTAATACGTGAAACGTGCAGTTTGGCGAGATTATAAGGCGAGAAAAAAATATTTCAAGAAGTAGGCTTTTAGTTACTTATCCCTATGATCTCAAGCCCCTTCTTATTGTATGGAGCGTTGCATTTTATAATTATGCATTTGCGTTATTTTCTATTTACTCTCCTTTGTCATATGTTTCCTATAATTATTAATTTGTAACCATATTTCTTGTTCAAAATTGTATTTTCTATTCAAATTAAAGCTAAATGAATATTAAGGATATATTTTTGTTTTTTTTTGATAAATTGATTGTATTTTATGGCTTGAAGGCTGAATAAGTAATTTGGTTCTGGCAAATTGTTTGAAAAGTTATTAATTTTGGTCGTTTTGTTATACTAATGGAGCACAAACACTAAATGTAACGAAATACAAGAAGCAATTCAATTTAAAAGAAGAGCTATTTATTCAAATATAAAAATGAGGGTCTAACAGATATTTACTATTTTTACTTTTGTCTTTAAATATATTCAAAAATGACAAAGGGAGTTGGGACAAAACGTAAATAAAAGAAATAAAATTACAAAAAAATATATAATTTCTACCGGTGCTTAGACAGATTTATTATATTTGTTAATATTTTTATTTATCCTTCCGAAGAAATTAAAAAATTAAGTCGATTTATATTACAACATACAAGAAATACTTTTAAACAGTAAAAGAAAAAACATTACAAAGACATCTTACATCGTATTACAGTATTAAAAATTACATTAAAAACATATTGTCTATAGGTACAATTACGAATTACAAATTTTGACAAACAAAAATATTTACAAATACTCTTAACTGTCAAAACCAACAGAAATAAAATATATAAACAATTGTTAGCAACATCTAAAATCTATATAAATTCACCAGTAGTAATGTAAAAAGAAAATCTTCTTGATTCTAATAAATTAATTATGTAATAATGTACAGTTTTGTAGCCCAAGGTACAATCGTTTTTAAAACATTTTATATACCTTATAATCATTTATAATAATTAACAATAGCGTTACCTTTTACCCTTGCCTTACCCTCATTTACAGTGATGGCTATTTTACAATATACATTTAATTAATTTCGCTTACTTTTTGTTAAGAGCATATCACATATTTAGGTTTCGATCGCTTAATAGTTTAGTAGAGCTGTATAAACATCTTCAAGAAACACTAAAAATTAAAGTATTTAAACTTGTATATAACTTTATGATAAATTTTAATTTAACGAGAATTATTATTGGATGAAATTCTTGATTATGAATATGAATTTTCCGACTTTTAACTGGATAGTTAAATTTAAAATATTTGCTAAACATTTTTAAATTAATAAGGCATATAATCTACATCTTGTTGACCATGATTTTACAGTTTGCTTTAATAAAAAGTTCCCATAATGCATTAATGTAAATGTATTAATTGTAAATAGTTATCATGTATGTAACACAGCCATGCTTCGTCACTTCAAAAATATTTGTTTTAACATGGTTTGTTAAATACAGATTAACTAATAGCCTCTGCGTTCTATAGTCAATGCTAACCATTGTTAAATTTTAATTAAAAATCTAAAAAATATACATACAAATATTACATATACATATATATAAAAATATGTGATGTCTCATGTTTCTTTTTATTTTTTACTTACGTTTTTACGTAACGACAAAACCATAAATAAGTTTTACAACACTGGGTTAAACTAATATACAAATATATATACTTAATAGTTAAAACTTTTTAAAAAATATATAAAACATTTTTAACAATGGTTACCACATACAAGCACATTAAAACTAACTTAATCAAAAAAAACATATTTATATATATTAGCCTGGCATTCGTTCAAGAAATTACTATGAAAATGAAAAATATAAAAAAAAACGAAACGCAAAGTATTGATTGACGAGAAAAAAATATCTTTTTACTTATCACGATTAGTTGTTTTATTTTGATTAGTAAGATTTATAAATTACATACAGTTCCATATAAATAAACTAATAAAAACTATTTCATTAGACTTATCATTAGTTCCTTGTAACAATATCGTATTATTAAAAATAACTAATTTTAATATTCAAAAACGTCCGTAGTTACTTTCTTTAGTTAACAACCATGCTACATAACGAAAATGACATAAGAAATATGGTCAAACATTTTTGACATATTTGAGAAATCGTATGCATATTTATCATTAAAAAACTCATAGTATTGCAAAAATAAGGTCTTTATAATTTATTTAAGAAAAATAACGAATATAATTCTGTAATATATCCATCTTTTAAACTACACTGTGTTAATTACTTGAATAGTCCTATGCATGCTAGTGAAGTATCTAAAACATACAATTAATTGTAACAATATTTCAAAATCTGTTTCATGAATTAAAAGTATCTTTATTTCAGTTTATATGCATAATCAATAAGTGAATGTATTATAAATAGTAACACGGCTTGTTGACTTGTACTTTTCTATAATTTTTTCTGAGCATCTGGACTGGAACCGTGTCTCTGTAATTATGGCTTCACTCATAGACGAGGATCAATAGCAGCCCTGAGGATTTGCAAAAGCAGACGAAACGACGTCAAGTGAATCGCCAGTGCTAGAAACGTAGTTTCAGCCTTTAAGCCAAGAAGAAATATGAACATTAATTTCACTTCTAATATGAAATACAAAAACAAGTTTTTCAATACATGATATCATTCGATACGCTAAAACAAATAATGGATATAATAAAACTCTATACAAACAAAAATAAGATGGTAAAAATATACACCAACAAAAAATCAAACTAGACATGTAAAAAAATTCTACAAATCATCTAAATAGGAAATTGATACTAACGACAAGAAAGGGCAATGTTTAAAAAATTAATGAAATGTAATGTAAACGAATTTTTGCATATGTGAATAGATTTGATTCGATGCATTTCCTACTTAAAGAGAGTAAAAATAATATTGAATAACAGTAAAAATTATGGCGAAATAATGCTATGTTTGCTATTGATAAAGAAAAAATTATTATCATAAGAATTGCAAAATCGAAATTTAAATCTAAATAAAAAAGATCATATGATATTAGCAAACACGCACTTTTTAAAACATCGGCGTATTCTATCATGAGACATGATGTGGAATAAAAAGTAGATATATTTGTTCGAGATATTTAATCGGCAGATCATAATATATGAGTAGTTGTGCAGAGAAAGTACGGTCATTATAACAAAAGAAGTTTAGAGAGACCTTACAATTTTTAAAAACCGTAAAAACAAGAATATTTTAATTAAATATTTCATCATTCTACACGAGTAATCGTTTATTCATAAATATTTTCTTTTAGCATTATAAGTTGGAGACTAACCGTCACTTTTGACCGGTATGCAACGTAGAAAACTTCCTGGTTCAGCATTTAATAGGCTTTGATAAAATACAGATCTGCTTTTAACAAAACGGAATTAATATCTATACCAGATGAATAAAACTACTTGGTTCATTGATTTCTAGTTCTAATTATATTTAATGGCACCATATATTCTTTATTTCATAGATTTTTCTAGAAAGTTAAGATCTATAAAACATTTCTACCTTTGTAATATATTTGAAATAAATTTTTTTTTAAGATTCATTAATGCGCGTTGTAGATAAAATGTTTTAAACAAAATGGGCGATGACGACTATCATAGTAAAGTTTTGTTAGAAAGAATCTAATAAAAAAAGGAGAAAATACTCTTTTTCCATGGTAGGAAAGAATTAGATGATAAACAAATAAAAAAATTGGAGTAAGAAAACAGACATCGAAAAGAACAGTGAAAGAAAAATTGCTATAAATTGCTAATAATTAATGCTAAGTGTCATATATATATAATTTTGTCTCTAAGTAAAGTAAATTAAAGCTAGCGATGTTGAAAAAATACTTTTTTTATTGAGGTTCATGATTTTCTCTTATATGTATGTTCATCTAAAATATAGTGATATCTTACAAAAGTCGATAAGCCTAACAATTACTGGATAATTTTTTTATAAACTTTAATGAAAGCATATTTATTTCAAATTGTACTTTTAAATAAAATTTCTAATGACATGAATAAATAAATATCATTTCTGAGAGGCACTTACAATCTCTTAACTTTCTTAGTCTTACATATAATGGCGATCGAGGATTTTATTTGAAAAAAAATATATGAAAATAAGTAAAATGAAGCTGTATGTAATCCCCGGTGTAACTAATACAAAATAAAACAAATGAATATGAAGTATGAAGTAATGAGATAAAAGTCTATTTCATAAATATTCTATAACTCTATTTCAATATATTTTATACATATACATCTCTTTATATTTATAATTATTTGTAAAAACCATGTGTCACCAACAAAAAAGGAAAAATTAAAAACTTAATGTTAAGAAGGGTTCAAAAACGTCGCTATAAAAATTCGTGTATTAAATTGTATTTAAGCAAAAAACAGTCTTCTAAATCGTATTGTTACTTTTTCAGCTATATATAGTTTCTTTTTATTTTCTAGAACTAAAAATTGTATCGAGTATTTTCGGGATACTCATACGTATATTTATATATTTATATGACTCTATGACTATGTAATATACATTATATCTTTCTAAATGCTTAATAATTACACCAATTTTTATAACAGCGCTTTGCACACAGCATATACCCATTTGATCACAGATTGAACTACTTTAATTAAGATGTTATTTACTGTATCTGCTGCCCAATTGTAATAATAAAAGTAAAGTAAATTATATACACATATATATTTTAAAAATAATTTGTTTTATACAAAATCTGTCGATTACATGGGTCATGCTGTATATGTATATTATATATATTCATATAATCATTTTTATATATATTTATAGTGTATAACTTCTTAATTATTACGTGTAAATAGCGTGTTTACGTTTAAAGTGGCAGATTACGGTAGGTACGTAAATAATAAATATTTATAATATATCTTATTTAAAAAACCGCAAAATGTTTCGACTTTTTCATAACAAATTATCAGCACCACCATCATTATCATCATATAATTATCGTTTAGAACTCAGTACCTCTTCTTAAATATACAAACATGTATATAGATATAACAAACAACAAACAAGTAGTTGTACTTTGAAATCAGGGTCTGGCTCTTAAGTTTATTTTTTTGCGGTCTTTTAAATCTATCCAAGGAGATCTGCGTTACCCTCTGTCTTCTTTATTTTCAAAATTTCAAATTAATATTTTTTTTCTATGTCACAACAATAAATTTTCTCATATCAACGTAATTTATTTATATATTTATTTATGTAATTAAGGCCGATACATTCAGTTTGAAGGAATCTGAAAAAGAAAAGATATGTTAGTCAGTAATACTGAAAAGGGCAAGACATAACATAAATTTATAATAATAGTGATAATCTATGTTTCCGCATCTTTCAAGAGCTTAATACAAAATGTAGATGGCGTATGCGGGTCACGAGTTGTTGAGTTCATGTTCGTTGCGTGATTTAATGTTTGGCATTTCCTTAAAGGAGAAAGAAAACCACGAATATCTTTCCCAGACAGTGACAAAGCTGTTAGCTGGCTATAGAATACAATATAACAACTATACTACATAGCCCCTCGTTTTAAAAATTATTTATTAATTTTAAAGTCAAAAAATTTGTGCCAAAGATGAATTCAGTAAAAGTTTTGTACAGATACGTAAACATTGCAAGATTATATCTAGTATGTAGATAAAAAAGCTAAGTGAATAAATATTTTTATGGGAATTAACAATAGGTATATATTCATTAGTTGAAAAACAATAATAAATTAACTATAAAAAGAAATTTAATAGTGGTCTTTAAAATTGGTTTGTTTCGATAGTTGTATATATTTCTATGTTTGAAATTACCTATTGTGATCTATTGGGTTGCACTGAAACTTCACCAGTTTCAGTGCAACAAACAGTAGCAGTAGTTGGGCCCTGAAGTTGTGCACTTTAGTGAAATTCTTAGTAAATCAATTTTACTAAAGTGTGTTTTTCTGTATATATATATATATAGAGAGAGAGAGAGAGAGAGAGAGAGAGAGAGAGAGTTAAGAAACCATTGAAAACTTTTACTATGAAAACAGAACAATTTTAAGTTTTGATGTAATTTGTTAAAAAATGGCAAGAGAGAAAAATACTCAAATTTACAGTTATAGATACTGTTGAATAAATAAAGCATTTTGAATACTTCCGCTATTTATTATTATTAAAAATTTTAAAATAACGTATTAGTAGAATAGTAAAATATACCAGGTGTAAAAAGAACTACATAATTTTCAAGAAAATCGAAAAATTTATTTATTCAAAGTATTGGTCATTTAATTCTACACATCTTGCCCATCGTTCACGCAATTTATAGACGCCGTCTCAAAAAAACAATTTGTACTTTGAATAAAACCATTCATCGAGCCATTTTCTAACTTCTTCCAAATTAGCGAAGTGCTGCTCTGCAAGTGCGTGTTCCATTGATGCGAAAAGGTGATAGTCGGACGGAGCAAAGTCTGGAGAGTACGACGGGTGCGATATTTTATTCCATCCAAGTGCTTTGAACGTTGCCTTGACCGGTTTTGCTGTATGTTACAGTGCGTTATCGTGCTGTAAAATCATTTTACCGTATCTTCGGGCCCATAGCGATCAGTATTAACTGTTTCACCAAGTTTCAACAGTAATCCACCACACCACTCTGGTCCCACCAAATACAGATATTGTCTTGCGACCAAAACGATTTGGCTTTGGAATCGATGGGCCGGTTTCGCCAGGTGATGACCATGATTTTTTGCGCTTAGGGTTCTCGAAATAAATCTATTTTTCCTCACCCGTCACTATTCGATGCAGAAATGATTTCCGATCATACCTTTGAAGTAGCATTTCACAGAAGATTTTTCGATGTTTGATTTTCCTTTCATTCAATTGATGTGGCACCCATTTTTCCATCTTTTGGACTTTTCCCGTTACTCGTAATCGGTCGCTAATCGTTTCTTGGGCCACATTTAACGCTTCTACCAATTGTTTTTGAGTTTGGGTTGGGTCTTCATCGATCTACCGGAACGTTCTTTGTCTTGCACATCGAAATCACTACTTTCAAATTGTCGAAACCACCAGCTGCTACGTAACTGCAGAAAAAGCTGCTGATGACTTTCAGCAGCTTTTTCCTTTTGATTAAATAAGAAAAGAAGTGGGTGCCGCAAATGCACTTTTTCAGGCACGAAGCTCGACATTTTCAAAGAGGTATAAATCTATGATAGTGTTACTTTCGCAAAATATAACATGCATGGCTGTGAATCTTGGTGTCAGTAGAATAAAATGACATATGTGTCAAATCATAACATTGCATATTTAAGCCTAGCCAAATCTGTTAGAAAAACCGGCAATGACTTTCCGGTACACCTGGTAAGTATGCAAAAATTTATATAAGCAGATTTCAGTGATCTTAGATGAGTGATGATGTATGTTGAGTATACCAAAGCTTTCCTGATCGTTTTTAATAGCCTTTTCTGAGCTAGGTATTGTGAAAGAACCACACAGAAAAGAAGCGTATATTACAACGGCATAAGTTACTTGTATGCGTTAACCTACATAATGCGCATATACTTAGATCTGAAATATTAAATGTTATTTAGCTTACCATGGCTACGCAAGGCTTCAGGCTGAAGATCAAGAACTTCATCCACAGTTTCTCAACTATCCACGCTAAATAACTCTTTGTGTAACGCTGGAAACTCTAAATGCGGTGCAGATCTCTTTAGCTTGCCCAGTGCGTCCATATGTAGCATACTTATCTCCCTATAATAAAATATAGATGTAAAAGAGTAATAACATGTACATATGTATGTGGCAGTAATAAATGGGACATTTTATTTTAGAACGAAAGTATAAATCTATATAAGGAGAGATTCTGCAAGCTTCCTTTTTTATTTAACTTAGAAAACTATAGTTGTTTTATTAGAATCTTGTTAAGAACTACACCAATTTAAAGTATGTTCATAGCCTAAACAGTTTCATTTATAAATATAAAATTATGTTTCGATTACTAATATATTTTATGAACTTATCATATATTAGGAGGGTAGTCTGTTTTTTTGGTAAGCGTGTAGGTAGTTATTAGTCATTTATCGCACATGAGTTACGTTTTTGAGCGATAAGCAATAATAATAATCATCAATAATTTCAATATTTATCATATTTTACTATTTATGCACAGTCTGTCGCAGACAACACCGAATTTTTTTAAAAAACACAAAAGCTTACTATATTAGTAAAATCCATTTATTTTATCCAAAGTAGTCGCCTTCGGCTTCAATACGTTTTGCATGGTCAATTAACATGTCGAATGAATGTTTAATTTAATCTTTAGAGATGTAATTCAAGATCGCTAACGACGCCTTTTTAATAGTTTCGGCGTCGACATAACGCTGTCCTTTCATCGGCAAATGTAGTTTGGAGAATAGATAGAAATCCCAGGGGCCAAATACGGTGAATAGTTGATGGTTAAAATGCCATTTGTAGTTAGAAAATCAGTGATAAGCGTCGAACGATGAGATGGAATATTATCATGTAACAAATGTCAGCTACCATTCTCACGATATTGAGGGCGCACACAACGAATACGCGCCAAAAAACGCTTCATAACAGCAAGTCAATGTAAAGCATTGAGTGTTTTGACTATTTGATACAAACTCTTTGTGCACTATGCCTTTCGAATCATAAAATAAATCAAATATGACTTCACTTTTGACTTCTTCAAACGTTATTTTTTCGATGCTTCCATTCTTTTGGTCGCTTGATCATATTGAAAACACCACATCTCATCGCCAATTATAATAAATTGCCCGAAGTTGTCGTCCTATTTTGAGCCTTTAATCAAGCCTGTACAAGTTGAATTTGGAGCAATTTTTGATCATCTGTTAACTTGTGTGATACAAACTTTGTACAAATCTTTCTCAGTCCCAAATGCTGTGACGCTTGGATGCTTCCATTCAGAGCTTTGACGCTTGGTCTCTGGATCATATTAAAAACACCACGTGTCATCGCCAGTTACAATAAAATACCTGAAGTTTTCGTCCTTTTTTGAGTCTTTAATCAAATCTGTACAATGTTGAATTTAGTTAGCTTGTGTGGTACAAACCTTGCACAAATCTTTCTCAGTCCGGAATGCTGTGTCAAAATGCGATGAATTGAATCTTTGGAAATATTTAATTCCATTTCCACGTATCGCAATGAGGATTTCGGCTCATTTCTGATAAATTCATACACATGTTCAATATTACTCCCCGTAACCAGAGATTTTTTTTGCACCAGGATGTTCGTCGTCATGTATGTCCATACGATCGTCTTTAAATCATTTATACCACTCACACACTCGTACGCGATAAACGCGTTTCACCATACACTTGTTTCATCAAATTAAACATTTCAGTAAACGATTTACCGAGTTTAAAACACTTGATATTTGCTCCTTGTTCAAAATTCATTTCTCGACCAATATCACATTCACACTATTACTTGTGGCGCAATTTCTCTGCTACTAATAATGAAAATGTCGTGATAGTTTGACTAATATTGGTGAAATAGATGGCGCCACTAAGAATTACTATTTTTAAAAAGTTCGGTTTTCTCTGCGACAGACTATGTATGTATATGGACTGCACAGGTTCTTCAGTATTTTCGACTATTTGATTTTGGAATAATTTAAAGTAGTTAATAATTCTAAAGCAACAAACAGTTGAAGAAGAAAATTAAAATATCGATTTTAATAAAGAAATTAGAAAACTTGAATGCCGTGATAGATTTATTTCAATCTTTTCCCTACTTTCAATTTCTTTTGCATGTCTCAGAGGAGTATTAGCAAAAAAAACTTTCTGAGACAGTTTAAATGTCACTCGTCATTGCGAAGGTGGAGTAAAGCATTCTCTACTTGACCAACGAAACAGTTTATTTTCAAAGTAAGTACTTCTTTTTCTAGAGATCCTAATTAGTCCAGCAATATTCAAGCTAATTTATATTACCCTCCATTTGGTAAAAATGAAACAGAATTAATTTGTTTGATTTTTTGTTTCACTTTTTCAAAACAAACGACGAGTACTGACTCGTGCGTACTAGATTATATGGAAATAGATTCTGTTTTCAAGAAATAAAATGTATATGATACTATGATACTCGAGATACGAGAATGTTTCATTACATAGTCGTTTTAGCCTTAGAGATCTTAATGAAAATTCATTTAAATTGTGTTGGGGAATATTTCTTAGTAGTAGTAGTATATTACACGAATTAATATAAATAAAAATATTTGTATACGTACCGTAACGTAGATATTTTAGTAAGCAAGGCATCACATACAGTTACATCTCCTTTTATAGGTAGAGAATGGTTCCTCTCAAGTTCAATTCTTAAGGCCCTAACGACAGCTTGACTAAGTCTTCCAATTTCACCAATGCCTTTTAAACCGGGGCGATCTGAAAATGTTAGATTTACTTGAAAAAAATAGGAATCTTAAAATATGATGTATATCCATATACATAAAGTTATTTCATTTATTTCGACTTAGAAATATCCTTAAAAATGTTCCTCAATAATAAACTTATAAAATATAAAACGCGTATTTTTTCTAACATTTGTGTATGTACTCTTGTATAACTGTATAAGTGAGTTGGCAGTCAATTTTTTATGTTCTAGCTGGCCCAGTGATAGTTGCAGAATCAGCGAAAATCAAAAATCGTATATAGCAAAAATAATTTTATTCAAATGTATTTTAATATCAGTCACTCATTGAAATATCATTTACAAAATTAACAACTAATAAATGATGATTACATGTTGTTTGCATGATCAACATATACATAATTTTAATTAATGTCAGAAATGCTTCAATCACTCGGTAATAAATCTATATAGTGAATTGTCATTGACATAGGGTGCCATCTACTTAAGTTTTGTAATAATACTTTTTGTAGTTCTTCTATAAAGCAATAAATAACTTTAAAAAATTAATCTTTTGCAAGACAATTTAGTTTCGACATGTCAAACAAATAAAACTTGAAAAAATTTAAGCAATTTAGAGAACGCTTCGTAAAATATATTGACAACTGACAACAATGGGGCCGATAATGTAGATACCAGCATTACCAAGTTTGGCTCATTTAAATTTTTTTAGTGTGATCGTACAATTCGATATGAATTTTACTTACATAGTAGTATTCCTGGAGACACGGAAGTCACTCAAGTGACATTTATTAGAAATTAGGTGATATCACGTGCTTTTATAACTTTATTTATATATTTTTATTTATTTAGTGCCTTGATTATTAGGTATTGTTATTTATTAAAAAAATAATGGTTAAAATTTTCTTCTAGAATTATACAGTCATTGATACTAACAAACACGTTAAAAATCTATATATAGGGAAACGGAAGTAATAATCTCAGAAACATTGATAAACAATATACTTTCATAAATAATAAGAATTTTGAACTTACTTAATATTCCAAAATTCTAGTGATATTGTATATTTTCATGTCAAAAGAGTAATTTTAAACACATAATATATTAGTCTTTATATATACTAACTTTTATTAGATGATTGTGTTATAGAAATTAATGAAAGCACTATCTATATGAATATTGCTACTTCTCAAAAAAGAAAACAGCTTAAATTTATTATTCATTACATGGCTGTGATTGTAAATGACTGCGTTTTTTTAATAATTTTTTTTAGTATCTATTAAAAGTTTATTCACATGTTGTGATATCAATGTGTTGGGAGTCTTTCTTAGACTGGTAAATTTTGATTTTACCGTTTGTAATAAATCATCTCATAGTCATAGTAAAGTAAATAGTAAGTAAAAACCAATCAATAATCAAGTTCGGTATGGAAGAGATATAAAGAATATATAGTGAGAATTACGTGTCATGACCTTGATTATGGAACTGAATTCGGAATCGGTCACTAGTGAACTACACTAATTTTCGGAGTCAATCTTCGCTTTAGTCACTTTTACTTGGTGGAAATAATAAAATCATTGGACGTAGTTAATTTTGATAACATGTCGACATTGGTTTCGTGAATAATAAATTAAATATTGTTTAATAATATTTGGATATTGAGCAAAATTTTGAGTAGAATGGCCAGATAATTACGACGTTTCATAACTTAACTTCAAATTAAAAAAAAACATTTTTGTTCATTTTATATGTAACATGCTAGATTTGTGTATATAGTTATAAATACAATAATGATAGCAAAGCAAAAATCACTATTTAAGAAACGACATGACGTGTTAATGTTCATATTTAATCTTTTAAATGCACAGATAGAGTAATTTGTTAAATGCATTGCATTTTTTGCTCCAAATGAGACCAGTTGGTTCATTTACATACATACAGTTAGCTACCCAAGCTTTCGTACACCCCGTGAATGTTGAAAATCATCAAATGTAAACATTCAGTTATGACTAGCATATTTATAATGATAATGAAAATAATAATAATAATATTTACTCCCGCAACAGATTTACAATCTAATTACGAGAAAATATAATACAGAACACATGTATCCTAATATTGTTTATATATAAATTATATCTGTATACATACTAAAGTGAACATCTATATTGCTATTGGATAATGTATTATAATAAGGACCATGTCCTATGTATAGGTGAATTACGTATAATATCTGTACTTTCACGAGGGCAGTAAAACTAATTGTCTGATCTAGCATCTAGCCTTGGAACGAAGAAGATAATTTTATATAATTTCAATACCATTAACAAGTAAATTAAATAAAAACCTTATAGAAGACTGATTTCGACGTTGTACCAAAGAATCCATACCAAATATATACGTGTCGACATATGTATTTCAAATGGAGATATTTTAGAAATCTTCTCTATACTAACTTCAGGTAACGTACTTAGTATGGATGTAACAGGATACTAATCCAAAGAAACATACGAGTTTAGAGTGCATATAAGATATGTATATTATATAGCATCTATCGAATCAAAGGTACGCGTACTTCTAATTATAAAACTCAAAGTTTTTAGGTTAAAGTTAGTAATGTTTTCGATACGAGTAGAAAAGGACAATTTAAAATCCAAAGTAATGCCAAGATACACCATATCTTCACGTCGGGGTAAGAGGGAGCTATTAAGATAGTGGTATGAAGTATGGTACTCAATCTTCTGGAGAAGGTAAGTAGTCCATATCTAAAAATACTTATATCCAATTTATTTCGACCACACCAATTACATACAATATTTATTTGATCTTCATTTATGTTTAGTATCGTTAAAAAACATTAACAACATTGTAAAAACTGTTACTATTTAAAACTACAAGAAAATTTAATAAATACATTAATATCGAATGCCTCAAAGGTTTTCGCACATTTGATTCTATAAGATATTATTCCATTGTAGAGTATAAATTTCCACAAATACAGTAAATCTTCTTCATAGTATCACGTATTTATGAAAAACAAATTTATGTGCATTTGCAAAGATAACTCGCAAGTGTAAATACATTCGTCTTGGGATGTATGTGTGTCAAAACCATACCAAGAAAAAATTCTTGGTAAAATTTGTAGATAATGCGCAGTCCACAATATTGATTGTAATAAAAAATTTTAAAGTATCCGAAACTGTTGAAAGTGTTCTAAAAAAAATCAGTGCTCCAAGGTCTTTAAATGAGCGCGATCACATAACTGTTACAAGTGCACTGAGTTTAAATTCATAGGTGGAATTAGACACAGGAGAGTAAGTGCATTCAAAAAAACATAAGACGAATATTAAAAAAAAGCAAGCACAAGCTTTTATAGTATTGTTAGTGTTTTTAATGTTACTAATTAAAATATATTGTTATATTATTAGGTGCGCCACTAAGTTCTCGCTGTTTTGTTGATGACAATGCAACTTTATTGTGAAAAAATGTTTACAAATGAATCATTCAAAATATTTCCAATCGCTAGCGACAACTTTTTCCCATCTTTCTGGCAGAGTTCGAATACCGTCACGGTAGAAGTGTTCGTCTTTTGAGGCTATCCACGAATCAAGCCATTTTGAGAGGTCTTCATATGAGCGGGCCTGCTGATTAGCCAGACCATGTGCCATCGAACGGAACAAGTAATAATCGGACGGCGCAATATCTGGGGAATATGGCGGGTTGGGTAGGACTTCCCATTTGAGCGTTCCTAAGTAGGTTTTAACTGGTTTGGCAACGTGGGACCGAGCGTTGTCATGCTGTAGAATCACTTTTTCGTGCCTCTGCTCGTATTGTGGCCGCTTTTCGCGCAGTGCTCGGCTCAATCGCATCAATTGAGTTCGATACCGTTCCCCAGTGATGGTTTCGTTCGGTTTCAACAACTCATAATAAATAACACCGCAATGGTCCCACCAAATACACAGCGAAACCTTCGCAGCGTGAATATTCGGCCGAACCGACGACGTAGAAGCATAACAGGGCAGTCCCCATGATTTTGTTCTCTTTGGGTTGCTGTAATGAATCCATTTTTCATCACCCGTAACGATGCGATGAAGAAAACCCTTCCTTTTTTGCCGCTGGAGCAGTTGTTCACAGGCGAAAAAACGACGCTTAACGTCTCTTGGCTTCAAATCATAAGGAACCCAAGTTCCTTGTTTTCGAATCATTCCCAACGCATGCAATCGTTGGGAAATGGCTTGGCGGGTAACTCCTAATGCTTGAAGCAAGCTCTTTTTGCGTTTGGCACGGATCCTCATAGAGCAATGCCTCCAATTCAGCGTCTTCGAAGGTTTTTGGTCTTCCTTCACGCGAACGGTCGTCAACATCGAAATCACCGTCTTTGAAGCGACGGAAGCAATCACGGCACGTTGCTTCACTTAGAGCAGCATCTCCGTAAACTTTTTGGAGTTCTCGACGCGCTTCAGCCGCCGTTTTCTTCGAATGAAAGAAGAAAAGCAACACTTCCCGCAAATTACGATTATTTGGCACAAAATCAGACATTTACACACAACCAAAAGTATATGACGCAAAAACAAAATCACTAATGTGTCAAAGCGGTTTGTTTACCACATGTCTAAGCTTGATTCATGACGTTTTGGTTATGTCACAATCGACCAGCATTTACTACTGGAGCCATATCTTGAAAAACAGCGAGATCTTAGTTGCGCACCTAATATATATATATGTTTACATTTTATGATTTTCTACATTTATGAGCTGTATAAAAACTTTCATGACTGAATGTATGTGTATAAATGTACGAATCAGCCTGGTCTCATTTAGAAGAAAAAAGTAGTAAAACATACTTGGAAGATAACACGAACTATTTTACACATCATACAAGAGTTTCTATTCGAAAATTAACAAAGAAGAGAAATTTGATACAGGGCACATCTTTTATTTATTCAAAAGTATTAAATACCATTAAATTACATTATACCATGAAAGACATATTGTTTAAAATTTATTGGTGACGTTAGATCTAAAACATCTAACTAGTATTTTACCTGGTGACAGAAGTACACAAGCTGAGTATAACGCTAATTCAGTCTCTGTAAGCTTGAGTTCCGCTATGCTCTTTGCCATTTCAAAAACACAACTAACTAACTTCATCTCTGCTGTATCCGACGTGAAGAACGCCTCCTGTGGCAACATCGTATCACCATATAGGACACAGTTTTGCGATAAATCCAAATATCGTGACATTCGAATTATTGCGAGTTCAAAACTGCCTGGAATTATAAAAAAGAAAATTATAAATTATTGTATGATAAATGTACGAGTCTTGTTCAGCAATTTATCCCAATTTCCTATCCTCTAGTTAATTGATATTTCACATTATACATTACCATGTAAATTAAAATCTTATTAATTTGTTATCATTTTACGTTATTTAATCAGCATAAATAACTATCTACAAATAACTATTTGGCACATTGCAATATTTAATAATGTGTCTTTGCAAAAATATACATTCACCATGATAACTTCCATGTACATGAAACACTAATACACAATTAATTCTTTATCATGAGTGTTTAAACGATGTAACAATATAAGTATTGTGTTGTCATATATTTTTTCTGCTTTTATAGGGCATTTATTAATATAAAAAAAGATCAATAATTATACGAGTATGTGACTTTTTTTTTCAACAACTTATTGCTCTCTACATGGTGCTGATTTACATTTGAGTCGAAAGCTACACCATATAAGGAGTTTGAAAGGAAACGAAACAAGAGAAAGTTTGAAAGCGATGTGATGAAATACTATTTTACGATTATGTTTTTACATAATGGATTCGTTCAAACTATCTAATTTCCGTCAGTATACAATTGAGTTTCTTGGTTGGAACCCGAAGAACACGACACAAAAAGAATCTACAGATAGAGATCAAGACCGTTATTAGTCGCTTCAAAAAAGAAACAATTTCCTCGCGTTCAAGCAGCATATTACAGGTGTGCATGGGCATCGTCATGTGAACATTTTTGGTACATGAGCAAACCAAATAACGAGCTTGCTGACGTATCTCAGCTTTTTTACGTGGTCGTGAACTCTTAATGATGGGTGTTGATTCTTCAATCGTTTGGTCGTGTACAGCGGGTTTGACTTGATCAACACTTTTGCTTTGTCGTCACTAATTTCAATGGGCTTCCTTGATCGAGAAACGTCGCTAAGACTAAAATCACCAGCACAAAACTCCATAAATCTTCGCTGGCATTGGTATTCTTGTGAAGCACTGCCACCATAAGTTATGCAATTTTTCAAAAGTTTGAGGCGCGTTCTTGCTTGCAAAAATGCGTTATAATTTTTCAGTAGCAAAGTAATCACTCACTATTTAGATAAGAAATATCATGTAGAAGAAGGTAGCGACCAGACTCGTACTAGTACAAACGAGAATACCAATAAATAAAAATTAAATTTTATGCAAGTGACAATATCTAGGCCGGTTGAACATTGTCGACTATATTTACGTTGTTGAAATGCCTTGTTAAAAAAAGCAAAAAGTGACACAATTTTTCAATCCAATCTTGAAATTTCAAATGCCGAAAATGTCATTGCTACTCTACCAAGTTTTGATTAATTCTAGTTAAAATGTATTTGTTTTTACTAAGCAAATATCAGTTAACTAAAGTATAGGAAATTTTTATTTAAATAGCTTAAAAGTTATGATAAAGTTAGCAATTTGAAAATTAGACATATAATCGCCAGAATGTAAAATTCGCAATGATGAAAAGCTTAACCAGGAATATTGGTTAGAACACTGTCAAGTTAGTACCATGTTCCTGCACAGATACTTGAAAAAGAAAAAAATATGCTATTGTTAAATGTACCAGTTAATATGATAAAGTGTTAATTAATAATTAAGCTAAGTATTTTAAGAAGAGAATGTAGCTTTTCACGATTTTGATTATGAAAACGACAAACTGTAAAAGCTTGATACTTAAGTAAACTGGATTCTTTAAAAAAAAGCCAGGGACAAAATATTTTTATTCAGCAATGAATTTCTATCTTTCATTTCTATCAATGATTATTTGTCATCTTTCAGCATCACAATTACACATTCATAAAAGTTCGGGTTTTTATCGGCAAAATACTGAACTAAGTGTGATTTGACATTATAATAATTATTGAAATTTTTATAATTCAAGAAGTTTCGTAATGAAAAAAATACACGGTAATTTGAAGTGAACTGAGGACTAAATGGTGGACGTGGCAACAAATTGCAACGAAATTTCATTAACTTTTGTCAAGTGACCAAAAATGTATGCGCTTCTGAAATATATTATTTATATATTCGAATACAATATCTCTACGACTTGTCAATTCTGATTTTTTTCCGAGCTGTATTGTTCAGTTTGGTTGAATATAAATATTTCAATTGATCTTTTGGTTGCGTGGCAAAATTTAAATGTAATGCCTTCAAAGTGATATAGTATTTTTTTGATGAACATCAACTTTCAATGTTGTTTGTGTTGATTCTTTTTGATTGTTTTCCGATTTCTTTAATAGAAATTGTCTTAAGTAGCCCATAGCTTTCATTTACTTCTGAAGAATTCAGTGCTAATTGTTCGATAAAATTTGTTGATAATGATGTTAATTTGTCAACTATATCTAAAGTTGGATAAAATTCCTATTCGGTATTTTTTCTCACTTCTTTTCATTGTGGATTTGTGAAACTAAATAAAATTACGGTATTTATATCGCTAGTATCTAGTATATTGAACAAAATTCAGAGGTTAACGTTTTGTTTTCTTGCAGTAGTGTAGTAGTAGTGGTGGTTTTCAGTAGTTCTTTTTATTGTTTTCTTGTTCGTTTGTCGTTTTGTGCTTTTGTCGGGATGCTTTGTTTATATTGCTGCTTGAGAAAGCGTTTGCTATTAAAATACTCTTGACGTCTTTCGTTTCTGTGTGTATATTATCTGCATGAGTTGTGTTCTGGAGACTAGAGTTTTTACTATGACCTGAAGATGATGTGACTGGGCGTTTAGTATATGTGTAGGTTTTTGGTACACGGTGTGTTTTAGAAAGCCGGCAGTCTTCCTGATTACTACTGCTACTATTAGTATGCCTAGAAAAGGTAGTTGCAAAGTTGGATTCGCAGAATCGATGTATCTCACAAATCTGTACAACTGTTTCTCATTCCGAAAACAAAAACTAACATATAAAAACACCTATAACGCATATATCTGTCAATGTCAACTATTCCTTAACATTTCTTTGTTTCTATTTTACTATTACTTGTATAGATTTTTGTTATAATCTCGTATTTTTTCTTGCACTTACACCAATAATTTATTTATTTTTATATGCTGTCCTATTGGTTGTATGACTGTTGGACACTAAACGAATTGTTTTTCATCATCCGTTATTGTTTCAAAATAAACCATTTTCGCTACGTTTCATAAGTGAATAACAAATATTAATGACTTGTGTTAAGGAACTTTCTTTAAGAATCCGAAGAACCCATAAATTGCGTCTTTTATATAGCTAAATTGTCTTAAATGCATTTCAATATACATACATATGTATGTAACACATAGGTAGAGTTTCTCTGCAAACTTGTGTCTTGTGCTATAACGATCTGCATTGTTTATTGCTTTGATTTGATTGTCGTAAATTATAATGGCGATCAGATTATTCGTATTTGAGTGAAAGATCAACCGTAACGAAATTTTATAAACAAATTTTGACGCCGTCGCCCTTTTAAGGGGTCATCACTATACATAATAAATAATATTTTGTGAGATTGTAATACATTTTTCTATTGCGATTCCAAGAAAAGACAATGTGACCAATATGTGTGCTTTGATTTTTAATTTTTCAATTGACGACAAATAACTATACAATTTACTTTAATGAAATTTGTTATCGTTTCCAAATTTTGTTATGGTTATTATTAGATCTTTACGCCTGGTAAATATGAGTTTACAAAAAATATAGTTGTCATCTTTATTAATTCTTAATTCAAAACAATATTTTCTTTTATTGTATTATATATAGTTTGCTTTGTAGAGGATGTGACACATTTAAAATGAAAAGTTTGACGTATTTTGTGAATAACAAATTGTAAGCTGGCATATTATAACAGAAATTATTAACTTATAGAAAGATTCATACATATTTCAATTGTTTGTCTTCGTATTAGAAAATATTCAACAGTAATTTAATTAAATTATTTAATATATTTTACTTTTTATTCACTTACTTTTCCATTTTTTATTAAAAGAAAAATAAAAATTTACATTACCTGCTTTTAACAGTACAATTTGATCATCTTGTGACAATTTCATGAAACCAGGTACCATTTTTGCAAATTCGATGATTTGCTGTATGATCGTCGTGAGCTTTTGAGCACACTCCAACCACAGTTCCTCGTGGGCCATGTTCTTGTAGTACAGCAGCCTTGATAGATCCTGAGGTTTTCGAAACATTTCATGTATGTGCTCCACTGAGTACAAGCAGGTCCGCGCGTGAGCATCTGATATCGTTTTCGACAACAGCTCAGATATTTGACTGGGATCTATTGGTTATAAAGTTTTATTAATTTATTGTATTACCGTGAAATCATGTAGTGCATGCCAATTAGTAAGGATAAATTTGCAGCCCAATTTTGGCGAGAACTAAAATAAATATCTAGCAAATTGCATTTATAAATTGATTGGTAAATGTATTGAAATCTGACACAGAAAGTGACTAACTGTTATTTGATAAAACATATACGTATTTTATTTTTGTTAAAAAAACCTGTGCGCATATTTATATCAAAGTATATCAAATTACATTCATGGAAATTCGAAGCTGAAATATCTATCATCACTTTTCGTATACAAGAAAAGCAAAGAAACTTTTACAAATTTAATTCTTTTTGTCCTAATAGAAGGTGGTTTTTAATCTTGATTATTAAAAATTAACAATCCTTAACCATATAGTTTTTTTTACAGTAAATTTTTGGTTGATATAGTTAGCAGAAAAGAAATAGATTTATTACAAAAACATAATTATATATTATCTGTTTCTGGGCTTTCGGGCTGGAACCGCATCACTTGTATATCTGCCGACGTTTCGTACCTATTTGTATGGAACATCTTCAGGGCTCAACTACTGCACTGAAACTGCATACAAAAGGGTACGAAACGTCGGCAGATGTACAAGTGACGCGGTTCCAGCCCGGAAGTCCAGAAGCAGATAGCATGGACCACGATCGCGGAAGTCTACATACTACATAATTGTATATTTTTGTAATAGTAACGCAATTGTTATATTATTTTACTAGATTGTTATTAACAATCAAATAAAATCTTTGCTCGTGATATTGCAATATTATAAATTGTTCATACGCGTTACTCGCTTTTTTACGTACTTGTGGTTTTGTCACTATATTATTTTTATGGGTATCGACAAACAGTAAACATACTCTTTTCCCAACAAAAATCATAGAATATACATACATTTATACATCTGTTTCGTATCCAAAAAGTAGAGTGACGAGAATTCTCCTAATAATTTGAATATTTTTATATACATTTTGAAATTAGTTTAACCAAATTACTAACCTAATATGAACATACAAAAGAAAATATGTTTCAAATAATACTTATTAATATAGGGCACAAATTTGAGACAGTTTCCATTGGCACCGAGAGAACCGGAGGAACAGGTCGCTACCATTCTGTCATGAAGCAAGTATTTCACTCGATGCAATTATTTTTTCAAGGTTTAGATTCAGACGGATATTTATTGCGTTGATAAGGAATAATATTTGAAATAGCACTGGTTCGTAACTTTAAAAAGCTTCATAGTGTATTAAGCAAATTTTCTTCAGTTCTTTTACACATTTGTTAACTCAATTCAGAGACAATTTTAACTATGCAAAAGATATCTCACTAGACACAGAACAGTCATTCTCTTTGAAAAAATATTATATTGTGATAAATATTTACCGAGAAGAATGCGGAAGCTTACGTTATGTTGCAGATGTTTAGCATAGCTAATTCAGATTACTAATGCTTGTCTGTTGGGTAACTGTTTAACAATAACATAAAATATATTGCTTACTTTCTATTATTAATTATTTATTGTTTTCCAGTATTCCTGACTTGCACAGTTTAAAGTTGGTCTGATCAGACGGAAAGTATGTGAAGACCTTAAAGGATTTCCGCCCAATAACTCTTAGTTATTGAAAAATTATGCACAGGGTTACAGTGCTATAAAATATGTGACTTTGTATCAGCCAAATATTTACTACGATCATATAAAATACATCTAGGTAAAACAGAATTCTTTTATTATTATATATGTATAATACTCTAAAGTTCATGGTAATTTCGATGGAACATGTGGTTGATTAACTTAATCACTGAAGGTTGATATATAACCCCTTTCCACATTAATTTTCGTATTCTGTATACGTATTTCAACAACTAAGTTGTCATCGTCAGCAGATAACAGTGTCGCACCTGAAAAACTACGGCAAAAATACCCGTACGAAAACAAATTGCGCACACGACCTGTACCGTTGAAAGCCAAAACGCACATTGTATATTCGTTTCACATAATTTTTAAAAAATTGTGTTCTAGTCTTAAACTGTGATGAAAGAAGACAGAAAAAAGGAAAAAAGGGGAAAGGAAAGACAAATACCTACATGGGGTTTATTGCACTCTCCCTTGTCTGTCGTTTAAGAGACCAAAGAGAGATGAGTCATGGTTGGACCCCAGGTCAGTGTTCAACACATGGCCTTTGAACACTGTTTAAGACTAGAACACAGTCTTATAAAAAATAACCTTCAGAGATTAAATCTAAAGTTCATATCTATCCCCAACTTTGGGTAAAATTATCTGCAACTAATCTTTCAGTTGTTCGTATTTTCTTTATCTAAGAGGAAAAAAAAATTAAATTGAAGAGAAATCTTATTTAACTATGAATAAAGTTTATGGTCTCTTTTTGGTAAACAATACACCAAGCATATGTATCTGAACAAAAATTACTTGTAATGTTCCCTAGGTTTATCTAAAGTATGTGTTTAAACTGATTTAAGTTTATATTAAAATATTTACCATTAAATACACAAATATTTTACAAATTTCAAAAGGTTGATTGAATACTGTAAAAACTTTGCCTCTCGGTGATTATACTAAGTATCGTTTTTCGCCTTACGTCGAGGATATCTATTCTACTATGTATACTATACTAGAATGAAATCCTGAATTATGTTTATATTATTCCAAAGTGAAATAGAGTGACAGGTGATTTTGTATTTGTAAGAACGAAGTAGAAATGTGGACAACCTGTTACTATATAGAATAAATAAGAATAATAAAGTAATATATAATAGTTATAATATTCATTCGCCCAACAGATTTACATACTAATTACAAGCCAAAGAATATTGAATAATACATGTATGCTGGTTATTATAAATATATAATTTACATGCTATCTGCTTCTGGGTTTCCGGGCTGGAACAGCGTCACTAGTATATCTGCCGACGTTTCGTACCCATTTGTATGCAGTTTCAGTGCAGTAGTTCAGCCCTGAAGATGTCCCATACAAATGGGTACGAAACGTCGGCAGATATACTAATGACGCGGTTCCAGCCCAGAAACCCAGAAGCAGATAGCATGGACCACGACCGCGGAAGTCTACGTACCAAATATATCATTTACATTTTTATGCACACAGACAACCACAAAAACAATTCTATATGCCATTTGCACCATCTCAACGCGAAAGCAACAACAGTAGAGATGAAAAATGTATGTCTATGATGCTGTCATGTAACGTATTATAATAAAATGTATCCATGTAAGGGCGAATCACGCATATTTGTTCTCGCGCGAGGACAGTAATCTGCAAAAATTGTTCGATCTAGTTTCCAAGCATGGAACGAAGTTAATTTCTTCTAATAACCTTGGGGCGTCAATGTTATTATTAAGCAGATTTCTTCTAATTATGAAACCCAAAGTTTTTGCACTGGAGTCGATAATATTTTCAATATGAGAAGAAAAGAACAATTTGGGATCGAAGGTAATGCCAAGATTCATCATATTTTCACGTGGTGGTAAGAGGGAGCCATTTAAGCAGTAAGGATGATTCGAAGTATTTAGAAATATTTTTTTATATCTAGCTTATTCCTATAACATCAATTATATACAATATCTATCTAATCCTGCAAGAACTCACAGTCGCCAACCTGTGCCACTTGGTGGAAAAGCGTCATCATAATAACTTGTGACATTGAACCTTATTACAAAGATCATTCACGAAAATCAGAAAAAGCAAGGGTTCCAAGTTTGTATCCTGAGGGACGTCTGATGTAGAAATAAAATGATTTGAATGATGACCCAAATAAGCAACGTAATGCTTCCTATTGGATAAATAAGAAGAAATAAGCTATATTAGTGATGAGGCAAACTCTATTGTTTCCAATTTATCGAGAAGTATTCGATGATCAATACAATCAAAAACCTTAGTCAAATCGGTATATGTAAATGACATCCATATGAATACCATCCAGTTTTAGTTTCGAATATATGTAAAGGTAAAGACATTTTTCAAAAACTTTAGCAAATATGTTAATTATAGCAATTAGCTGGTATTTTACAATTAGACGGATGTCGTCTTTTTTATGAACAGGAGCAAGTCCAGCATTCAGGAATATGATCGTGAACTATAGTGAAGATACTTTTCAATTCTCTAAGACTTCGACGGACCTCATTTTCGGAAATAAAAATAACGGTAATTTGTGTGATGGCGCAAATAAGAAACGCAATACTTCCTATTAGATAAATACGAAGAAATAAGTGATATTAATGATGGGGCGAACCCCACAGTCTCCAATTTGTCGAGAAGTATTCCATGATGAATGCGATCAAAGGTCTTGGTAAAAGTCAGTATAAATAACGTCTGCCTGAGCTCCCATCCAATTGTTCACAAACGTATTGAGTAAGGACGATTAGATTAGTTGTAGTTGAGCGCTTGCTGTCGAATCCATGTTGATTAACTGAAATAAGAGACTTAAGTTTCGAATACATGCAACGGTACAAACATTTTTTAAAGACTTTGGCAAATATGTTAATTATAACAATTGGCCGGTAATTTTCAATTAGATCGATATCGCCTTTTTTATGAACAGGAGTAAGTCTAGCAATTCTTCAACATTCAGGAAAAACTGACGTCCTCAACGAGAGATTAAATATAAAACTTAAACGCCTGACTAAGACGTAAGCGCAATCTTTTACCAAAAAACAAGAAATATGATCGTGACCCATAGTGAAGGTACTCTTTAATTCCCTGAAATTTCGGACGACCTTATTTTCAGAAATAAAAGAAACCATAATGGCATAACTATTTAGACCCATATAATGTCCCATGGGAGGACCGGATGGTGTATTACAGATATATTATTTTTCTGGGAATGAATGAAAGACCAAAACTGTATAGGATCAGTTCTCATAGAATTTTGAACATGAATCAGATAACCGCAATACAAGTGTTTAGAGTTTCTTTTAATTTTCTTCAGTAGTTCTCTATACTTATTTTGGTCGTGCGCATACCAAGTCTTCTTGTATCTAATACGATGTTTATTTTTATCCTTTATATAGTGTATGTGATCAGGTGTAAACCAAGCCAGGTAATTTCAATGAAAGTCCAATCAATGTTAGAGCGAGCGTTATAGAGATCTTATAACACTCTTTAACATTGCTTTAGTGAAGAAATTTCAAGTGCTGGATGATGCATGCTTCGTGCATAAAAGGAATTATTTCTAAAGCTTTGCATTAAGGTTAGTAAATACTAAGTCGAGTGAGAAACCGTGATAATTATAAATGTTATTAATCTGAACAACACCAATAAAGTGCAGGAAATCATTAAGAGCTTGAGATTTGGAAGAACCATGATACAATTAATAATTATATACAAATATATAATTAAGCGCTTCATGATGGTAAATTAACAAATATTAGTATTTTCTATTCATCCTTGATTATAATCACAAAAATTAATTAAAAATTTCTGCGTTGGAGCACGGCTCGAGCCTGTATCTGCAGTTTGCTATATATAGAATATATATATATATATATATATATATATATATATATAATTAAGCGTATAGCAGAAGAAATTTTTATTATTTATATATAATTATTAATATCGAGAATCTGACTGCACGGTATAACTATTAGACCTGTTTACATAAATAATTTATGGCATTATTTATAGATTCTAAACTGTACTGCTTGGTGGTCGAATTGGTAAGGCAGCCGTCTAGCAAACGGTTCGAGTCCTGCTTCAACGCAGAAGTTTTTAATTAGTTTCTGTGACTATAATCAACGGTGGTATAGTAGAAAATACAAATGTTGACATATACTTAGTTTGGAAAGTTTCTAGTAGACAAAATTGAATATGATTGCTATGGTTACAATTGCAATGCCTTATAAATATGTCGTCAAAGTTTGACATTCATATGTTGAGCAGTCTTAAAACAGTGAATTTTTTAAAATAAAAAATCGAGTTTCGGTTGGTTATTAAGTATTTTTTTTTTGTAAAGGGTTATTGGTCACAGAAATATTTACTAATATGACAGAAACTGTAGATGGGTGACTAGTGTCCTTCATATACCACTATTAAAACCTGAGTTGAGTAATTTAAGAGAGAAAAATCAGATGTCAAAGACAAGCACCAATTCAGAAGGGCAAAACCTCTGATTACTTCGGAAAACATTGTTTTTATCCATGATATGATTTTAGATCAACAAATGGGTCTCAAGCGTATTGCACAAGCATTGCCAATTTTTTACGAACGGCTGTTTCATAACGTTCATAGGAAAAACACCGTGCAAATGCTGACCGGCGGTGTGCTTTTTTTTAAAGACAATGCTTGCTCACGAGTCGCTGATTGTTTGCACTACAAAAAAATTAATGGAATTGGTTGACCACTCATTCATTATGTCTTTAGCACCGTAAAACTATTATTTGTTCCCAAAACTTAAAAGCTATAGGCAGAACTGCTTAAAATTGTTTATGCACGTAATTAAGAATGTATAGTAAGCTAAATAAACATGCACTAAAATACTGTCCATACCGTTTATTTAAGAAGATACAACTTGCTCCAAATAGAATAAGGATTCTATTTTCTAATAAATCTATTAAACGCACGAAAAGCTATTCTAAATGCTTAATAAAATTACAGAAAATGATTATTACAGTTTGTATTATATTATTTTTACTGACGATTAATATCAAACGTAGTACTAGACTTTAGTAAAGAGAATATTTAGGACCTTTGTATTTGGCATAATTTTTTTTAGTTTTGTTTAAATAAATTATATATTTCTTTGACTTGCATTCTGAAACTTTGGTGAATCCTACGTATCATTAATATATTATAGTTTTTAGAAACTTTAAAATTCAGAATCGTGTTAGTTTAGAAGCTAGCTTTTAAAAAAACGGTTTTTTTTCAAAGCAAGCTTCTAAACTCAACTACAAAATTTCGTACAAATATGACATATACAACATGCATACATAATACATAACAAATAAATGATGACCACATTTATAAATAATTTATTTTAATCAAAGTATGTATGCTCCCTCAGTGTCAAGAACTAATATATGGGCAGATTTCTGAAAGTTAGTTTTCAGTATTACTTTATAAATGCTGGACACATCTATCTAATTAAATACTTAAATTATTATGAATTTCAATTTAAGAAAGAAATAGTTAATCATTACGAAGTCAGATGAGTGTAATAAATAGAATTATTGTAACTTATTTCCAGATTAGATATCAACCAACGATTGCAGTACAATGTGTTTTATGTATTAACATGCATGTAAATTGGGTCGTGTTTGAAAAATGAGCAGCTATAAACGTTCTCATATGTATATATGTACAAAATCAGTTGTATGACGTACAGTCTACGATATTATTTAATCATATGGGCGTTCTATTTAACCATTTCTAGATTCTTTTTCTTTTGTTCTGGTTTAAATTTAAAATTTGAAGGTCGCGACAAAGTGTTAATGTTATATTTTTTTAATCTATCTTTGTATTTATGTTTCGGAGAATGTATCTCGAAATATTTTCAAATATGTCATATATAGATATTTATTCTAAAGTCTGTAGTTAATCTGTATTTATTATAATACAATCCTAGACGAACTTTGTGAATTAAAATTATAGTAAATCACAAAATATAAAAGGTTTAACACATACTTTAACTCAGATTTTGAACGTGTTCTAAATATAATGAGATTTTGTGTTAAGAAAACATTCGAAATATAGGCGAAATTACTGATGATGCAGATAAATCTTCACCTTTTGAATTTCATCTATATCGATTGAATAATTAATAAGAATTAAAGATCAAGAAATATTTATATACTGAAGTAGATATCAAATATTTGGATCAAGCATTATAGCAAAGATTTCTGAAAATAAATGGGTCAAAAAGGTTTAATTATCAATAATAATACTCTCTGTGTTAACATTTGCCAATAACGCCTATTATATGGGAAATTGGTAGGCTATAAGCTATTATTGGGCTCGCGCTAGTGATGCGATCCTTGCCTGTCGAAATTGCCTTAAACTGGAAGAGAAATCACGAAATACCTTCTTGGAGAGTAGCGATCTAATACAATGCCTAGACCTGTAACCTACGATTAAGCTAACAGCTAGTTGGACGGAGAAGGAGGTATGAAGAGGACAAATGCCCCAGAAACAAGTGGCTTGAAGAAGTTAAAAAGATCTACGAGAGATGGCAGTAATAGTAACAGATTGTAAAGAAAAATCAAAGAAAAGGAATGGGAAAAAAAAGAGAAAAATTGAGAGAATTGCAAAGCGTAAAGGGATAATTGCTTATTGGATACCAATATATTTATATTAAAGAGTTGTTACTTCTAAGTGTATGAAGGTATAATTCCTCTTCGTATAACTTTGTGTTTATTTTTGAAGAGTAACGCTTTACGAATTTGAATTATGTAAATGTGTTTCTTACATGTATAATAAATAACCGGGACTTTTATAATCCTAATTAAAACTAAATAATTTAATCGATTAGAGTGTTATATCAGATTTCAATATATTTTTATTTTAGTTCTGCTATAAACTATTGCCATAACGAAAACCAAAAGGAAGAAACGAAGAGTATTCATAGCAAACGTGAGAAACCACTTACTAGGTAATGTTACTTGCTCGCATTCATCGACATTTCTTTGCTGGACGCTTTGTGAACAGTTTTGTTGTCTAATGTTAGTTTGCGGTACAGTGGGTGAGTTAACAAAGGTAGTACTATCTACATAACTAGGTACTAGATTGTCCACTGCACCTTCTTGTTTGACTGAAACGACAGTCGTACCGCCTGTCAGACTTGTGTTCGAGGTTATTTGTGTCACTCTTTTGAATGAACGATTATCCGATATCGATAGTGATTGCTTTCCCCCACCACCACCACCACCGCCGCCGCCACCACCGCCGCCGCCACCACCGCCACCTCCTCCGCCATTGTTTGTGTTAGTGCTTCCTGTTATACAAATTTATTAGAAAACCTCTATTATTTCAAGATAGGAAAAATGGAGAACTTCATTCTATTTTTTATGAAACTATGGTCTCTAAAATCTAAACAAAATCATTTTATCTAGCAACATAATAAATCTAATTTATCGAACGAAATATATAGGTTCCAAATATATTCTGCTTTTTTTTAGTGCGAAAATTTGAGTCACTCTGTATTAATTTTGACACTACAATCGTCATTAAAGAGGTAATTACTGTAAGTTCAGAAGATGTGAGCCATAAAAAATTTTTTTCATAGTTAGCTATGAACAAAAAAGACAAATATAACAATCATGGCTGAGATAAACTCAAATATGTGGAGAAATTGACAGCATCTTTTAATTACTTTCTAATTATCGTTCACAAGTAAAATTGCCAAGTTGAGAGTATTTGTTAAATATTTGTGTAAATATGTCACTAAGTAGCTTTCATATTTAATTAACAACAAAAACAATATATAGTTGAAATTTATTTAATAAGAATGGTAAAAAAATTAAACGGTAGCAAGTAGCGAAATGAAGATGAATGACTAGAAAGTAGAGTCAATATAAGAAATGACTTTTTTCATGGCTAATTTTAAATAAAAATTTTGTGGCTCACACTATATAATTGCTGCTTGGTTAGTACCATCTTGAATGATTACATAAATCATGCATTTTGTGTATGGTAAAACCAACCGCAGTTTATTAGAAGCTAGGCGCTTGTCAATGACTTCTTAATATCATTAGAGCAAATCTTTTATTTTGGTATTGCGTGTTGAGTTCTGGTGAAACTAACTTTTCTCGAAATTAATTTCAAATTTTTTACAATAATTACGTGTGGTCTAAGTAAAATCCAAACATAACCACGGCAAATGACTGAGTTGGTATCATTTAAGATTATTTGACAGGACCTTTATTTCTGCCTTTGAGGCTAAATAGAAAATCATGTCGAACGTTTGAAGAAAAACTACCTGTACCTCTAGAAGATATTGGGTCTGGGAAAAAGTTCGTGGCGTTTTTTCAGTAAAATTCAACTGGTCCCCGCATGGCGCGTGGACGAATTCATTTAAACCGAATATGCTCCATTATTATCGACAATGTTTCGCCATTTTTTTGGTAGATCCATGATCCCATCGGTGAAAAATTTCTGTGGTTTCTGGTCGAAAAACTGAATCAAGTAGTTTTCACAGGCTTCTTTTGAAACCAACTTAATTCCATTGAGAGAGTTCTGCAGAGATCGAAACAGATGATAGTCAGAGGGTGCTATATCCGGACTGTAAGGTGGGTGCATCAAAACTTCCCAACCAAACTCTCTCAATTTTTGACGGGTCATCAAAGAAGTGTGTGGTCGGGCGTTGTCATGATGGAAGACAACACCTTTCCTATTAATCAATTCGGGCCGTTTTCTTTCAAAATCTCTCTAGTTGTGCACAGTAGAGTTGAGAATCAATCGTCTGACCAGTTGGAAGTAGCTCGTAGTGGATGATTCCCCTCCAGTCCCACCATACACACAGCATCACTTTTTTTGGCGTCAATGTTGGCTTAGCGAACGCTTGTGACGGCTCACCATCCTTTATCCACGATCTTTTACGCTTCCGATTATCGTACGTTTTTTTCATCTCCGGTTATTAAACGTTTCAGAAACGGCTCGATTTCATTCCGTTTCAGCAGCGCATCGCAGATGTTAATTCGGTCCATCATGTTTTTCACGCTCAACTCATGAGGAACCCATACGTCAAGCTTTTTTTTGTAACCAGCTTTGTGTAAATGGTTCAAAACAGTTTTGTGGTCAATGCCTAGCTCCATGCCAATATCGACACTGCTGATATGCTTATCTTGTTGGACTTTTTCAAGAATTTCATCAGATTTTTCAGTGATTGGACGACCGGAGCGTGACTCATCTTTCACATTGAAATTTCCAGAACGAAAGCGAGCGAACCATTTCCGCGCAACAGATTTCGATAAAGTACCTTCACCGTACACAGCACAAATTTTATCACAAGCCTGCGCAGCGTTCTTCCCCTTATCATAATAATATTGCAGAATATAGCGAAATTTCTCATTATTCTTCTCCATTTTCAAGTGCGAATAACTTTCCAACCACTGCACCGATTACAATGTTTCTACGCTCAAACTAACGTTCGGAAGGTCATCTAAAAAACGAGCCGTCGGTGGTGTCGCTGTGACTTGTTGTTCTTTAGTTATCGGCAACCAATGCCATCTATCGGGAAAAACGCCACGAACTTTTTCCCAGACCCAATATAAAAGGTGTTCCAAATTTCGCGTTTTTTTTAAAGAATAAATAAAACCCATAATTTGCATTCACTTTCAAAAACTTTTTATTGGTAATTGAAGTATCAGTTATGACATTTATATGCAAAAAATAATATCTGTAAAATGGCCTCCTCTTGCAGCTCCACAGACGTCCACTCTTTTGTTAAAATTTTCAATGACATTTTGACATAATTGAGGCTCTATCTCACCAATGACAAGAATAATTTCATCTTTCAAAGCAGGAATTGATTGTGGATTGTTTTTATAAATCTGACTTTTCACATAACCCCAAAGAAAATAGTCTAATGGTGTCAAATCACATGATCTTGGTGGCCAATTAACATCATCGTTTCTTGAGATTACACGTCCAGGAAATTTTTCTCTCAATAAATCAATTGACTAGTGTGCAAAGTGAGGTGTAGCGCCATACTGTTGAAACCACATATCCTCTAGATCAGGTATGGGCAACCTTTAGCATGTTGTGGGCCAAACTTTAATGTGCGAATTTTTTTGAAGTAGTGTTTTAAAGTAGTGTTCATAATTTTTAGCGATAGATATCAGACATGATGGTTTTTCAAAATGTCTCGTGGGCCGGATCAAATCTTACATCGGGCCGGTTGTTGCCCACATATGCTCTAGATCGATATTTATTAATTCAGGCCACAAATGTTCGGTTATCATTCGACGATATTGATCACCATTGACAGAAGTAAGATCCAATTACACCACCTGACCATAATGCACACCAAACAGTAACTCGTTTAGGATGCATACGTTTCTCATGAATAATTCGTGGATTTTCCTCACCCTAGATACGGCAAATTTGTTTATTAACATAGCCACCAAGTTCAAAATGTGCCTCATCGGAAAACATTATTTTTTAAGAAAAATCAGCTGGTTGTTCATTCATGAAATTGACAAATGAACGACGTTTTGAATGATCGAATGGCTTCAGTTCCTGTCTTATTTGAATCTTATATGCCTTCAGAGCTAAATCCTTGCGTAAAATACGACATGTTGTTGATCCACTAAGTCCAAGTTATTGTGAACGTCGTCTAATGGACATTTCAGGATCTTCAGCAACACTTTCACGAACCGAACCAATATTTTCTTGTGAACGACCACTACAATTGTATTTTTACTGTTTTGATCTTCCACGGAACCGGTCTCTTGAAATTTTTTAATAATTCGACCAATACTGCTTTCAGATGGACGATTATGTAAATCATAAAATTCACGTAATTTTCTAAAAACTCTTCACAGAACGCTGATTTTCATAAATAATTCAACAATTTGAACGCGTTGTTGTACCATGTATGAAGCCATTTTTATAAATGTCATACATCACACTTTTTAAATGCCCACATATCCAGACAAATTCAGTGCGCCATCTATATTTTATTTATTCTTAAAAAAAAACGCGCAATTTGAAACACCCTTTATGTATATTCGAGGGAGACGAGATGTGCGATTGTGCGCCAGTGTATTTCAACCAAACGAATCTGTAATACGCTGCGTGTCTTAATAAAGTGGATAGGACACTAGATTACTTCCTCTGCGTTCACCTAACATACCCCAATAGAGAACATTGGCGATCTTAGAAGTCAGACTGTCGCGTCATTAAAATAAATAAAAAGTACACCAAATATTGTAGGTTAGACAGTCAATGAGGAGAAGACTGGATTCTTGCATTTTAGCTATTAAAGGCTATTTCCATCATTTATTGTTTTGCATAATTTGTTTTGCCAAATCTTTTGAGCACTTGCTCTTGATAAATAATGTGTAATTACTTGTTATTAAGTTGTTATATTATATTGAAAACGAATTATGTTATATAAAGAATCAAAAATAATGTTGTTGTTGCTAAAGTAAGTTACTATACGGTCTAATATTAATGGCAATTAAATCAAAGTTCATTTTTTAACTTTTTAGAAACTTTTGACTTCAAAAAACTAAAAATTCCTACAAGATTGTAAGTATGTATATAGAAATACTTTTTCTCAGAGTAACTCAAAGAATCGTTCCTTGAAAATTTTTGTACATATTAAGAAACGCGCTTGATATTTAACTTTAAATAGAATTATTAACAAAAATAGTTTTTATAGATAAGATAGTTTACGGTTCAGCACATTTGTTAGTATATATAAATAAAACCCTGTACGTATACTGTGCGAATCTATCCGCAGAAAATAATTTTTTTAACTTTCTTGTTTTATATGCAAGGAGACACATTCTCTTATTTCTTCAGTTAAAATTTTCAAGAACACTTATTAAGTAAAAATAGGTATTTTTGAAAAGAAAATTATTTTGTATACGGCAACATAATTCGGCAATGTTAACGTAGATATGCATTTCATATTAGCAATAGGCACATTTATTAACCTTATCTCGGAAATAATGCAAACTACATTTCAGATAACGGAAACATATTACATTCAGTGCCATTAACCAAGGGTTAATGCCACTGAATTAAAGTAATGAGTGACTGTGTTTTGGAGCTAAAATTAATAATATGGATTAAGTGTAGGTATATACGAATTTCTTATAATGGTTATTAAAAAATGTTTGCTAAAATATGGGGACTAATATTTCGGTAAGACCGGTACTAACTTATCAATATCTACTTCAGTTGCTAAAAATATGTCAATTAATGAGATCTTTAATAAAGATTTGAAAGTTTGCATATTTTTGCGTTGCTAGTATTATTTTAACAAGAACTCTTGAATTTTTTCAAAATTTAGCACAGATCTATAAACATCGGTAACAAAAAAAAAGTTATATGAGAACAATATTGTGATTTTGATAATCAATTTTAATTCTGTGGATTTATGTCTGTAAAATATTAATTTAAATTTTAGCAACTAATTAGTTATTAATTAAAAAATTAAAAAGAACTAAAAATTATCACGTAAATCGGTATACACCCGTTTGCCTTGTATTTTTGAAGTATTTAGTTATGAAATCTGTTAATTTTATAAATTTATTAATCGATGTTTGTTAAAATTGAGATTTGTAGTAATTAGCTTCCCTCGATCAGTGAACATACTGTTATCAATTGTATATACAGTAAGTATCTAGTCAGAAAATTAACACCACAATGGAAGCTTCGATAGAATTTCATAAGATTTTTACGTTTTACGTTCAACTGCTTGAAAATGAGGTGGAGGGTCGTTAAGGAATAGTCAAAATATACTGTTGAAGATTGGGAAAACATAATATTGTCGAAGACTGGGAAGACGTAATTACTAAAACCGAGAATTAAAATATATTAACAGAGTAACACGAGTTGAAATACTCGTAGATATTGAATCTACACGTTACGTTCTTTCCATATAAGAACGTTTTTCATTTGCTAAAATTAGGCCGAATCTTCAACATTAAGTTTTTGATTAATTCGCAAAAGTTATCGTTACTTTCATAATTTTGATTGATAATTTGCGCTGCATAAATAAAATATTACTTTATTTATTCAACGAAACTAAACGCAGTCATCAATTAATACACGATTTTTTAATTTTTGTAATGCGTCGTAATACGACGATGCAATACTCTTTGTACGCCCGATATACTTATATTATTACTACTGCTATATGTACACTGTTACGATGCGCGCCTTTTGTAATTATTAATTACCTTTTCCCAGTCTTCAATAAGAGATCGGGATCGGAGTTGAATGTTTGTTATACAGCGGCGTATATTTTACATATACAAATGTAAATACGAGTATCATGACGATGCGCACGCTATTAAAATAATGTATTAGAGTAATAATAAGTTTTCATACACAAAGAAAAATTATACATACATATAAACGTGAATATACGAGGGGTGTTTCCAATATTCTGGGAATTGGTGCTATAATTAAATAACGCAGAACTTATACGCAATATTATTAATGCCAGACAAGTCTTGACATGTTTATGCAACTATCTAGTGCAACATTGTTCAGTCTGATTCAGGTATTCAACTGATGCAGACGCTTTTTAATAGCATTGTTTTTGTAACCATGGAACACGCGGCAAAATCTCAAAGAGCGATAATTTTCTTTCTGTGGAAAGAAGATGTGAAAATGTCAGAAATTATTAGTCGTCTGCAAGGAGTATTTGGCGAATCTGCAGAATCCAAAAGTACTGTTTATCGGTGGATCGATCGTTTTAAAGCTGGTAGAACATCAATAGAAGACGATCCACGCAGTGGGGGGCCAAGCACGACGGTAAATGAAAGAAACATTACTGCCGTCGGAAACCTTCTGAAAGACGATAAGCGAATGACTATTCGTCACATAAGTGTACACCTAGTGATAGGTACACGACAAAATCATGACATCTTGCATGATTGTTTGGGCGTTAGCAAGGTTCCGGCGCGCTGGGTGCCAAGGCTGTTGGGACCAGAACATAAACTCAATAGGTTCGATACTTGTCGTCAACTTCAAGAGCTGTTAGCCCGTTACGGTAATGAATTTTGGCAACGAATAATAACCACTGACGAAACGTGGATTCCTTATTTCAATCCTGAGGCGAAAAGTTAATCCAAAGAATGGCGCAAACCTGAAGAAGGGCCTCCACTTAAGGCGCGTGCAGTTCCGTCTGTTGGAAAGGTAATGCTTACTGTATTCTGGGATTGCGAAGGGATTATTTTCATAGATTATCTGCCGAGAGGTACTACAATTAATGCAGAATATTATTAAAATTTATTATCCGGACCACTGCGACAGGCACTAGTCAAAAACGGCCTGGAAAATTGTATAAGCGAGAAGAAAAACGAAGGATGTTTCGAACGATTTACGATGGGAATTGCTGCCGCACCCACCTTATTCCCCGGATCTTGCACCAAGTGATTACCATCTGTTCCCAAATTTGAAAAAACCCTTACCGGGTGTTCGATTTGAAAGTTTAACTAACGTAAAACGTGCCATAAATAGGTGGATCGACAAGACAGCGAAAAACTTCTTTGAGGACGGCTTAAAAAAATTAGTTTATCGTTGGGATAAATGTATTCAGTTAAATGGAGATTATGTTGAAAAACGACATTGTAATATTGACGAAAATTAACAAAATTATAAAAATTATATTTAATTTCCAGAACTTTGGAAACATCCCTCGTATATATGTAAACTTGCGCTATCACACCTACATATACTCCTGAAATAAATCTGCAATATTTCTTATCTTTCGAACACGTGTTCATATTTACATTTCCTCGTCCGACTAGCATTACAGTAAACCACATAAATAGCAATATTATTTGAAAAGATTAATACTGAACTATACTTGCTACGGTCAATTACATTGTATACTGCTATTTTTGTATCTTTTTCTTTTTTGTAATAGTTCTGTACCGAAATTATCGGGAGGCTTAAATGCAATTTTATGTATATTTACAATAGTTTTCTAAGAATAAGTTCATATGCCGCCTTTTTTATAATTCTGTTTAAAAGTTTGAACTACTCCGCCATTGACATCCATGGTCCAGGTCTCTAGTAATGAACGGAGGTGCTCTTGTGAGGAGACGCTCTGATGAAAGGTATCAATCACCTTTCTTGCATGCAACATCCCTCCTAGTCATGATTTGGAGTGTAAGTACTGGAGAATCACCTGGACCTCTTTATGTAGTTTATGATACCATGAGGAAGAAACAGTATATAAGATTTTCGGCGCAAATTTTGCAATTTTGCTACTATGTTTAGACGTGACTGGATTTTGCTAGTCATCTTATAAGCTTATAGGATATAGGTACGAAATTAGTTACAAATTTTCTTGGCCAGATATTTGGTCTGATCTAAATCTCATTGAATATTAAGGGACCATGTCAAAGATTTCACGAAATAAAAGAATGTATTAATGCTTGCTTAGAAAATAGGCGTAAGTGAATTAATGCTATTATAACGGCCGGTCGCACTTACTGTTAATAGCTAGACATTCACTTTATACAATATTCTAGCGTTAATAGAGATATCTCGTCTTATATAATAACCATTTAGTCAAAATGAGAAACATATACGTAACTGACTATAATGGTTAAATTTTTAGTCAAGTACTGTAGTTTTATAATGGTATGTATATATACATATTGAGGAATAGTAAACCCAAGTATATGAACCATGTATTACAGTTATTTTACATTTTTTGGCAAAATTCATATTAATCAAATAATAATTTAAAAGTACAGGACCGTACTCAGGGTTAGAGTGTGACAGTGAACTCGAACTAAGTAAGTAAATTGTGAAAAGAAATTAATCGATTTGGTCTTTGTTAATTAAGATTACTAAAAATATATAACTTTTCTTTCAATTTAATTTTTTTTATATTTTTAATGAAAACTCTAATATAACATTTGAAATTGTGATATTTATACAGCCTGTGAGAAGCAGTATACATATATATTTTATTGTGTTATTATTTTTTTTCTTATGAATAGTCACTTATCTATCTTAGTTGAGATTATATACTACATATTTTAATATAGATAGCTCATATAATTTTCTGCCTTGTAATATGATATAAACGTATTTTCATATATTACGACACTATGTGTCCAGTAGTAGGTAATAAAGAATTGCAAATATTTCCAATGTTGTCAAGTTATGAAATTAAATTTTCTTGATTTCTCTTAATAAAATATAACAGTTCCTGGCGCCTACAACGTGGCGTGGATTTCTTGATTTCCTTTATAACATATTAACAGTTTTTGGCGCATCCAACGTATGGGGCGATTTTTTTTGTTTTTCATCCAATTTAACTGCGTAACAGATGTAGCCGTTGTAATAGATTTTGGCATGAGCAACGTGTGGGGCTCGATTTGGTACAGAGTGTAATAAATATTAGGCATTCAGTCAATTTTACAGATTAGGCAGTTTTTTAAAATTTCTGTTTCATTTTAAAGTATTCACATTTCTTAGTTTATTATATAGATTAGATATTTTTCATTATATATTGCAATTTGACATTTTCTCTAATTTTTTTTCTCCCAAGTGTCGGCTAATCGATGACCATCCTCATTGATTCCATACTCATTATAGTTATCTTCTGAGCAATTTAGTCGTTCCTTGTGTTTGACTGTCTTTTTAATTTATTTTATTCTTTCGTTCTGGATATTTTGAGTTAGTGGTTTTCCTTGTTTTGGTTGAACATAAGCTTCTTTTCGTTTAGAATTTTTGGAGTAATTTTATTACGGTATCGTTAGTTATTATGGAAGGAAGAATTAGAGTGAATTATCTTGAACGTGAGGAGTTAGAGTATGAGCTCCATTGGACAGGAATTGCAGATAAAACGGGACTTGAGAAATGAGACTAGATTTACAAGTTGGTTGAAGTTAAAATCAACTGTTGCCATGATGTATTATCCTGTATATACTTTCATTTTAGGCAGGATTGCGTTTATGTATTGAAAAAATTGGGGAAATTACAAGATTAATTAATGGTTTTACGGACATTGAGTTGAGTCCTATGTTTTTAAAAATCAAAATCTAAATGTATCCATGCCTCTAATAGGATTAAAGGGCTGTTGTAACGTCAGAGGAAGAACTGGTTACGGCACTCGCAGCAAAAGATGAACTTTTTAAATTAAGTAGGATATTAACGTTCAAAGCACGCACTTCAATCAGCTGACTCAGCTATGATTGTTCTTCTTCAACTGATATTTCTCCTGTTTGCACTGTGGGAAAAGTAGATGTTTTAACTCAACAGTATTCGGAGCATGGGACTTTTGCAGAAGATGTAGCAACGAAAGAAACGATAATTGTTGAGTGACAAGAGGAATTAAAAGAAGTTAGAAAAACTGTGGAACAGTATAAGGCTTAAAACGAAATACAATCAAAGGAATTGGAGGCATTGATTCAACAATTACAAGAAGCTAGTTGAAAAGCAAGAACAATTTAGACAAGAAGGCAGAGTAGAGGTAAAAGAACAACTTCATTAAGTAGAGCAAACATATGAAGCAAAATTATTAGAGACGAATCAAGAAATTACATTAGTTAGTGAAGAAAATGAAGTACTTAAGGAAAAAATAGAAAATTTGAACCCAAGTTTTTAGATAAAGAAGAAATATTCAACATGTCGGTTAAGAACCCAGATCATATAACGACCCTCACCGAAGAAAATGTAAGTTTAAAATTGGTTTTAAGTATTCAAGAGAAACGAGATAATATTTTATCAGACTGTAACGTTTAGTTATTTTAGATTTAGGTTTTTGATGGTTAGCGCTGGGAATTTACGATTATGCATTGGTTAGGTTAGCTCACGTTTGATATACTAATTGTGACTTTATAATTATATCGGATATGACTTTTAGCAGATGGTGTTATAAAACTTCTGCATCATTTCGATTGACTCCCAGTAGTCGTATTAGTAGTGAAGTATTTTTGTTTTGGTTGTGGCTAAATTTATTTTTTCATTGGTGTTTTTTCAGTTTTGACTGCTTCTGTCTGACTACGCCAGTCACGGCATTAAACCTCCCTTATTTTGATTTTAGATTTAATTTAAATTACTTAATTTTTTTCGGCTGACTGATAGATTTTTAAACTTTTACTATTCTTGTAGGTCTAGATTTTACTGTTTGTTCATATAGGTATACATTGCTCATTATGTTAGCCTTAATGACGTTAGTTCAGAACATATTAAAGAAAAGATTTTTCGACTCTTTTCTTTGCCGAAGGAAGAAGGAGTTGTTATGGATTTGTTTTACATTTCGTTCATATTTTATTGGCCTTCGCTGTATATTGATATACACAAATGTAACGTATACTAAAATTAAATAATTTTCAATTCTTTCTCATTTTCGCTATTTTGCACGATCCATAGATGTGCATTTCATTGAAATTATTTTTTTTATCGACTATGGGTCATTATTTTTTTATATTTGCATTATCATATATTATTCTATTTATCTTATTATGTTCTTTCGATATTAATATTTAATTTCGGAATAGGGCATGGTGCGCCAACTGCATTATATTATATTCAATTTTCGTCCTATTCATATATTTTTTTGCTCGTGACGTAGGGGTTGGCTGTTTAGTTGAACCACGTGGATTCGCTCTCTTTTGTAAATCTACATTCAGTTTGCGTGTATTCTAAAAAGAAGCAAGTGGACGTGAGTTGAGGGTTTTCATTAATTAAGAAAAATTTTCTTGCGACATCATGTCGGACGACGACACGTCAATCGATGATTTATCGATCTAGAAGTTATGGGATATATTTTAAATGATAAATTTCCACTATCTTGGATAAAGACGTCCATTTTGATTTTCGGCAACTAGAACTTCCACAAAAGGGAATTAATTCATGGATTAAGCAACCGTCTATCTTATTGAGGTAGGAGTGATGAGTATTTGAATTACTTGTCTTTAATTTAGGTTTTGTCTTTTATATTACGTGTAGGATTCTTGTACGCGGTGTGAATTTTTTTGAGAAAACAACTTATGTCCTGGAACTCCACCGTCAAGTTATTTGCTGAGGACACGCAGCATTCTTTGTGATTGGAAAAAATCGTATCGGACAGATTTAAGCCACTTTAATTGTGTTTTTCATGTAGATCAGGGCTTGTATAAGGTAACAATGTTATATTATTATGTAAACAAGGGATACGTTGCCCCCCCACCCGCCTCTTCCTGAGACGATAATGTAATTAAGTAGCGTTCATTTGCGTTTCATTTGCCTAATTTTGGATTTATTTGGCAAATTTCTCATTAACATATTAATCAACTAGTAATTTAAAAGTACAGGACCTACTCGGGATCAGAGTATGACAGTGAACTCGAACTAAGTGAGTAAATCGTGGAAAGAAATTAATAAATTTGGTTCTGTTTTTACTAAGATTTCTAAACTTATATAACTTTTTCTTCATTTTTATTTTTTTTGTGTTGTTAATGAAGACACACACACACACACACACACACACACACACACACACACACACACACACACACACACACACACACACACACACACATATATATATATATATATATATATATGTGTGTTATAACATAACATTTGAAATTGTGATATCTATTCAAACTGTGTGAACCAGTGCATGTATATTTGGAGAATCACAAGATCATATATTGTTAAGTTTTTTTCTTTTCAATGTTACTTGTGTGTCTCAGTAGACATTATGTATTACTTATTATAATATCAATAGCTTATATAATTTTCTTGAAACATGATACAATCGTATTTTCATACATCACGATACTGGGTGTCCAGTAGTAGATAATAAAGAGTTGAAAATATATTCATAGTTTAATTTTTTTAAATTATCTTTATTTTTCTTAACAAAATATTTAATTGTCATTAATATTCTGATTATTATACGGTTTATTTCTTTTCCTGCTGTAATTCCATTGAGAGAGTTCTGCAGAGATCGAAACAGATGATAGTCAGAGGGTGCTATATCCGGACTGTAAGGTGGGTGCATCAAAACTTCCCAACCAAACTCTCTCAATTTTTGACGGGTCATCAAAGAAGTGTGTGGTCGGGCGTTGTCATGATGGAAGACAACACTTTTCCTATTAATCAATTCGGGCCGTTTTCTTTCAATCGCCTGGCGTAATCTCTCTAGTTGTGCACAGTAGAGTTGAGAATCAATCGTCTGACCAGTTGGAAGTAGCTCGTAGTGGACGATTCCCCTCCAGTCCCACCATACACACAGCATCACTTTTTTTGGCGTCAATGTTGGCTTAGCGAACGCTTGTAACGGCTCACCATCCTTTATCCACGATCTTTTACGCTTCCGATTATCGTACGTAATCCATTTTTCATCTCCGGTTATTAAACGTTTCAGAAACGGCTCGATTTCATTCCGTTTCAGCAGCGCATCGCAGATGTTAATTCGGTCCATCATGTTTTTCACGCTCAACTCATGAGGAACCCATACGTCAAGCTTTTTTTTTGTAACCAGCTTTGTGTAAATGGTTCAAAACAGTTTTGTGGTCAATGCCTAGGTCCATGCCAATATCGACACTGCTGATATGCTTATCTTGTTGGACTTTTTCAAGAATTTCATCAGATTTTTCAGTGATTGGACGACCGGAGCGTGACTCATCTTTCACATTGAAATTTCCAGAACGAAAGCGAGCGACCCATTTCCGCGCAACAGATTTCGATAAAGTACCTTCACCGTACACAGCACAAATTTTATCACAAGCCTGCGCAGCGTTCTTCCCTTTCCTTTCTTCCCACTGCACCGATTACAATGTTTCTACGCTCAAACTAACGTTCGGAAGGTCATCTAAAAAACGAGCCGTCGGTGGTGTCGCTGTGACTTGTTGTTCTTTAGTTATCGGCAACCAATGCCATCTATCGGGAAAAACGCCACGAACTTTTTCCCAGACCCAATATAAGGGTAAACGAGGTTCGAAGCAGGGTTTATATAAATAACCAGTCATTCATAATGATTTAAGACAATATAACACATGGATCAATAAGTCCCGAGACTAACAATGAAAACAACATTTTTTTTGCAAAATTTTTTTTTATTCATCAACATAATCACCTTTTAGGGTGATACAATGGTTCCAACGCTTTTCCAATTTTTCAATACCATGTTTATAAAAAAATTTATCTTTCGCTTCAAAATAAGCTTCAGTTTCAGCGATGACCTCCTCATTTGAGCCAAATCTTTTTCCCTGGAGCATTTTTTTAAGATCAGCAAAGAGCCAGTAGTCACTGGGGGCTAAATCTGGCGAATATGGGGGGTGGGGAAGCAGATCAAAACCCAATTCGTTCAATTTTGCCATTGTTTTCATCGACTTGTGGCAGGGTGCATTGTCTTGGTGAAAAAGGAGTTTTTTTCTCTGCATGTGCGGTCGTTTTTTTGCGATTTCCTCCTTCAAAAGCACCAGTAAGTCAATATAATAATCACTGTTGATCGATTTACTTTTTTCGAGGTAGTCAATGAAAATCACGCCATGTGTATCCCAAAAAACTGTCGCCAGGACTTTGCCAGCTGACTGCTGCGTTTTCGGACGTTTCGGACGGCTTTCGCCAGCTGTGCGCCACTCAGATGACTGCCGCTTCGACTCTGGAGTGTAGTGATGTATCCATGTTTCGTCCATGGTCACGTAACGACGCAAGAAATCTTTTTTGTTGCGAGTAAATAGCGATAAACAGCTTTCTGAATCATCGACTCGTTGCTGTTTTTGTTCCATCGAAAGCAATCGCGGCACCCATGGAAAAAACCTTTTTCATGCTCAATTTTTCATGAAGGATAGTAAATACACTTCCATATGATATCTGTGTCATCTCAGCAATCTCACGGAGCTTCACTTTACGATCTTTCATTATAATTTTTGTCACTTCACTCACATTTTCCGGTGTAACGGCTTCCACAGGTCTACCCGAGCGTTCCGCGTCATTTGTGTCGGTACGACCACGTTTAAACTCGGCAAACCACCGACAAATCGTTGCTTTTGATGGACAAGAGTCCGGGTAACATTTTTCAATCCATTGTTTTGCTTGCGTGGTGTTTTTACCCATTAAAAAACAATGTTTTATCAGAACACGAAACTCGGTTTTTTCCATTGTTTAAACAAACTACAAAACGACTTTACTCCAACCTCGATAACTCAGCTGTTTCTGGTCCGATCGACTTAAAATTTTGACACGTTTCAAGCAAAGGTTAGTACTCTAGAAAGACGTGGTTACTGGTTTACTAAATCTATGGGTTAGTCTCAGGACTTATTGATCCATGTGTTAAATGCCAAAAAAATTGGATAGAAGAAAATTGTAAGGAGCTTGTTCATAAAATTATCTGAATAATGAATATCACTAAATGCTGTTTGGGAAATTATCGATCTAATGAAATAACTATAATTTTATTTGTAGATTGGTTACAGAAGAGTAACAATAAAAAACAATTGGCAATAATAACTCCAAAAACAAGTCACAGCAAATACGTGATACAGAATTGCTGATGTACACTTCTTAAGCAAAATAAAGATCAGGATTATAAACCATAATATGGGCAATGTCACGAATCCAAAAAAGGAAAATTACTTCTCATTCTCTCATTTTGCTACAAGGATAAGTAGTAGAGTTAAGTACAATAAACCATAGGCATATAATTTTTATTAAACTCAATATTTTATAAATAATAATTAACTTTGAAACGTAATCCCATTGAAATGTAGTGATACTGTTTATTAAAATTGACAGTGTGAATCAATATTTATACTGTTTGATAGAATATATAGCACATATTGCGGACGTGGAACAAAATATTTCTGTTCAATAATTCGCATGGCGGAATTCAGAATATAATTCTATTAAAATATATACATACATATACATATATGTATGTATGTACATATATCGACTGTAATATATTTAGTTGTTAGTAACATATTATATAGTGATGAATTAATAAACACAAATGTTTAAATGAAGCTCTCCGTTTTTACATTCGTATAAGGTTTTATTATAGTATGTATTACAATATTTAATTACAACACTGAATGTTGTAGGTTTGATAAAATGCAGTGTTACATTCTGGTATTAGTATATACAACTATTAACACGAAGTAATAATAGATGTTAGTTTGGTTACACTATAACAACTGGGTTTAAACATTTGCATGAAGAAAAGCAAAGCCGCCTAATAAGCAACGTAATATGAAATGCATCCTTTACGGAATTCAATGAACCTTAAAAAAATGAAATTTTAGCAACTACATACATAGCAGAAAAATGAAAGCGATATTTGTTTTTTTAAGTATAGAAATTAATTATGTTAACTGCACAATATTTAATTTTCAGTCTATTATTATGTATTTAGTTTATAAGTTGTTAAAATTAATTATCAGATTTTCATATAATTCACAGATATTCTTTTTTTTGATTCTGTTGTAAAAGACGAATGTATGAGTAGCGATAACTTTTGATGAAGTTGGCGCGAAAAATGATCTACTTCTAAAAAAAATTATTAGAGGAGAAAGCTTTTTTTGGGCTTTTACATATCTGTAGTATTAAAAAATATTTAAAAAAATGTAAAGTGAAGCATCATGAACATCAAAACGATAATTATTATAACGTAGGGAAACAACGAAAATTTAAATTAATTTGAATACTTAAAAAATAAACTTAGTGTACTGATTAATTCCACACCGTTATAAAAATGTAAATAATTTGTTTGTCCTCAAAGCCGAGCAAACGGGTAGGGTTAGATTGAGAAATAAGTTACTCTTTGAAATTATGTATTTGTAGTAGAGTGTTATAAAGAAAATGAATGAAAAGATACGTGTTAGAACCGTGAGTTCCCACCTTCTGCTTTTGTAGCAGGGATATGGTGTCTTAATGCGTCGCCCTAACTCATCCCATAATAACATAATGTAATTCAAATCAGGGTTGTTGGCTAACCAAGCAAATCTCCTGTGTCTGAGTTTTCTCAAGTACACATGAACAACATTACTTGTATAAGGCGTTGCTATGCATCAAAACTTCTTCATCATCCATTGTCATTATAAATGGTATGACATGTTCGTCTAAAATGTTTGTTATATACGGCTGAATAGTTAAAGCACTTGTTTTGATAAAGATCAACTACAATTTCAACCGATACCACTACAGATTTTATATCGAAACGCAGATTTTTGTCAAGACATGCTTGGGCAGCTCTCTTCGGATCTCTTATGCACTTTTCGACGCTGGACTTAGAATAGCAAAATCTCGACTTATTGGTGAAAAATACACACCACCCAGTCATTCATATTAAATGTTTCTTAACAATATTTGATCCTGCAAACCTATGTTGTGAGAGGAGAGTTTGTAGCAATTCTGCACGCAATAAACTTGTAAAGCACAGTCTTCGCTAGTTGTCCATTTATTGACATTTACTTTTTTAGTTTACTGAAGATGGTTAAGAAGCGTAACCGCTATTGACGCCCGACTTTGTAAAGCCATTGACAATAAGTATCAATCATCTTTCGGCATAGTAATTCGTGTTCTTTCTAATTTCTTGTAAGCAAGAGGCTGTCTTGATTCCTTTGCATTATCATTAACGGTGGATGAGCTAACACCAATAGTTCTTTCTGTTTTTCTCTGTTCCATATCAATTTTGATGCAAAAAATCGAAAATTATTTTGAAAATATTAAACTTATACACCGATGTATCTATTCTACCTTACGATGTAATAAACAACTGAATTAAATTAAGTCATTGTCGCTGACATAAATCCCTACTCACCGTACCTCGCACGCATTTCCTAGAAAACCCCAAATAGTCGTGCTTATTACGTCGCAAATTGTACAGAATTTTTTTAAAAACGCTCTACTGACATAACTTTATAATATAGTATTCACTTGTTTTTTTTTTACCAAGAAATATAAAATTTTTTACTAACCCTACTTTTTTGCTCGACAGTGTATTGACGTTCAAATATTATATTTATTTATATCTATATATTGTTATATTATTTATTATTTTATTTATTGAAATCGAATAAATAACGCCGGTAGTGTTTGACAAAAATTCTTATAATATTCTTAAACTATTCCCAACGAATGCTAAAAGTATTGGTGCTTAACTTAATCTTTTTTACAATTATTTTCTAAAAACAAAAAAGAAAAAATAGATTCTGTACCTGTTGTCACAACATTGGGCATACTGTAACATGTTTCTATATCTAGCGTTCGAGGCAAGTCGTACGTTGTAGTACTATCCACAATTTCTGCAGAGATATTGTTTCCATCATATGGTAGTGGATATGACATTTGTGTCGAGAAATGATGAGGATAATTTGCCCCCACGTCACAGCTTACCGAGAATCTGTAAAAAACAAGTTGTCATAATGCAGATGCAAGCAAAATTTTCTAATATATTATTACTGAACAAATCACAATTTTAAATAGAGAGTACTAATCAGACTTTCAATTACAAAAATAACGTACTATCGGAACTTTTCTACTAACTACGAAGACCACAAATATAGTAACAGTATACTTACATGTTTAAAGAAAATCAAAATATGAAAACAAAAACAGAATTATTGAAAAATGTTTTTTTAATAGTTACCGTAATTAAAACAAAACGTTTCGCGAAATTATCATCATTTTAAGTAATTAACTACGTAATATTAAAAAGTAGATGAGTAGTATTAGAGGAAAAATTTGTAATGGTTAAAAAATGAAGAAATAATGTAACCATATACATTTTCTATTATATCGACATGTCGACCTCTGCCATACTTCTCTGTATTATTGGTTGCCTGTATGTGAATATAACATGAACTATGGAAGGATTGAGATTTGCGCAAAATATCAATTAGTTAAATTATAGTTGGTAGGTCAATGACATCTGCGAATAAAGTATGTAATTTATCGATGTAGTGGTTTTTTTAAATATAAATATCGTCCTAAAATTACTTTCAATAAAATTTAATGAACGGCATTATAAACAAAACGGTTATCTAAACGTCGACATAATTCAAAATATATCCATGTTAAACTAAAACAGCATTTTGAAGTGCTTTTAATTTATCTGATCTAAGCGAGACAGACAAAGAGATACATATTAAGAAACGAAAACTATTCAACAAACTATGAATTAAAGCATGTATTGCAATGAAGTATAGAAGCAAGTATCTGTTATATCACTGATGCGGAAATGAAATTTGGAAAATTGACCAGTGGTTCAACTGCAACGAAGTTTTAATGAACTTTGTAGGACGAAAACAAAAGAGAATCAAATCATACTTATTGTTCTATACAGTTATTTCTTCAGATTTGAAAGAGTTTGATGAAGTTATATTCGTTGGTTACATTTTGAATAAATTTAAATCGTGATTCATTTAGTTCAGCATTTGTTAGTCAAAATTTATGAAATGCTACATTTTTCTACGAGTTCACTATTCTGTAAGTAGTAACACTAATATATTTTTGTTTCCTTGTCAGCATAATTTTATTTGTAGATGTTTTTTTAACGAATTTACTGTTTGCATTTCAAGTGAATTTAATGTATTGCTTCTGCATACTTCGATCCTCTAATTTAAAATCATTAATACCTGCTTCTTCTTGCTTATTAATAAATTAATATTATGCTTTTTTTAGATTACGTCGTGAGTATGATTGAATAATAAATTGAATGAACAAACAGTAGTAACTTTTAATAGGTATTTGTATTTAAAAATTTGGAGGTGTTTATTGATTGATACTTTGGAATTTAACTGAAAATGTTTAGGTTTCCTCTTTTATAGCTCTGAATGCCGCTGCTCTTAATATCAATTTGAAAAATCTTCACTTCATAAGATATTGTATTCAGTTTAAGCGACTAATAAACTAAGTTGTACAGGTTTTGCTTGATATAGTATATACTTCTCCGGCGGTTCCTAATTGATAATAAATATATATCGTCAAAATTTTTGCGATGCAAAGTTGTATGTTTTGTAATTACTACCTGTCAGAACATATAGTGTTATAATAGGTCTTCATTTTTAGAAAGTAGAGGTATTCGGTGATGATAATTTTTACAGAAATTGTGAAATAGTTAAATAAATAGCGATTTTACATGAATCCTTTATTTGGTCATGTTAAATTTATATGCTGTAAGCAAGTCGCAATGCTATGATGATAAATATTGTCCATAAATAATAAAAAAAGCACACTATAGTGATGAACAAAAGCATAAAATGTGTTATGTACTTATTACAAACGAATTAAGCTTGATCTTATTCCACACAGTAAATATCTCGCTACTAATTCCATAACATTGATTTCTACAGAATTGCAAATTATCAGGGAATTTAGTATCTTCGTGGTATAATCAATATACGTGCATTAACCTAAAGTTTGTTTACTTTAAATAATTAACATCATCCAAAATTCTGAACGGTCAAACATTTCGACGCATTAACAACTTGTTTGCTGATTAGTTCAATGCCAGGTCAAATTAAAGTCTCTCATAATTACCTTCATTCTATTTATTGATAAATAGCCTCACTCAGGATTAATAATTTTTAAGAGGTTTAGTGGAATACATCATTAAATTGTTTGTCGACACTATATGCAACCATATGCGATAGTTAGGCAATGTTCAAAAGCTTGGACAGTTGATTCCAAACAAAATCGGAGACAGCTGAGATGAAATGCGACTTTTTCTTGTCAACAAATTGTGACCGAACATAAAAAACTGATACGTTACAACGATTTGAAGAGGTGATCTCAATGACTAAGCAAAAGAGATTTTGCAACCATTGTTAAGGGCAGACTTGTACCCGAGGAAAGTGATATAGACATGGTAGCACTTTAGAATTAATTTTGAGCTGTGACTAATCAAATATCAGATGTGAGATTTATTGTTAACAATTGGAGTGACTTTATCAATCAATTTTATTTACTTTTTATTTTTACTTCACGTCTTAAATAAAGAAAATTTAATATGGACATAACGAGACATGTATTGATAAAATTAATGAAGCATACAAATTAATTTCATGTAGCCCCTAATGATTTTATACTGGATGAATTATTAAGAGTGGTATTTTGAGAAAAATTTAAACAGTCCACATATTTAAAAAACAATTATTTTCTCTGATGGATTAAGTTCACTTATTATCAACAGTGTTGCTGTTACTGGTCTGTCTAAAATCCACATTTACAATTTTAATTCCTGGAGTTGTGTTAAGTTTCTAGTGTATTCTAAGAAAGAGCAATTAATTACTATTAGAAAAACTTCTGGTCTTCAGCAAATATTTTAAAAATATTGTGAAGGCAGTATACCCGAGAATACAATAAATTAGTTATTTTCATTTATAAATTAATTGCTAATTAAAATTTCAACATTTTTTTTCGGCAGGTATCATTTTTACTTTGTTTGTCAGTTAGATAGGTAAATTGTTTTTAAGAGAATATCATTACTTTTACTTCGAACATTTATCAGTATTTCATTATATGTTTAATAAAAACGATAAAATTATTCAAGAAACGTATACAAACCACACAAGTAAAGAAACTTTTATCTACCGACAGAAGTATAATTTCAACAAAATTAATAAATAATAAATAGAATATAAACATGCACAAACATGTTTTGAGTAGGTTTGCTGTAGTTAATCAAGGAAGTGCATAAAAATATATATCAGTTGTATTGATAATATATAAAATTGTAAATTTTTATTTTTTAAGGTATAAAAATATTTTCCAATGCTCTATACGATTACTAGAATGCATTTATTATACATAGTTAATATTGCATATATGATAGTATGTTTTGTTTTTGCTTAAACTATTCTTAAACCTTGCAACCATGCATTATCCATGAATACTGGATATTTAATAGAAAAATATTCATTTGTGAATATGTATGTATGTATACTAGGTGTATCGGAAAGTTATTACCGAGTATTGGCCATTTGATTCTACACATCTTGCCCATCTTTCAGGAAATTTATGGATGCCATCCCAAAAAAACTGTGCGTCCTTTGAGCAAAACCATTCATTTTCTTTGAAATTGGTGAAGTGCTGCTCTGCAAGCGTGTGTCCCATGATGCGAAAAGGTGACGGACGGGGCAAGGTCTGGAGAGCACGGCGGGTGCGATATTATATCCCATCCAAGTGCTTTTCATGCTTCCTTGACCAATTTTGCTGTATGAGACGGCGCGTTATCGCGTTGTAAAATCACTGTGTCTTCGGGCTCATTCTGAACGTTTTTTTATCAATGCATGGTTCAAATTAATAATCTGTTGTCGGTAGCGATCAATATTAACTGTTTCACTAGGCTACAATAGTTCGTAATCACCACGCCACTCTGGTCCCGCTAAACACAGGGTATTGTCTTGCGACCAAAACGATTTGGCCTTGGAGTCGATGGGCTGGTTTCGCCAGGTGGTAACCATGATTTTTTGCGCTTAGAATTTTCGAAATAAACCAATTTTTCATCATTATTCGATCCAGAAATGACTTCCGATCATACCTTTGAAGCGACATTTCGCTGTTATTCAATTGATATGACACCCATCTTTTGGATTTTTTCCATTGCTCGTAATCGGTCGCTAATCGTTTCTTGGGCCACATTTAACGCTTCTGCTGCTGAGTTTGGTTTGGGTCTTCATCCAATAACTTCTGCAGTTTCGCGTCTTCAAAGTTTTTCGGTCTACCAGAACGTTCTTTGTCTTGCACATCGAAATAGCCAATTATTACCTCACATGTTTTTATGGTTGGAACACGTTCATCGTAAGTTTCTATTAGCAAACGATGACTTTTAGCGGCCTTTTTCTTTTGATTAAATAAAAAAAATAATGCATACCGCAAATGCACGAAACTCGACATTTTCAAAGAAGTATAAATCTATGACGGTGTTTATATAACATGTACTGCTTTGAAGCTTGATGTCAGTAAAATCAAAATACTTGTATGAAATCAAAACATTGCATACTTAAGCCTAGCGACATCTGTTAGAAAAACTGGTAATGACTTTCCAGTACACCTGGTATATTAGGATGTATTAGCTAGTTCTGTTAATGGGATTTCCTATGATTGTGTTATGGTAAGTTGTCATGAAACCAAACGTTTCGTTAATATTATTTTATAAAACTACATGAGCTTACAAAGCAAATATCCTGCTTTAACGTCAACTATAGACACCTCTAGTTGTTACGAAGAAAGAAAGTGTGGGATCGCTTCAAATTTCAATAAAGTTTGCGAGATAAACATATCAAGATATAAAAGCTTATGATAGTTTACTTACAGCTGTTATATCTTAAATATATTTAGTTATATTACAAATATTTAGGTAAGAATTACAAGAGAAAGAATTTATTTTTTCTCACTAATTGGGTTACTAAGAAGCATTACCTTCTAATGAAATACCGCTGCTAAATGTTTTCGAACAATCTACCAAATCGGTATGATTTGGTATAAGTTAATTTAAAATAGCATTTCAAAATGTTTTTATATGGCGTTCGTCCGAAAAATTACAGCAATATTTAAAAAAATGGGTAAAAAAATTCGTCAAAGGAGTACAATATAATTTATAGTAATTACCTAAAATTATTAAATTAAAAAATATATACATTCTATCCAAAAATATTTTCATAGTTTTGTATTGGGTCATCACATATTTTTATACATTTTATATTGTCAGTTTTTTTTTCGATTTATAGCCCCATTTGAGTTACATCGTGCAAGAAGTTTTGAAGAGAACGAAACAAATAGAAATTTGACGAGTGTGATGGGTGTTAGCAGCACATCACATCCAAGATCCAACAATTTTTGACGGGCGATTACACTTATGCGTGGGTTAGTGTTATGATGACGTACTATTGGCGAGCTCTTAGTGTTTTTGGATGATAGATTCGTTCGAACTAACCAACTACTAACAGTAAATATTTGAATTAAATGTTTTGTTTATTGGTAGAGGTTCTGAAAACACAACACCTTCAAAATTTCACTACAACCTTCCTCTGAATAAACCTTTTCACACCACATTCTTGTAAATAATCCATTTTTCATCACCAGTTCAATAAAGGGTCACTTTTCTTATGCTTAAACAGCATATTGTAGTTTATATGCGCTGTCAAATGAACTTCTTTGAATCCATAAGGAGTTCAAATATCGAGATTGCTGACATTTTCATATGGTCGTAAACGCTTGACTGATGGACATTTTTCGTTTCTGCAATCTCTTGTGTTATGCGCCCGATCAACCTTTATTTTGTCGTCAACAACCTCAGAGGGCCTGCTAATTTTTTCCCAAAATGGAGTTAGAACTATCAGCTGTGCCATCTATTGCAAAACTGTGTCGTCTTTCCTATATCAACATTTTTCTTGATCATCTAATTACTACTTTAACAATTCAGCTTAGAAGCTTTTCCGAAAAGCTTGACATCTTGACAATACATTCATTCGTCTTTCGTAGGAACATAGATAGAAACATGTACCAAACAAACACATGGATACTCTCCTTAGGATTCAACTTAATAGATGAAAGCAATCACAATTTTAGTTAACTGTATCGTGCAGAAGTTGCGTATAGTTGCGCCCCTCCATCAATGTGAGTAGGAATAAACGAAGATCAATTTTATGCCAGTAGTTCACCAATATCTGTGCGGATTAAACACTATCGACTACATTTAGCGTCATCTGTTGAAAAATTACGTCATGACTGTTAACAGTATTTAGAGCTATACTCTCTAAGAGAGGATTTAATGTACATATTTCGGCAACGCTACTAATGTAATTATATCTAGCAGAAATGTAGGTTATTTTTTATTATTTAATATATATTTTTTAATTTAATATATGCACTCATAAATCAATTTAAGATAGGGTTAATCATGTAATCTCCTACTAATAAAATATTGATTCTTATTTTCTTCCTATGAACCAAAGCAAACCTATAAACTTTATCTGATTTTTCAAAATTTACTAGCAAAAATACAATATTTTACAACATATATACGTCAATTGCATAATAACTAAAAAACATAGACACATCACATTATACATACACAATTTTTCGCCCACTATTAGAATCCTCAGCACTGAAATTTAAATATGCAGTATTATTATATTTATTGTACTGATACAATAAGGCGTACTAAATTACAGGAAATAAAAATCATTACATCAAATATATGTTATAGTACACAAAATATGTTTATTTATGCAAAACATAAGATCAATTGAAAACATAAATTTATAGTAAAAGTTAATAGTTACCCACCTCTTCTCTAAGAAAAGTTATTTATTCTACTGGTGCATAAAATTACGTCTCAAAAACATACTGACGGAAACAAAGCAATTAGCATTACTTATTTACTCCCCGATATTAGTTACATAATAATGCCATGGAAATTTGAGTATATTCTACCGAAAATTTTTCTATTATTTGCTGTAATTGTAATTTGACTCTTGTATAATATTTCTTTATTTCAGAGTAGTTTTCTTTGGTCTCTCTCGTCATGTATTACATCTGCCAGCTATCGCATTTCTCTTTTTTTAAAATTTGATTATGGTTATTTTTTATTGTTCTCGTGCACCCTTATTTCTAACGTTATTTAATAAATTCACCACTTTGTCTTTCAGATATATTTTTCTGATTAGAAACGAGATTTTTGCTATGCTAGATAGCTTCTGCTTCAGTCCCTTTATGTATTTCTTAGTTAATTTATATTTGTTTATTAACGGCTTACTTAGATTTATATTCTTGTTACATTATTTTGTGCACACTTTATGATTTACTGGTTAATTGTAGTATGACCAGAATAATTAAGATTTCTAAATAATAATATTTTTTTCTCAATTCAATAATTTCTTAAATATTTTTAGAGAAATTTTTAAGAAAAGAGTGTTCCAATATTTACGAAATACGATTAATATTTTTAGCGATTAACTCTTAATAAAATATAGTTACAGTTGTATAGTTTTATTTGAAAAAATGCAAGAAAACGTTACCTTTAGTTTTAATGTACAGTCTTTAAACTAATAGCTTCTTCTGTCGGTTAAGTAATTTTCAATTCTTGGAGCTTCTTTTGTGTTATCGAATAATGTTTATGTCGCTTAGAAAGTGATTGTTAGCGTATTATTTCCATAGTATTTAAGTTTGCAAACTCTCAAGATACTAATAAATAATTAAAAGATTTCTTCACTTTCTTGTTTATCATTGGATAGTTTCAGAATGAGACGTATTATTATGTTAGTAAAAATATTTTTTTGATTGATTCAATAAAAAACTATTTAAAAGAAGTTTTACTGCATAGAAATTCAGATATAATTTCTTTAAATATAATAATTTATAAAAATGGCTTTACAAATTTCTTGTTTGAAAAATATCAATAATAATAGTAAATCTAATTTTTTGGTTAATTAAAATTTATCCGATATATTTAGAGTATAGGTAAATATTTTAACATATAACACGTTCACTTCATAAGTAATAGGTTTTAAAAATATTCAGAAACAAAAGTTTATATTCATTACTGGCATTATAGCTACATATAAAATATATTTTCTGCATGAAAATATACTTAATATTTTTGTAAATAATAATTCATTCCAAGTTCAAACACATTTATGAAAATTTTGTGTATGCTAAATACAATGCGGTGAAGTTAAAGTGATTGCCTATATGTATGTGCTCACGTATTTATCCTTTCCCATTTTTATCTACTGCTATCTGCACTTTATTTACGTTGAATAAGTAAAATTACTACATTTGGCAATAATATTCTTTACTTCTAAAATTCAAATACGAGAGAAAATTTTTGTGTAATCAACACGAAAAAAAAGAGAGCAATGAAAAAATACTTTCCTATTTAATTTTATTTTTCTTAATCATCTACACACTTATCCCATTCTTTTTTAGAAAAGGTAGTAATTGTTGCTGTTGTTGCTGGATTTGTGCCTCCCTAAATTAACTCCTAGAAGCCCTCGATAACTTATCAAATTTTCTGAACTTCATATAATATGCAATCGTTGTTCAGCTCTTTTAGCAAAATTTCTTATTTTTAAAACTACCATCTCTTTTCGATCGAATGGTAGCTTTAATATTTTTAATGATCTCTTTTTAAACATCGTCAGTTATTGTAACGTTGTTTTTCATGTACTCAACCAATAAAACCCCTCGCAGTTCAGGAAAATCGTTGCCATCAATTTCCCATTGATCATCGTGTCTTCCTCTTTGTTGCTAATAGAGATCCTTTATACATTTACTGCATTGACTCATCTTTTATTAGAGGGTCAGAACGATATACCTATATTTCATCAACAGTGATAATTTTTGAAAAAAGTCGCAGTCTTGTATTAACGTATAGAAATTATCCTGACAAACTGACTAAGAAGTTTCTGTTCGACACTTTATGGTTCTCTAAATCTTAATGTGAAATTTTCAAAATTGTAACCTTTGCTCGTCAGAAGGAGCAGTCGATGTCCTCAAAAACGCAATTTTGATTGTATCAACCAACGAGTGGAATAACTGCTTCCAGAGTTGGTTCGAGCGCATGCAAAAGTGCATTAATCTTCGTGGAAAATACTTCGAAAAACAATGAAATCTTTAAAAGCTATCTACTGTTTCATTCCAATTCTATATGCAAAAATTATTTGTATTTCATATATACTTATGTAATTATGTATGTATTATTATTATTTTTACTTCTATTTTTTTAAATTTTCTGCAGTGGTAAGGTTTTTACAAGTAATTACTGGGTCTAGACATGAAAACACAAACTTCTTGGCAAACAATTATTTTATTTTTCAATGTACTCTTAATGTAGCTCAGTACATTTAATCCACCGTCTCTTCATTCCTTCAGAAAAGTAAGTTTTATTAAAGTGTTCAAAATATGTGCCTCCTCATTGGATCCAAATCTCTCCAAATCTTTTGCCACCGAGATTTTCAGGTTTGGGAAAAGAAAGAAGTCTGGGGGAGACAAATTTGGCGAAAAGATTGTAACTGCAGAAGCACTTAAAAATGTAGTTCATTAAATTGTTGCCATTGAAACAACGAAGTGTGAATACGTGCATTATTTTAAAAAAAAAGCATTCATTTCTTCCTAGGTTTATCTAAAAGAGATGCATAATATTCGTCTGTTATCGTTTTACCTTTCTGAAAATAATCAATAAGAAGAATCCCACCGCTGTGCCAAAAGATAAGGCTTTTGAAGCAACTTCTGTTCTTATCTAGTAGGTCCGTTGTTACTTTTAGTTATTTAAATATATTAACAATAACAAATATTTCTACAATGAATTTCTTGTTACCAAAACTTTAGTTTTGTAGGTGTTCATCTTCAAATTTCTTTTCTTAATTAATTAAATAAATAAATAAATAAATTCTCTTATTGAATACCATTGTCACAGCGAATACATATTTCGAGATATCTATTAAATTTAATTTGTATAATAGTAGTTTATGGATCTTATTTTTTATGGTTTTAAGTGTGCCATCTTTTGTTAATGTAAATAATGTGGAATTCATAACTTTACCTTGCAAGAAATTATCATTAACTTCAAAAAGTTTGCCTTTATTTTTTATTTTACGTAATATCTACTGTGCTCATGTAGACTTTTACATTTCTTGAAATTTTAAGATGTCTCGAACTTTTTCCTTATATTTTTTAAGCCGAAGTCTCATGCCAAATATAAGAAAGTTGTGTAAACAATCGTGTTTTTTACTCTTCATTTCTTTTTTTTATCCTAAGTATGTAAAGTGTTTTCCAATAGGGACTTGACAACTTTTAATTCAATTTGTGAACGCACCCTTTCACTAATCATCGAACTGTCACTGTCAATTTATTCAGTAAACTTAACATTTTCATCATGGTAAAGTACACGAACGAACAACGTCTGCAAATTATAAAAATCTACTACAGAAATTCGGAGTCGGTGACCGCTACTTTAAGAGCGTTAACTCCGATTTTCGGTCGTAATTCTCGCCCTAGTAGACAGGCAGTAACAAGTTTAGTGCAAAAATTTGAGTCTACATATTCGTTGTGTGATGTTGCCGTGCCAGTGAGACAACCAGTTGGTCGAAGTGTCGAAAATATCGCTGCCGTTGAAACGTCCGTAGCAAATGATCCAAATCAGTCAATTCCACGGCGTTCTCAAGAGTTGGGCATCGCCCAGACAACTTTATGGCGAATTTTGCGTAAGGATCTTGGTTTACACCCATACAAGATCAAGCTGACTCAAGAATTGAAGCCGATGGATCATTTGAAGCGACGTTCGTTCTCCGATTGGGCTCTGGAAAAGATGCGCCAAGATGATCGATTTCATCGCAAAATCATTTTCAGTGACGAAGCTCATTTTTGGCTCAATGGGTTCGTCAATAAGCAAAATATGCGTTATTGGTCGGGTGAAAATCCACATGTGCTTCATGAAACACCACTTCATCCACAAAAAATAACTGTTTGGTGCGGTTTGCATACCGGCGGCATCATAGGGCCATATTTTTTCGTCGACGATAATGATCGTCACGTTACTGTGAATGGTAATCGTTATTGCGCCATGATTACCGATTATTTTTGGCCCGAATTGGAAGATATGGACTTGGACAACATGTGGTTTCAGCAGGACGGTGCCACAAGCCACACAGCACACGTTACAATCGATTTATTGAAGAGTAAGTTTGATGAGCGTGTTATCTCAAGAAATGGACCAGTCGATTGGCCGTCTCGTTCGTGCGATTTAACGCCTCTAGACTTTTTTCTTTGGGGCTACGTCAAGTCATTGGTCTATGCCAACAAGCCGACAACGTTGGAAGAGCTAAGAGCCAACATTGAACGCGAAATAGCAGCCGTTTCGGGCGAATTGTGTGGCCGAGTCATCGAAAATTGGGTCCAACGAATCGACCGCTGCAATCGTGCCCACGGTGGCCATATGAACGAAGTCGAGTTCCATTCATAAATGTTTTGATTGTACTTCAACGCGATAATAAAGTTTTTGAAATATCTCAAATGGTCTGCATTTTATTTTGAAAAAAAGTTGTCAAGTCCTTATTGGAAAACTCTTTATATGATTCCGGATCCTCTTTGTCTTTCTAAAGCTGTTCTTTTTTGAGGTATGTGTACAAAGGCTGTTGAAGCAATACTTAACATTGTAACATTGTGATGCCTTTATGGTTTTCACATTTTCTGGTGCGTAATATCTACTGCTTTCATGAAGACTTTTACATTTCTAGCAATTTTCCGATGTCTCGAACTTTTCCATATGCTTTTTAGGCCGAAGTCTCATTCCAAATATAAGATAGTTGTGTAAACAATCGTGTTTATTTACTCTTCATTTCTTTTCTTATCCTAAGTATATATATGATTCTGGATCCTCCTTCTCTTTCTAAGCTCATTGCTTTGTGAGGTATAGTTTTAATTATATTTTTTATTATTTATTTGTGACCCTAGGCAGTTGTCTTTTTTTATGTCCTATCCTGCAAAAGTTTTATATTTGTGACCATGTACGAGTACGAATTTGATTTGGGCTTTGTATTATATAATATATTTGTTAATTGTATAATAACAATAGTACTCGTAACAGGTTTTAAATTCAGGACAGATCCATTACAACTAGAGCCCTTTGAGACTTCCGCTAGACTATTAAAGCAATCAAACCCACTATTATTACTCCAAGCTTAACAATGGGTACAATACAACTTAAAGGAGTTCAGGTCGAGAAAAGTCATCAATATTCGAGGCTGCCCGAGATCTGAACCCGGAGTTTTTGGATTTCTTGATTTGATAGCCTATCGACTTGATCTACATTTTTTACATATTGACATATGCGCATAATTTTTTTTTGTATTACATTTTAAACGAAACAAAAATACATTCTTTTGTAGGTTAGGCTAATATACAAGCATCGTTCATGGCAAATATAATCGTTATAATTACTGGAAATTTTGTCTCTTATCAATATTTTCAGTTATAAAACGTTAGTCTACCAATATGATTCTGGCTGTATTTTACTGTAAAATACAAGATCCTTTAATAAACAAAAGTAACTAGACAAAGAATATTTTCAAGTTTGTTTTAGAAAAAAATAAATATAAAAATTATATTTGTGCTTATAATTTCAAAATTATTATAGTTATATAGATTGAACAGTGTAAAGGAGAAAGAAAGTTATAATTGTAAACATTAATACATTATTGCATCGTTCTTAATATATTGGCGAATATTCTTATTACATGGAATTTGTGAGAAATAACTGAACTTATTTATTAAGTATGATGAAAATAATTATGTAAATAACCACTGTTAATTTCGTAATAAAAAAAGAACGACTGATTATAATATAGTATGAATTTTTATTGGATGATTTGCATGATACATCAAAAAACTAACCCACGTTTGCTACAGCTATATTATATGCATCTTAGTCAAAAAATTTTGGTACTTATATGGCAAAAAACTAAACGTTAAAAATAGTGTATTAATCACTACACAGTTTTAAAATTAGAATAATTGTGTATATTAACGTAAATAAATATGTCAAAGTTATTCTTTCAGAATAAAAGCGCTAAAGGTATTAGAACAATAAACTTCGTAAATATTATTCAAATTAAACAAGCTATTCTACTATCGGTTTGACATACATAGATAATATTTGAATATAGGAATTTCCTGTCTATTTAATTGTTTGTAATTACTCGTATACTATATCTACACCATGTCATTCATTAATTTCCACAATTTTATTGGTTAATGGACAAGAACTAGAAACTGAATTTCATTGATTTCCTTCTTTAATATAGTTTTACACAAATTATTGTGTTCAAAGTCTATTTAATTAATAATTAATTAAGAGGTTACAGGTTCTGTTTTTATTCAATATTTTTTAAAATTTTCTTTAATATTTTCCACAGATTTTGTTAGGATATTATGAATAGTGTTTTATTCTGATAAAGTATTAAAGCTAAGAGTTTTTTAAAATTAAAGTTTTAAGATTTTCATAGTAACAAAGAACAAAGACAAATCTGTTTAGTTCGGTGTCAAGATTTCTTTAAAATATCAATTAAATCATTAGAACTGAATAACTTTTAAAACAATTATGGTGAACACTAAACTAATTAAATTACGAAACAAATTATTAGTTTTCTGCATCAACATAAATGCGAAAGTAGTCTAACAGACCATATTACTGTTGCATAAACTTTTCGGGAATAGTTATTTAGCATTTTAAATATTACTAAACACAAAAGAATTTATTTACTGTAAGTTTTAATAAATAATTAAAACTGAAAATGAGCTTTTATTTGTATTAATTGTGGATTAGAAATCAAAATGTTTTAACTGTATATTAGTAAATTAAAGCTAATTAGTTTACAAAATAGAAAGCTATTACCTAGGATAATCTCCGATGGGTATTTGGTCAGTACTCGATGGAGTTTGATGTTCATAGCCCGAACTATCAGGTGCGGAATCGTTTTGTGCCCGTAGTTGCGCCCTATGAAATCTAACTTCATCTTCTACTTTTTCTCGCTGCTTCTTCGACATTCTTCCAAACTTTACAGCTGCAAAAAAAGAACAATTATTACCATAATAGATATATACGAAATTATGTTATTAAATATATTTGTAAAAATGTTTCTTATTATTGGGCAATTTGATTTATATATACTATGAGGGCAAGTCTGAATATTTTGGTATAAGCATAAAAGTTCCATAAAATAATAATATTAAAACAGTATGTGTAAAATACGAGAGATTGGGTTATTATTTCTTTATTTTACAATTAACTTTCACCTATATTTTTCAGTATAATGTCCTCTTAACTGTACACAATTCTCCTCGTGCAAGACTAGTCTTTTAGAGAATCTTGAAAAACCTTTTGGGAGTCTTTTCATACTTCGGTTTATAGCCCATTTTATTTGATTTAAGACCTAAAATTAGAGACTACATAAAGGGTAATTCTCAGATGTCGTCGGGCGAATAAGGTAGATAGGAGAGTAATTATAAATATGTGCTAAAATTCTATAGCAAGGCGGTGCCCTTTCTAGCTCTTTAAATCCTTGGCTCAATGTGGGTCGATCTCTATCTTACTTTCCACACTTTATGTTGTGCCATACTTTTCTATCTTTTGTCATCTCTTGTCAGTTTTTTACATCTATCCTTCGTACTACTCTGCCAACCATTTGGACCTAGACCGACCTTTTCTTCTCATTCCACCAGTTTTGCAGATTAGTGCGACTTAATTACAGAATATTCTGCTGCTCACTTTATTCTCTGGCGCTTTATTTTCCTCACTATATTGTCTCCTTTGATTTCTTCTTGAATCTCGTGTTTTGTTCTGGAGACAAATTCATCTTCTGTTATTTTCACTGGACCTGCTATTATTTTCTTAATGTTTTGTTCTAATATTCTCAGATCTTCTAAATTTGTTTTGGTGTCATTGTTTTTTGATAAATAAATTGTTACGTCAGGTATTATATCACAGCCATCTTTTATCTTCGAGAGCCTTCTGCTAGCGTAAAAGGTTCTATTTGTTGCAGTTCACTAATTTTGAAGCCTAATTTCTCTCCTCTTTACATTGTTTCTTAGAGAATTTAAATCAATACTTCCCTTCCTTCTATCTAGTCTTTCTTGTCCTTCCCATGGTATTTCTTGGAAAGCAGTTGTGTCTGTTTTACATCTTTTAAATTATGTGGCTATTTTCTGCATTTATGCTATCGCTGACATAGTTTTTATACCGGGGGGGTCATTTAAAAGTTTAAATTTAAAAATGCAATACAACAAAAACGCTTTGAAATTTTGCCAAGTTTATTTTTTTGTTGTGAAGTACAATTGTTCCGGTTAGAAATGGAATATTATTTCATTCATATGGTTGCCGCGGCTGCCCTCACAGTACCTTATTCGATCGGACCAATTTTCGAGCACTTTTTCGAGTGTATGGGGTCGTATCTCTGCAATGGCATCACGAATGTTGGCTTTCAAATGCTCAATTGTCTCTGGTTTGTCGGCATAACACTTGTCTTTAACGGCGCCCCACAGAAAATAGTCCAACGGTGTCAAATCGCAGCTTCTTGGCGGCCAATTGACATCACCATTTCGGCTAATTAAACGACCATCTAACGTTTGACGCAATAAATCGATTGTGGCATGAGATGTGTGGCAAGTTACACCATGCTGTTGAAACCAAACATTGTTCACATCCATACCATGAAGAGCGGGAACAAAAAAAATCGGTTATCATGGTGCGATAGATGTCTCCATTGACCGTAATGATCGCGCCGTCCTCATTTTCGAAGAAATATAGGCCAATGATGCCTCCGCTCCACAAGCCGCACCAAACAGTCACTCGTAATGGGTGCATTGGCTTCTGTAAGACCACGTGTGGGTTTGTTGAGCCCCAAATACGGCAATTTTGCTTGTTAACGTACCCACCAAGATGAAAATGAGCTTCATCCGAAAAGATGATTTTTTTGGCAAAATCGGCATCATCGTGCATTTTCTCGTTGGCCCATCTAGCGAAGCGGATGGTCATGCGGCTTCAACTTTTGAACCAATTGAACTTTGTAAGGCGTCATACCGAGATCTTTTCGCAAAATTCGACGTAAACTGGTGCGTAAAATGTTCAACTCTTGAGAACGATGACGAGTTGATGCTGATGGATTCTCACGCACACTCTCAGCCACAGCTTCGATATTTTCGGGTGTACGCACTGTACGAGCACGCTCATGTCATGGCGCATCAACAATGAAACCAGTTTCACGAACTTTAGCAAGAAACTTGAGTATACCGTGCACTGTTGGGCCTTCTCTGCGATCAAATTTTGTACGACATTTTTGTTTTGGAAATCAATTTTCAATAAATCCCAACGTTGCTCAAGCGTAAATCGATTCATTTCGTTCAGTGGAGATAATATACTGAATTTTGTGACAGAATATAATAAGTATTGCCAGATTCGAAATAACCGGTGGTTCAAATTTAAACCGATAGATGGCCCACCCGTTAGTTCGCGCGGCGATTTTCATTTTATATATTTTTAAATTACTTACATATGTTTCTTTTCCAATTTATTATTCTTCTTTTTATTCTTACATCGTGTTCACTCAATAATTCATGTCGATTCTTGCCAGGTCTAGATAATTGTTTTCCGTCCATTTTTTCTATTTGTTAGTTTTTTTGTCAATTTACCTTTTAGTTAATTTAACACTCATTTCATATCATTTTTTTTCTCTCAATTAACAATTTCATGTGTCCTAGTTTCACTGACATGACTCTCCTTTTAATTTCTCTGTAGATAACTTTAACCTTTCTCGAATCTCTTTTTTTTTGTGGAATTAAGGCACTCCTAACGTATATTATTTTCCCAACAATATGTTTTTATTTTTAGTAATTCCAGAGTTTTCGAGTTTTGCAAATGTTTTAATTTTTGTAATCATTTCGCCTTCAAAGCTTCAATATCTATTCCCAAATGTTTATTTATCCATTTCATCTGCTTTTTTGGCTCGCCAACTCTTCTTTTTATTTCTATGTTATTCCAGCAACGACTATATTATTTTTGTATTTTTCATAGCTTTCACTTCATAAAGACGTTTATTATTTGAACAGAATAGTAACTGATTTCATTTTCTTTGAAACATGGAAAAAGTGGAGTTCGATCAGTGATTAAGTTCTTGTTTTTAAACAAAATAAACGATGATATCAACGCTGAGCTAAAATATGTTCACAGGGATCAATCTTCATCGATCTATAAGAAGGATAAATATTTGAATTTAAACGTGGGTACTAGTGATTGAAAAAGTACATGGTATGGTGCTAGATTACCGTCCACTAAAATTGCGCAAATTAGCAGAGAATCGACATATTTCATATGGATCAATGGTATTTATCACAAACAAAAACGAGAATGGATTTAAGTACTTAATTTAGAACTTAAAGTTAAGCGTTAAATTTAAAGTTAAGCAACGGTTGATGAAATATGGATACACCTCTATATACTTTAAACAATGCAACAATCGAAACAATGATGGCACAAATGTTCCTAAGAAGACAAAGATCGCAAATACAGCCGAAAGGATAGCTGTTGTCTTTTTGGGATTGCAGTAAGATTCTACTGATCAATTATATTCACAAATACAATAGATGTAGATTTTAAAAAACCCTGCAAAGAAAATTGAAGCAAGGACCCAAAAAATTTGTTTTATTAGATGACAGATGGTTAAATATCCTCTAATTTCAAAACATAAACTCTTTTGATTATAATTTTAGGTGTGTTTGTGAAGAAGTCATTTTCCATTATTATTTATCAGAATGACGGAGAAGTAAATGTGATGGTATGGGGATGGATATTGTGGAGAGGCCTTGGTCCGACTTCTCGATGAGAAGGCATAATGGATCAACATCAGAACTTCAGTATATTGGAAAATGTTCTTGTGCCCTACGCAGACGCATTTGCGACGATCGTTAAAGACTTCATAATGACTAATTGTATGTCGGTTATTGGCTAACCATCGTGTAGTCCCGATCTCAATCCAATTGAGAATTTGTGACACGAAGTGTAGAAGGTCGGTAAGCTTTAGGAAACAATTTCTTCTATTTCACCAGAGTTCTGTAGAACACTTGTAGAATCCATGAACAAGCGAGCGATGTCAGGGGGTAAGTGATAGTAAAGGTATTCCAACTAAATATTAGATACTTTACATTGGCATTTATTTAAATTTAGAATAAAGACCGTTTTAGTTACGAAACTAGAAATGTTAATTATTTGTCCCTTTAAATAAAATCGAAAGTAGGTTGGATGACGGACAAGGTGTAGATGTAAAGGAATTATAAGTACAATTAATGCTGTTAAACACAAAATGTACGAAAGGGGTACTCAAAAATAACCGGAATGCCAGCGGTGTGGACGGAGCCTGCCGCAAGGCACGCGTGACGCAAGTTGTTCTGCTTTCGGTGCCAGTCGGCTCTTTCGCCAAATAAGGTTGGGCCTTGTTCCAGTGCATTTTTAATAATATAAAACAGTAACAGGCGAATACTGCATCCTTATGTCAATTGCATGACAAAGAGCCCCACTTAGAGAAGAAACGAATGCATTCTTTTTCAAAATAAAGCACGCGTATATATTTCGACTGTTTCAATGGCAAAAAACTACATTTCGAGATGCTTTTTCGCATTTAACTTATTCGAGAGATTTCGTGTCCTCAGACTTTTTCCTTCCCTGAAAAGTTGGTTCGGTAGCAAGGGATTTCGGTCAAGCGAAGAGGTAATCATTGATTAAGTTATATTTCGAACAATTTGATAATTTCCCGAAGGAATAAAAAGACTTAAATATGAATTACAATGGAATACTTAAAAAATGAAAAAAAAATTTTCCAAATAGTGCGTTTTCTCGTCTTGGCTGACTAATTAGTGGTCCACCCTCGCATTAATAATAACGTAAAAAGTATCGAGTCCAAAAAGACACTACTTTCCAATACCAATAACCTTTTAAAACATTGTAAAAAAATTAAACAAATTTGCCCAATAATATGTATAAATGTTTATTTCTTGTAGGAAGATTGCGCAAACATTGCCTCACATTCCGATGGTCTCTATATAAACACCTGTGATCCGGGCGCAGGCAGAGTGCCAGTCAACGAAAATTCAATCAGTTAGACAGACAGTACTATGAAATTAATTACATGACCTTTTGTTGGGTGATTTAAAAGAATAAAAAGTTTATTAACTTTTGTGAAATTTCATCGTATTAGGTACCTTAAAAAGAGGCCAAAGTATTTCAAAAAGTAGGGTATTTTATTATTTTTGATGATTAAAACAATTAAAATTTATTTTTTAAATTTAGTCTAGCAATTATAATTGCTTGCCACTGCGTCAAATGTTACTTCGGAAAGCTTCAAATTGCTATACTTTTTTTATATTTTTATTTGATAATTTTGGAGCGTAACTAAGCATGTGTGTGGTGTAAATTAGAATATGTATTCTAAATACCTTATTACAATATGTTTTCAAGTAATAACCATTATCAAGTTAGACATTACACCGTTCTACATAATATTGATATCGAAAGAGTGACTTTCGAAAACACCGCAATTCTTTACATTTATGAGACACCCACATGCTTCTAATAAACATCAATTACTTAAATATTGACTAAAACTTGATAAATTTACTTTAAAACAAGAAAATATTAAGAATATTTCCCTAATCTAGCTCTATCCTGTATACTTTACTTCTCTAAAATTGGAGAGAAATTCTGTGAAAGTATTAGAAAAAGATGGGAAGACTTTTAAATATTTAAATCAGCTTTTTCTGCGATTAAGTGAAATTAAATTACGAAATGGAATATTGGAGTTAGATTTTAAAAAAATATCGTCACCATATACAGTACGTAAGGCTACGCCTTAGATAACGATGATATTGAAATGATAATATTTCCGGTTAATTTCGCGGAATGAGCGGGTTGTAGAGGGGTGAGTATGCGCATTGGGGGCGTGGCCTGTGCAGCGACTCATGATTAGTATAAATACGAAGTTTCATTGTTATTAGACAGTTAGTCTTTGAGCTATCGTCAACCAAATAACATAATCAGGAGTAAAAAGTGAAATATGGAAAAAATCGAATATCGTGCCGTTATAAAGTTCCTTACCAGGCAAGCAAAATCAGTCGCAACCATAATGAATGAGATGTCATTGGTTTACGGCGACTCTTGTCCAGGAAAAACCATAGTGTACAAGTGGCATAGTTTATTTAAACAAGGAAGGGAATCCCTTGAAGACGACCCGAGGCCGGGCAGGAGCATTGAGGTGACCACGCCAGCACTTATCCAAAAAGTTGAACAAATTGTACTCGAAGATGCTCGACTAAAGAAGAAACAACTCGCAGAAATGGTTGGAGTATCCGATATAACAATTTTTAAAATCCTACACGATCATCTCGGCATGTCTAAGGTCAGCGCAAGATGGATGCCGAGAATGCTCACGCCGCCGCAAAAACAACTGCGCGTAGAGTGTTCGCGTGCATTTTTGGACCTCTGTAATGAAGACAAGGATGGTGTATTGAGTGGAATTGTTACTGAAGACGAAACTTGGGTTCATCATTATGAACCTGAGTCCAAACAAGACTCCATGGAGTGGCATAAAAAGGGTACAGCACCTCCCAAGAAATTTAAAGCGTCACAATCAGCTGGGAAACTCATAGCAACGGTATTTTGGGACTCGGAAGGAATATTGTTGATTGATTATAAAGATAAAGGTGTTTCTATAACCGGAGAATATTACGCTTCAATATTAGAGCGACTAAAAGAAGCCATTAAAGAGAAAAGACGGGGAAACTTGACAAAAGGTGTTCTGCTTTTGCACGACAACGCGCCCGTCCACAAGAGCCGCGTTGCGTTAGCTGCCCTGCATAAGGTGGGCTTCGAAATTGTGAATCACCCACCCTACAGCCCAGACCTGACCCCGAGTGATTATTACCTGTTTCCGAAAATGAAAAAAGAGCTGCGGGTAAAAAATTTACTGCCGATGATGAAGTCAAGGAGGCAGTTTCGGCGTATTTTGCATATAAAGAGAAATAATTTTTTTATGAGGGTATAAATAAATTAATTGAAAGATGTGAAAAATGTATCCGTATTGCAGGTGAATATATTGAAAAAGAAAAATAATTTTTTTTTTATTTCCGCGAATATAAAAACGCTCCCTCGTATATTATAAAATGGAAGACAAGAAAGATGATTATTTAAATTAAGACAGTACTATATACTGATTATACATATATAGAACGTGGAAATTACGTCATTCTAGTTCGAAGATACGCACAGAGTACAGTAGAAATATATTATCCGACCTACATTGAAAAATTTATAATCAGAAAAAAGAACGTATATAGTAAAACGATTTTGCAATATCTTACTATAGCAACATAAAGATAAAGCAATTAATGTATTTTTGATATACAGTAACCTACTTACAGCAACAATATTATAAAAAACGTATGCTCGAATTCGTAAAAACAGCATAGTAAAACCGAAATTCTCAGAATAAATTGTTCAAGGGAAATAAAATGTTAACATCTTAATAAAAATTAGACAGCTATAGCGGACGCTTGTAATATAATCTTGGAATACCCCTCGTATATAAATTGAATGAAGAAGGAAGGTGACAGAAAGTAGCTTAGAAACAAAAACTACATTCCATTCATAAAAAATCCAGGGTTGAATTGAAATAAAACTATGTTCCAAATTAATAGATTAATTTTGCTTTAAGAGATCGTTCAAAGTGATCCAGGGAGGATTTGATCATATAGTTATTCTTCTCGGCTCGAAAAAAACACAAACGGTTCAACAACTGTATATATTGTAATACAAATGAGTGAGGGATAATTTTATGTGTATCTTGAATTTTACTGTTTAATAAATATTTTTAAATTAATTTATCATATGTATGCGTAATTAAATTACATTTAATATGTTTAAATTTGACTGTATAATAAATGTATTATTAATGAGTATTAATATTTAAGACACATGTTAATTTGTAAATATTTATAAGATGATTGTTGGTATAGTTAAAAATGTTAATGAATATTCAAAATTATCTATAACTTCCTTGTAAAATGTATAAATGAATAGATACTTTGTTCTTATTTTTAGCTTATCTACTTATTTTTTTTTAAATTTCTGTCTCAAGATCATGAGATTCTGCACTGCGTTGATGAGATGTGGTAAGATAAACATATAAAAAAATCAAAGTATCTTCCGGCTATAGTATAAAAATATCGTATATATTGTATTCAAAAGGAAATTTATTTGACATTTTCAATCTTGTTATGTTTAATGTCTGTTAGATACATTTTCCTATTATTGAACTTTTTTGAATAAAATGATTTCAATTTTTAAATAAACTGTATATTGTAAATTGATGTAAATAAAACCTTTTTAACAATGAACATATTTCTTATTATTTAAATTTATTTTATATTCAAAACTCTAAATTGGTATTATACTCATTAAAACATTATTAATATTTTAATAAATTTCTTTCAAATTTTGTATTTTGGCCAATTATTAATTGATTAACATAGTCTCATCTACATTTAATTCTATCACTTTTATTTCGTCCATCTGTACAATTTCTTTTTCCAAAATGTTCTTACCCTCTTGATTCCTAGATGTCGTTCTTCTCAGCGTCAAGATCTGTATCTTCTAGGTTTAACTTTTATTCAAAGTCGTTTTTAAATAGTTTAATTACTTTAAATAAAATTAGTATCACTTATTTATTACTTATTCTTATGGAATAAACACTTTAATCGTTGATTTACTTTGACATATATTGTATTTTATAATTCTACCGTCTTTACTTGTCTTTTACATCTCTCTTTTATTTTATTTTAGTTATTATGTTTACTAGGCATTCAACTAATAGAGAATCTGCACATTCTAAATTGGACTCCTATTTATGATGTTATAAGAGAAAATTTTCTTATTCAACCAAAACTAGCAATAAACAATAAAGCAACGTTTTTCTTTTAACATTACTAACGGTTAGTGAAAATATTTAATTATAAATCATCTATTTTAATTGTCTTCTAATTTGTTATACTTAGTAGTCTCGTGAAATTCACAGTTTAACAATTAAGTATATAAATTTAACGATACACCCTTAATCCTATTTTTGCATCCTATACTTTCAACTTTTCATTCTATTATTTATAATAAAATTAATTCTTTGGAATCTATGCATTTATAGCTTCCTTATTATAACCTAATTTACATATATTATTATCTATCAAAAATGTATCTCTTTTAATACCTTACTTGTAATATATATTTTCCCACAAAAATTAATTATAAATATCTAATTTTTTAAATTTGCCTAATAAATTAACTTGTATTGGTCTTTAAATGTTTTTTTCTACAAGATTAATAAGTTTTTTCTATTTGAACTGTGATTATTTTAAAATTTATAGTACTGCAGAAATTTGTTTGAAATTTCTGCTGTTTATAGTAGATATTTATTATTATTTAATATCTACTATTAACAATTTAACAGGAATTATCTTTTATTCTATGTATAATGGTTTCAAACAGAGTACGGAGAGTGTTTGAATTAAACTCGCTCGCGAACGAATTCAATTCGAGCGAGTTATATTTTCTATATTAAAAGGAACTATTCTTACGAGTTGAGTTTGTGCTCGCGAGTTAAATAATAAAACTCTCGAGCATAAATTTTAAAACGAACGAATTAAATAAAATTGTGCTCGCGGGCAGAATTTTTTCCTACTCTGGTTACAAATACTCTCTATAAGGTTTTACTTCCTATCGACACAAAGAAATATATTTTGTCAATATCTATTTAAGATTCTATATACATATGCGTTGTTATATTATCGCAAGTAAGTGATTAAAATTATAAATAATAATACTGGACATATTTCTTTAACTTATACAAAGCTTAGGTCTGTTCAAAAATTCAAATATATACAGAGTGTGTTTAAATTGCGTCACCTATAATTTTGTATGCTTTGATTGCCAGTTATTAAATGATTTTTCTTATACATATGTCGTGTTATTATTAAAATACATAATATATATGTAAATAACATTAAACGTACATTCACGCTTATCATATTAAAATTTATTAATTCAATATAGTTTTTAATTTGTTCCAAATAAACTCAACAGATGTGCAACTTGTACTTAGACTTCACACGTTCTTAAATAGAGTTAAAAGTTCTTTGAACTGTATAAATTAAAGTTATGAGCTCCATACGGTTTTTCTACTTCTAGGTATACATAGCTTCCTCAGAATCAAGAGAGAGTTGTCAAGTATTTCTAGTTTGAATCTAGCAGGCTATTTAACAGTATCAGTTACTTGTTAGATTACAGAAATATAGTTTCATGGAAACCGTGTGTAATGATTATCATAAATATCCCTACCGTGAACGTAATATTTATAAAATAAGCAGCAGTTTTTTTAAACGTAATTTATTCTTATTATACCAGTAAATATTCTGATTTTAATCAAAAATTATGCGATACAACGATTTGTATCTTTTAATTCTATTTGTCCAATAATGCACCCGAAATGTTTTTAATACGACAATATTTTAGGTAAATAGTACAATAATTCATCAATAGCAAATACATTTTTGTATTTAGTTATTTAGATGTTTTTTGTAACCCGCTTAACCTTTAAGTTGAATTTGTGGTTGATTAACTTAATCACTAAGGTTGATATATAACCCTTTTCCACATTAACTTTCGTAATTCTGTATACACATTTCGACAACCAAGTTGTCATCGTCAGCAGATAATTGCAAAGTGTCGCACCTGGTAAACCACGGCGAAAAATACCTGTACGAAAACAAACTCCGTACGTTTTCGCCGTGGTTTACCAGGTGCGATACTTTGCAATTATCTGCTGAAGATGACAACTTGGTTGTAGAAATGCGTATACAGAATTACGAAAGTTAATGTGGAAAGGGGTTATATATCAACCTTAGTGATTAAGCCCCTTAACCTTGCTTACATTTGACATACGTATCTGTAATACATTTTATAGGTTTATTACTACTAACTTGTATTTAAAATTTTGTGCTTCCATTGATTATTTATAGTTTTCCCTGATTTCCCTGATTACTATTTTATAAAAATTTTTTGATTTTTTCTTTAATATTTTACCAATTTTCCTGGTGTTTTTATTTGTTTGAAACTTACAATGAATGATGCAATTTGCCCTTTTAAATTTGATTTCTTTCTTGAAACTTATGCTCTTCCTTCTATATTTTATTTGTAACGTTTACTACTATTATATTTATAAAATTAAATCTTAAATAATTTTTTTATTTAATTTTATTCCGCTATTTTTTCTATACACGGTTTTAGTTACTTGTAGTTACGAAGGCGGATCAGTAGTTAGTGAGCCTATACGGAATAAAACACTTGGCTAAAAATTATTTATTAGTCCACCGACGTTCAAGTTTTTCATTCCATCAAAAAAGTAAGTGTTATTAAATTGTTCAAAATAAATATAAATCTTAATTTTAGTGACTACCTCCTCTTTTGAGCCAAATCTCTTAACATCGCGTCAAGTTTTGAATTTTTCAAAAAATCCGAAAACGCTGATTCTTGCAAATAAGCTGTGCATGGAACCTGCGAAATGTAGTTCTTTAATTTTTGCCAATGAAGTAGTCGAAGTGTAAGCAAGTGCTGCACTGAAACAAAGTTTCAGTGCAGTAGTTCAGCCCTGAAGATATCCCGTACGAAACGTCAGCAGATATACAAGTGACGCGGTTCCAGCCCGGAAGCAGGTAGCATGGACCACGACCGCGGAAGTCTACGTACCAGATTAATTAGTTAGATGCTTCCATTCTGTAATCTTTTTACATAATATAGGCCCAACATATCATATCTCTGCTCTAGGTATTAAACTAATTCATAATACTTTTAAGTTTATATTTTTCGCGCGAGCAACTCCTATTATTTATTTTTGACACTGTAGATTATCTGTTTCCTTTTCTATCTTGCTATAAAATTTATTGATGATCATATATCGCTATTCTTAATTTTATTCATCATTCATTCTGTTTTATGTTGCATTGTTTTCCTATTCACTTGTATTCTTGTCACCAAATTTTATCTACTTTAATTTCAATTCTTTCCATCTAATAGCTTCAAAGCTAAATCTAAAATCTAAAGCTTAAATTTGTATTTTCTTATTTTGTTTGTATCTTCGCACAGCCCTTGAAATCATTTCTACTTTCAGTTTATTATTTTTATATTATTCCATTTTTTCTTGTCCTGGTTTTATTCATAAACATTATTTTGTGTTCAAAACCTACTTATTACGTACTATATCTCCTTTATTCATTATCTGTAGTGACTTCGTGAGTCGTACGCTTTCAACTATATCATATTCATTTAGTACTTTTCTTTTCCATTTTAGTATTAAAGTCTAGCCATTCATTAGTGTAAGATTATTAGAATTACTTTTTATATATTTAATGCATCAGTTCGATTCAGCTTTTCTTTGTACTGTATTTTAAAGATGTACATATATGTATGTATATCTTTTATAAATCTTGTTGAAGTATTTTTCATGTTCACATTTTTTTATAATAGCGTTCGTTTTTCATTTTATACTTTTACTTCCTCTAACCTACTTTACCAGTTCAATAATTACCCGTTTTTTGCCTTGTTCAATTGTTTCGTCTTTCTCATTCTTATATTTTTTATAACTATTTTAAGGAATTCATTTTATTTAATACACTTTAATTATCTAGAATAGTTGTCAATAGCATGTCAATGTGTGTTTTAATAGCTCTTTCTAAATATCAAATTCTTATTACAGGTATTCGAGAAATATTTATTGATGATTTAAATTATCGCCATTTTACTGATATATGTGCATCCAATGTTTATGATATTTTATCATAATATTTAAAACTTCACAAAATCTTCATCTATTATATTTATTAATATGTAAATAGGCTATGAATTATTTAATCTGTCTTTAGTTGGTAGCACAAATATCTCCAGATTGAAGCACTTTTATTCTTGTGTATTGGTGACACTTTTTAGTGTTTATGTATCATATGAACATTTTAAGTAACTAGAAAGTGGTCATCAATGATAAACACGAAAAGTAAGTAGTAGAAGTAGTCTAACACTGATGTAAGAATTTTATTGCCAACTATGGAGAGATACCATTGCTTATCTTGTATAAATATGGAATATACGAGGGTAATTTGACAAGTAGTGAGAATGGAAAAGAAAAACGAATTTTTTAAATACAAAATAATTTTTATTTTTCAATATATTCTCCTAAAAGAGCAATACATTTATTCCAACGGTGCTCCAATGCCCTTATGCCATCTCTAAAATGCATTTCCGGAAGGCTTGCAAATTTCTTATTTATGAAGATGATAAGCTCGTCGCTAGACGAAAATTTTGGAAAAAGGTGGAAGTCGGAAGGGGCTAGATTCAGCGAATAAGGCGCATGCGATACTAATTGGAAATGCAACTTGTGGATTTTGGATATCGCAACTGTGCTGGTATGCGAAAGAGCGTTGTCTTGGTGAAACAGAATCTTTTTCTTTTCCATTCCTAGCCGTTTAGCACGAATCTCAACATTTAATTTTTGTAGAAGTTCTGCATAATATTGTCCGCTTATTGAGGCACCTTTCTGAAGGTAATCAATGAGCAAAATGCTCTTTGAATCCCAAAAAAATGATGCCATCACCTTGTTTGCCGATAAAGTGGTTTTCGCTTTCTTTGGAGGTGCAGAACCACGTTCCAACCATTATTTCGACTGTTGTTAAGTTTCGGGTGTACTGTAGTGTATCCAAGTTTCATCGCAAGTAACAAATCGCCTATAAAAATCAACCGGATTCCGCTTATAAAGGTCCAAACACTCATTAGAAATGCGCAAACGAGTGAACTTTTGATCAGTCGTAAGCAATCGCGGCACCCATCTTGCCGAAAACTTGGAAAGGCTCAATTCTTTCGTTAAAATGTGGTGTACGCGTTCTGTTGAAATGTTTACCATGTCTGCTATCTCTCTCACTTTGAGTCGTCGATCTTGCGTAATAATATTATGGATTTTTATAATCATTTCCTTAGAAGTCACGATTTTGGGTGCTCCAGAGCGCGCTTGATTAACACAGCTTGTTCTACCACGTTTAAATTCATTTACCTATCTACTTATTGTGGCGGATGATGGAGTAGATTCACCTAATGTTTCCCGCAACTCGCCTTTTATTTCGGTAGCTTTCATGCCCCTATAATTACGATGTATTTAATCAGTGCACGATACTCTCCTTTTTCCATTTTAACAAAACGATATGTTGCTTCTTTTTCAATCAGTTGTCAAAAATAAACTAATCAACCGATTTATCTAAATATCGGAATGTAAACATATAAATAGGCAACCTAAATTACAGTGCATTTGTTTTACCAATTAGGGCGCCACCTATGTGTCATTCTCACTACTTGTCAAACTATCCTCGTACTTATTACTAAGTTTTCTTTTATTACTATTATTATAGTTTCCTTTTTAAAAATGTTAATTTAAAAGTCTAGAGAGAGCGACAAGACAATTTTGTGAAATTTGTTAGTAAGTAATTGAAAATAAAGTTCACGAGACTTCACGCTACTTCCAATAAAATACTTTTGTCGAGGAGGACAAAAAACTGCAATAAGTTCAGATGAAGAAACTTTAAGCTTAATTTTGCTAAACTAAATTGTCGATAATAGCGGCAAAAAGTTTTAAATTTGCGGAATATATCTTGATCAAATCAAGCAATCAAATTCGATTACTTTTCCATAATCTTTTTTGTTTCAAATTTTAACAGTGTTCCTTCTTGCAATATTTCCAGATATTGAATATAAGACCAAATAATTATATTAAATCAATACATAAAGTATAAAGTACTATATTACACAAAGTGCATCAAATTATAAGTAATTTATAAAAATCTAAATAGGTTTAAGAAAATATTGTACACGAAAATGTATAACATAATATTATGAGAAATGTTTTCTTAATGTTAAAATTATCAAGTTGGCGGCGATTTAATGATACATACGTTACTGTAACATCTTTATTTCATTTTCGATAATTTGAAGTGTGGTTTAAGCTGACAAGAATGTTTCGATAAACTGAAGGTTTTCAGTAGTAAATCATATTCAGCTACTGTAAAAGGCTACATTTAAATTGTAAATTTAGCTTTGACCGTAAATCTTCAAAGAATAAGCTTTGTACAGGGCAGCCAAAAAAACAAATGACAAACAAAATCATTGCGATGACACACAACATTAATAGGAGAATATTGCTGTACGATATTATTATTGCTATAATTTGAACAAACCTAGGCATTGATTTGATTGATCATCACAATCTTACATGGTAAATTTGATAGAGGTAGGCATTTGATTAACTTCACTACTTAAGTTTGATCTATAACCCCTTTACACATTAATTTTCTTATTCTGTATACGTATTTAGACAACTAAGTAGTCATCATCGGCACATAATTAAACAGTATCGCACCTGGAAAGTACGTGAAAAACCCGCACGAAACAAATTCCGTATACGACCTGTACCGTCGAAATAATCTTACATAGTCATTTGGATTGATGGAAATTACATACATGTGTTAGATGAACTGCCCATAACTTAACGCTTCTCAAAAATACACTCTTTAACTTTCGAATCCTTTTATCCGATTCGCAACATTGTTACAGACAATAAGAGCAACAGAATTGGTATTTTAAAATGAGTCTATTCTAATAAAAACTGTTCGCGAAATGGCCCTATAAAATGCTAATATGGTATGACTTCAGATATTATAATTGCAACTTAGGTCTATTCTGAACGTTACAGAATTGTGGTTCGCTAAACTCCTTCAAAAGTTTTGTGTCAATCAAAAAGAAGGATTATATTGCATCGGGATCGCTTGTCTACATAACGCCGAATGGTGGACTATTTAATATAAGCAACACATTGAATTCATGGTCTATTTACTGTATTATTTAATATAAATCTTCGGATAATGAATCTGCCCATGCTGTAAACAAAAATATATAAAAATTTTTAAAAACTATTTTTTTTCAAATCCTAAGTGTATTGACTGTATTTAAAATTGTTGCATTTTTCTATATTAAGTTTAACATTAAAAGAACATCCCTTTTACAAGAGAATCTAATCAACATAAAAGATTTCCAAGAGTGATCTAAAGCGTAAAGTTAATTAAGTAGGAGTCATAGGCTATTATTACAGGTACATATATATGTATGCTGTCTTATTTTATTACTACCATATAAGTAGGAATTCCTTAATTTGAACATTTTATTTGATAGTTTTAAATATTGTGGAAATAATAATTTTAAAATATTTTTTATTGAAACACTCGATAAGCAGTTTTGTTATAATTACACAAGTATATAAAAATTAATACAATGTACAATTACAATTTCCATGGTGATATATTGCTCTTCTTTATGCAAATTTATTATACATTTATAAATGTACAAAGGATACTAGGAAAGTTTTGCAATGCAGTTTTGTTTATTTAATTTTTTCAAAGTAATTTTCTCTACACTCAATACACCTCTCCAACCTCCGAAACCAATCTTTAAACCAGTTCTACCAAGTTTCACTAGGGACAAAGCACACTCGTTGTCTCAAGCCCGCAGAAGGTCCTCATCACTGAAAAGCTGCCTCCCTTTTAGCTTCATTTTCACATGCGGAAGCAGTGCAAATTCGCACGGAGCAAGATCTGGACTCTAGGGAGGGTGGTCGAGAAGTTTGAATCCTGTCGTGGTCAAATATTCGGTGCAGCCTTTGGCGCAGTGAGCTGGAGCATTATCGTGATGGAGGAACCAAGTGTTCAAGCTTGACTTTGGCCGTAGGTTCTTCATAGATCCAATGACTTTAGGTAGGCACTGTTCAGTATACCACTAAGCTGTGACCGTCTTCTGTGTGTTCAAAACGACGCGATCCACAATTCCACTCGATTTGAAAAATACAGTTATCATTTTCTTCTTTACAGACCGGGATTTTCTGACAACTACGGGTGTGTCCTCATCATCAAAAACCCAAACTTTGTTTTGAGCTTTGGTCGGCACATTGTAATAGTAGAACCATGTCTCGCCACCTGTTACGATGTTGTGCACATACCGAGATTGTCCCTTATTAAACTTTTTTAGCATCTCCCGGCACCAAGTCACACGTCGTGTGATCTGCTCTTCAGTCAGTCGATGCGACACCCAGAGAGAACAAAGTTTCTTCACGTGCAAATGATCATGCAGAATCGAACGAATTGCTGGTGCATTTAGGTCTGAAGTACCCTCTATTTGCTGGTAGGTCACTCGGCTGTCCTCGCCAAGCATTTTCCTCACAGTAATAACGTTTTCCTCCGTAACTGACGCTCGTAGCCTTCCCGGCCTCTCAGCATCCTCCACAGTTGAATTTCCCCTTTGGAATTCTCTATACCACCTGAATATCGTTGTGCGATGTGGACAAACATCACCTAGTGCAAGAGTCATTTCTTCGAAGCACTGGTCTATGTTTAAACCACGCACGAAATTGTAACGCGAAACTGCCCTTATTTAATTTCGTGACCACGATGCCATCGCAAGCACTTTAAACTCTCACTGCTAATGAATAACTGAGCCCATTGACATGGCGCGGCGGCTACTATACACGTATGAACATGTGTCAATATGCAGTAACAAGCAGCTTCCTACGATTCATTGTTGCGGTCATATTGAAAAACTTTCTTAGTACCCTTTGTATGTATAGAACAAAAGCGTAACTCACTTTATCGTTAATCAATAGAGCTTCTTATTATTCAATATTGCCATATGTAAGCATTTTACCAGCACACTTTGTTTCCTAAGACTAAATTATCAAGTTGTCGTTATACTTGCACTGGGTTGGCTTTCACATACTAATAAATAAATTGCTGCATTTTTTAATAAATTTCTAGTGTAATAATTCTTAGACGGTTCTACACTTCATATGAATTTTAGAAAATAATAAATATGTTTTTTATAAATTTAATGTTTATAACTTATGAATTTATTAGAGAAAGATCATCTCTTCATTATCGGCCACTTTTATACATTATCAAATTGAAACCGATGCAATGGGGATATTGCCAGTGATTTATAAAAATTATAATTTCATATTTTCGATTGTAAATGTATTGGTTGTTCAAAAATTTTTGTTCCTATCAAATACAATAATTATACGATTATGCAAAGTCTACTTTTATCTTTGTTTAACTCACTACATGAAGAGGGATCGTACACGCTCATGCAAGATGGGGTACCGTGCTATATAACGAAATCGATTCGGAAATTGTTTGAAGTGCATAGCATACTTTTTTTTTGCCACGGTCTGGAAACTCTCCGTATATAAATCGCATCTAAAATGTACAGAACTCTAAAAAACACATGGCTCAATTCAACAATTACAATTTTAAAAGAAAAACTTCGTAGTAATTGGCAAGAGGACGCAAAACGGCAAGAAGTAGTAAAAGTTTTTATTTACAGCATGCTATAAAAAGTTAAAGCTGTTATCAAAGCCAGAGGCGATTTGACAAAATTTTGAAAACTGTTTTATAAGGCCTAATAAATATTTTGTGTTAGTAATACCTGTATACATTTTTTTCATTTCCAGTAAATGGCAAACAAATAAATAAACACAATGTTGCTCCAATTCAATTACCAGTCATCGTACATACATACATACATATATATTGCAATGAATTGCACTATAAAGTGTGCAGCGTTGTAACTAGAACATGTTAAAACTCCTCATAATTTTACAGGTATGTACATATATACTTACGAACACTCTTAAATCTTTTCATAAAACTTATAGATTTTAGGAGAAGTTCTCTTATGAACAAAGCATACAGCGCCTAATAAATTTCATATTTGCGAACATTAAATGGTCGTCGAAAACACTAACACTCTATTTTGACGAATGTCTAAAATTATTACAAAGTCTTCAAAGCCTACTACACTAATTAAAAATAACACTATTGTGGATTGATTAGATTTTTTATTATTAATGAAACAAAATAGGTAACACATTTTACCGAATTATTATAAAATTATAGAATATCTGATTTACATTTAATTCTATTTACTATTCTTATACATTTATTATTTCAACAATGTAATATAATTTGGAGAATTTGGGTACACGTTACATATAGAGTAACATAAAATTCACCACTATGTCTGCTATTATTCGTTCTACACATACACAGTTAATACAGAGATGATAGTAAAGAATTACACGTCCTCCGTATGCAAATTACACTCTAAGATTTCTAGTAGTTATATTTATAGTGGTCAACTGTTAAGGGGTAATAACTGCACCTGTGAATTAAGAGCCTTAGTTTCATAATAATGTTAATGAACAAATGTAGAAAGTGATCATAGATTTTAAAGACATTTCTTTTCGTGCGTACAATCTATCTTTTTATATACATATTGTCAATATTTAATTTCGAAAATATGTTTCAAATGTATATATATATATATATATATATATATATATATATATATATATATAAATAGTATAAAGAAATTGCAGATGTCAAATCTCCTGAGTAATTAAGAAAGTTGGAGCAAAGTATAACTATAAACTATAAAAGAAAACGAATTTTAGGTGCGTACTTCTTTCTATAGATGTCTACCAATGTAACACATGGATCAATAAGTCCCGAGACTAACCCATAGATGGCGCTCGTAGTAAACCAGTAACCACGTCTTTCTAGAGTACCAACCTTTGCTTGAAACGTGTCAAAATTTTAAGTCGATCGGACCAGAAACAGCTGAGTTATCGAGGTTGGAGTAAAGTCGTTTTGTAGTTTGTTTAAACAATGGAAAAAACCGAGTTTCGTGTTCTGATAAAACATTGTTTTTTAATGGGTAAAAACACCACGCAAGCAAAACAATGGATTGAAAAATGTTACCCGGACTCTTGTCCATCAAAAGCAACGATTTGTCGGTGGTTTGCCGAATTTAAACGTGGTCGTACCGACACAAATGACGCGGAACGCTCGGGTAGACCTGTGGAAGCCGTTACACCGGAAAATGTGAGTGAAGTGACAAAAATTATAATGAAAGATCGTAAAGTGAAGCTCCGTGAGATTGCTGAGATGACACAGGTATCATATGGAAGTGTATTTACTATCCTTCATGAAAAATTGAGCATGAAAAAGGTTTTTTCCAAGTGGGTGACGCGATTGCTCTCGATGGAACAAAAACAGCACCGAGTCGATGATTCAGAAAGCTGTTTATCGCTATTTACTCGCAACAAAAAAGATTTCTTGTGTCGTTACGTCACCATGGACGAAACATGGATACATCACTACACTCCAGAGTCGAAGCGGCAGTCATCTGAGTGGCGCACAGTTGGCGAAAGCCGTCCGAAACGTCCGAAAACGCAGCAGTCAGCTGGCAAAGTCCTGGCGTCAGTTTTTTGGGATACACATGGCGTGATTTTCATTGACTACCTCGAAAAAGGTAAATCGATCAACAGTGATTATTATATTGACTTACTGGTGCTTTTGAAGGAGGAAATCGCAAAAAAACGACCGCACATGCAGAGAAAAAAAATCCTTTTACACCAAGACAATGCACCCTGCCACAAGTCGATGAAAACAATGCAAAATTGAACGAATTGGGTTTTGATCTGCTTCCCCACCCCCCATATTCGCCAGATTTAGCCCCCAGTGACTACTGGCTCTTTGCTGATCTTAAAAAAATGCTCCAGGGAAAAAGATTTGGCTCAAATGAGGAGGTCATCGCTGAAACTGAAGCTTATTTTGAAGCGAAAGATAAATTTTTTTATAAACATGGTATTGAAAAATTGGAAAAGCGTTGGAACCATTGTATCACCCTAAAAGGTGATTATGTTGGTGAATAAAAAAAATTTTGCAAAAAAAATGTTGTTTTCATTGTTAGTCTCGGGACTTATTGATCCATGTGTTATCTAGAAATAATGCTAGGATTATAATTTTCGATAACATGGTACTTCGTATTTAAGTTTGATTTCAAAACCAAATAAACTCACGTGAAACGTTAAATATGCGATGACTTAATTAATAGATTGTTAACTAAAAGTAAATATGGCTAGGACACAATTCACTGTAAATAAATCTATATTAAAATTGTCAGTAAATAGAGACTATGTACGATGATCAATGTGTTAATTTATAAATGCATAATGATACTTAAATAAAACAAGTAACGGTTCATATTAAAAAGCTTTCATTTTAATATTATTTTTCCAATCCAACTAATTATGTGGATTTGTCGTAGGTCCCGATATAATATTTTAACATATATTTCTAGTGTTTTTAATTATGTAATAAAAATCTTTTAATAAAATTAAATATATGCTACATAAATAATTAAGTTGATATTTCTAGTTTAGAAAAATACTTGAAAAAAAACAATAATAAATTATAAAAATATTTTAATTTATTATAAATGTTGACATCCAATCAGCTTCATTTCTCAGTAGGAAAAGATTCGACAAACACGACACATGAATTTCTAAATCAAGTTTATCATCTAATTGAGAACTGAAGCAGTGCTGCCAAGATTGATTTCTGTTTATCTCGGACGAATTTGTGGGTGTATCTTAGAAAGGATTGAATTACATATATATAACAGATATTGTTGTATAAAGATTAAGTTACAGTAAAATGAATTATACAAGTATCTGTGTTGGAATCATTGTTATTTTTAGATCTTATAACTTTCCCGCTTTCTTTTCAGCTACCTAACAGTAAGTAATGATACTTGTACTATAATTTTACTGAATAAATTATTTAAATTATCTAAAAGGCAGCGACTGTTCTCAAACTATGAGTGTATGAACTAATTGAAACGAATTATTGTAAAAAATTAATCTAATTCAGCATTACATTCTTGGTCCTCTATGTATTTTAAAAATAAATACTAACTTAGTTAAGGTGATTTTGATGGAGCCTGTGGTTGATTAACCTAATCACAAGACGCACACTGTGCGTCTTGGCTTTAAGCGGTACGGATCGTGTGCGGAATTAGTTTTCCGTACGGGTATTTCTTGCCGTAGTTCATCAGGTGCAGCACTGTCTAATTATTTGCTGATTATGACAACTTAGTTGTCGAAATACGTATACGGAATTACGAAAAAAAATTAATGTGGAAAGGGATTATATATCAACCTTTAGTGATTAACTTAGTTAACTTGAACCATTTTTAAGTTGTTTCAAGTTACGTAAAACTTGAAAGTGCATATGTTCTCTAAGAAAAACATTTAATATAAATTACAGAAGGAGTCGTAAGTCGGTTTTGAAATAAACGAACTGTCAGCTACGATAACAATAAAGACCAAAATTTGAACTATGATTACAAATAGTTAAATTTCCAATCATAGTTAGAATTTATATGATCTGGTTAAGAAATGTATCAGCATAGTATCGCAAACCCATACTGTAGGTTGTATGTAAAACAATAGAAAACTTTTGCATATAAACAAAAAATGAATAATTTAACAAACTTGTACCAATATTGTATAAAAATATGTTCACAAAATAACACATTTAGAATCCAAATTTAAGGAACAATACAATTTCACTTCAAACAACAAACTTCAACTCAATAATTGGGTTGTCGACAAAGTCATAACGCATTTTGGTAACAGACGACGTCATTTGCATCTGTCTTTATGCAATGCCATGACGGCTGACTATTCTAACTTCATTTAGGCAGAAAATTGAGCGATTCAGTTATGTTTACATTATAAAAAGCTAAAAATGGAAGACCGAAGTATTTATTTTGTCATATTTTATGTTTATAAAGAGAAAAACTTGCGACAAGCTTGTATAAAGTTATGGTGACAGTGCTCTACAAGAACGTCAATGCCAATTACGGTGCAAGAAATTCCTCGCGATTTTAATCTTAAAGAAGCTTGTATGAGCCAAGCTACGGCATACGATACGGGAGAGTATATAAATGTTAAATCATTCAGGCTGTTGATGTTTATTCTGTTAATTTTAAATTTGCGCGCCGTATCTGTGTAATGTACTTACGCGAAAGGGCGAATAATACACAGAAAAACATGTGACACGTAATAGATAGCATTTGCTTATATCAAATAAACAAATTTCACAACATAGTATTGTTTTTCGTTCCGTATTGGGAAATCAACAAGATAGTTACATCGAAGAATCAATCAATCGGCATGCCATCGGAGAGGTTAATATGCGGGAGCATCGCATCGCAAGCAGCCAACTGTGGTATTCTTCCATTTTTCCTTCTTTATTCCCTAATTTGTGTGAGTATTTACAATAACAAATAGCTGAAACAGAACAACAGATAGTTAGAAAAAGAGGTGCGTTGAAATCAAAGGTAATATCATTTAGTGCATTTTCAACACAATAAGAAAGCGAAACTAGAAGTTAGGTTTAGTAAATTCGAAAATATTATAAATTAATTTGGTAGTGTACAGAAGAAAATCGAGGCAACTATAACAATTACGATGAACAATTACAAGACCGAGATATATTTAAAATGCAATACTACGAATTTAATGGCCAGAGCTGAAGCGTTAATTACATAAAAAACTTATACATCAAAGTAATGACAATTTAAATAATGAACAGCATGGTAACTTTGTAAGCAATAATACGAGTAGAACAAACGATAACGTAAACTTACCACAAATTCATTTGCCAAAATTTAGCGGAAAGTACGAAAATTGGTTAGAATTTAAGATAGCTTTCAGTCATTAATTCATAGCAATGATAATTTAAATTTGATTAAAAAATTTAATTATTTACGAGCCGCATTAGAACATGGAGCGGATACATTCAATTGAATTTTCTGAGCAAAATTATGCAGTGGCGTGGGATGTTTTGCATGAAAGGTTCAATAATAAATCATTATTAATTCACAATCATTTAAAAGCACTATTTGATATACAGGGTGTGACAAAAGAGTTAGCGTTATAGTTTATCAGAACATTTGCGATCATTATTCAATTTAGGAGAACCCACGCAGCATTGGGATACCTTAATAATTTTTATAGCAAAAAAAAGTTAGATAAAATAACTTAAAAGGAAATGGGAAGAACAAAAGAATATTGATTATATATCTGATATATGTATGTAAATATGCATGAGTAAACACAGAACATTGTTGCATATAACATGCGATGTAGAATCAACGCAAGAAAATTTACAAAATAGCGAATTAGAACAAGTATTATTGGCTAGTGTATCTGTTGAAGTCAAAAATAATAATGGCTACCCTCGAACTGAAATAATTTTAGTTTCGGACCCACAATCAAACTTTATTAGTGAGAGGATGTGTAATAAGTTGGGCTTGGAAAAATACCCATCAAATCGTCAATTGTAGAAATTAATATATTAATTAATTAAAAGTGGTCTTGATCTCATCCTGAAGATTTGCTTCGAACGTCACAGAAAGGAGACGTATCTTTTATATACGAGGGAGCGTTTTTATATTCGCGGAATGGGGGACATGGGGTGGAAATAAAAAAACCAAATTATTTTTCTTTTTCAATATATTCACCTGCAAGACGGATACATTTTTCACATCTTTCAATTAATTTATTTATACCGTTATAAAAAAATGATTTCTCTTTATCTGCAAAATACGCCGAAACTGCCTCCTTGACTTCATCGTCGGCAGTAAATTTTTTACCCCGCAGCTCTTTTTTCATTTTCGGAAACAGGTAATAATCACTCGGGGCCAGGTCTGGGCTGTAGGGTGGGTGATTCACAATTTCGAAGCCCACCTTATGCAGGGCAGCTAACGCAACGCGGCTCTTGTGGACGGGCGCGTTGTCGTGCAAAAGCAGAACACCTTTTGTCAATTTTCCCCGTCTTTTCTCTTTAATGGCTTCTTTTATTCGCTCTAATATTGAAGCGTAATATTCTCCGGTTATAGAAACACCTTTATCTTTATAATCAATCAACAATATTCCTTCCGAGTCCCAAAATACCGTTGCCATGAGTTTCCCAGCTGATTGTGACACTTTAAATTTCTTGGGAGGTGCTGTGCCCTTTTTATGCCACTGCATGGAGTCTTGTTTGGACTCAGGTTCATAATGATGAACCCAAGTTTCGTCTCCAGTAACAATTCCACTCAATACACCATCCTTGTCTTCATTACAGAGGTCCAAAAATGCACGCGAACACTCTACGCGCAGATGTTTTTGCGGCGGCGTGAGCATTCTCGGCACCCATCTTGCGCTGACCTTAGACACGCCGAGATGATCGTGTAGGATTTTAAAAATTGTTGTATCGGATACTCCAACCATTTCTGCGAGTTGTTTCTTGTTTAGTCGAGCATCTTCGAGTACAATTTGTTCAACTTTTTGGATAAGTGCTGGCGTGGTCACCTCAATGCTCCTGCCCGACCTCGGGTCGTCTTCAAGGGATTCCCTTCCTTGTTTAAATAAACTATGCCACTTGCACACCATGGTTTTTCCTGGACAAGAGTCGCCGTAAACCAATGACATCTCATTCATTATGGTTGCGACTGATTTTGCTTGCCTGGTAAGGAACTTTATAACGGCACGATATTCGATTTTTTTCGTATTTCACTTTTCACTCCTGACTATGTTACTTGGTTGACGATAGCTCAAAGACTAACTGTCTAATAACAATGAAACTTCGTATTTATACTAATCATGAGTCGCTGCACAGGCCACGCCCCCAATGCGCCTCCTCACCCCTCTACAACCCGCTCATTCCGCGAATATAAAAACGCTCCCTCGTATAAGTTATATTCTCAGTGTGGTGATGATAAAGTGTTTTTCGAGCACTTACCTAGAAACGATCGAATTAATTTAGGTACTTACTATCGACAACTAGATAATTTGAACAAATCTATACTCTAGAAACGTCCAGAGCTCGTTAATCGTAAAGAAGTGATATTTTATTGCTACACAAAACGACCACACAAAGTTTATCGTCCGTTAAAAATTATTGGATTTTGGTTGGGATGTGCTGCTGCAACCCTATTCTCGAGGGAACATGCGCTTTCAGATATTCTCTTTTTTCGTTCTCTTCAAAATAAGGTGGATGGTTTAATGTTCGACTCAAATGAGGTTATGAATCCATACCTTGTAAGGTTTCTCGCTGATAAAGATAAGTCTTTCTATGAACGATGAATTATGAAGTCCACCGGAAAATAGTTACAATAGAAAGCGGACAATATATAACTGATTTTTTTTTACTATTAATTAATAAACGATTTAATCACTTAAGGTTGATATATAACCCCTTTCCACATTAATTTTCGTATTCTGTATACGTATTTCGATAACTAAGTTGTCATCATCAGCAGATAATTAAACAGTGTTGCACCTAGAAAACTACGGCAAAAATCTGCACGAAATGCCGTTCACGATTTGTACTCATCGGTGTGCGTTTTGGCTTCAATTAATTAATGTGGAAAGGGGTTATATATCAAGCTCAGGCTCCATCAAAATACCTTCAATAAACGACTTATAAAAAGCCAGAAAGAATAAGTTACGACTTTTCGACAACCCAATAGTTAGGTTGTTAATCCTCTCACAACTAGTGCGAGTATGGGAGCCGTGCTCCTGAAAAACAGAGAAACAAAAGTGAAAAGTTGCGTAGCCGCCAAGAAGTGCGGTAATTAATGTTCTTCTGTGAGTACAAGACGCAACTTTATTGTATTTAATTTTATTCGATTTCGAGCAGAGCTTTGATCAGGCGGGTTGATACTTCCCTTGTTAAGTAGTTGATTGTTGGGGTCCTTATTTTGTGAAATTCAATTAAACTAAAGAATACATAAAACACCGAGGTACAAATAAACCATTTGGTCTATATTTCACACTATATTATATATTTACTGCAGCCAATTTAGTCTTCAAGCTTGCTCGATAATGTCCTAACAGATAATATCATTATCGAGCTCACAGATGAAACTAGTCACAGTAAAATATAATATAGTATGCAATTTAGACTAAATGTTTTATTTATTCCTTAGCGTTTTATTTATTCTTTACTTCCCTTGTTGTTCGTGAGCACATAAGAAGGGTGCAAAGTAAAACCAAAAAAATAAGTAAGGAAGATCACGGGTGCAGTTCTAGAGCTGCAAGGATTAACGCCGAGAAAGGAATGGATCCAATATCCGATGGGAAGACGCGATCAATTAAGTGACTGGAATTTCTAGAGCTAAAGTGCAAAAGCTGCCGGATCAGGGACAAGATTACGTTGAGGCTAAACAAATCGTAAATAAGACCAACTCCAACGGACATATACGAAGAAGCCAAGAGACTCCAAAGAGACATAAGAATCACATTGAATTCGAAAATTCGCAGTGGAATAGGCTTTGTAGCCACTTCAAATAATTTAGTTGTATCTAGTCTAGGCTAGGTTGGAAACGTTTTGCTAATCGTAAATAGCAATGTAAATTTGTAATAGAAATCTTTGTTGGGAGAAATTCTTTAACAATTTGTAGATTAGTTTCCCAAATATGCATTTTACTATCATAGTCGAAGCAATTATTCTCACACCTTTCGAAAATGGCCTAGATGACATTCTTTATTCTACTCATTTTAATAATAATTTGAAGTCCATTATGAGCTTATGAATTGACATTAACATTTCTTATTAAATTATGTAATTTGAGATATTATTTTGCAATACACTTTTAATGACATCGCTATCAAATTGGTTTTAAGAAAAAAAATATTTCGACAATATTTGAAATATTCGTGGAATGAATAATTAAATTTTAAACAGAGAAAATAGAATTCTATATTTACGTAAAAATTTTGTTCAGAATTGAAATTTCTAAAATGTTAACGACTACAGAAATGCTGTTTTACTGTCAGTTTTGACTTTGAAAACTAAGTTATTATTGTTAGAAAAAGAATATGAATAACAATAATTACATTAATTATTTAATTGCTGCTACATATTAATTATGATTTATTTTTACAAGAATAACAGTATTATAGAAGGTTAAAGTGTTTCCAGTCATTAAATTGCTCTTTTCTATGCTTGTTTACAGAATAGAGTAAGGAAGTAAAATAAATTGAAAAAAAATACATGGTTCACCAAAAAAGATTTGAATACCCGTAAGCTATGTTAAAGAAATAACACATTCATGTAAATCGTACACTACGAATGTAAATACGGAATTAATAACAATTAGAGTGATGAGTTGTGGGACATACTTCATTTTCTTGTTTTTATTTTGACATTTACTACTTCGAAGTTACAACAATAAACTAATTCTTGTATAAATTTAAATTTCAATGTGAACTTTTTGGATGTATAGTAGTAATTTTAATTCACATATACTTTTCTGAAATTTTTACGAACTTAATACAAGAACGGATCATTAATTGTTAAGCCAGACGAAAAAGGGCAACACTAATAAAAAATCATTTGTTTTTAATTTGGCAATCCTTACAAAACTGTCAAAATTCGCGTTCATTCTGACAGTAAAGATGTTTGTTATCTGGACATATTATTTTCAGATTATCTTGAAATATGGAAAAAGAGGAGTACCAATCAGTGATTAACGAGTTCTTTATAAAGAACAAAACAAATGATGAAATCAGAGTTAAGCCACGGATCAATATCTATCGAATGCAAACATAAACGTTTGAGTATAATAGTGGCCGTAACAGTATATTTGATAAACAATGCAATAGACATCCAAGAGACTTGTCTATTCAGAAATTATTAAATAAGTCCTAGCTGCCCGATAACCGTCAAATAGGATTATGCAAAGTAGCAGAGGCTTTACACATTTCATAAAGATCTGTGGTATCGATTTTGCTTAATACATTGATATTGAAAAAATATGTGCAAGGTAGGTGCTGCATTTGTTAAATGTGAACCACAAACGCGAATGCTAACGCATTTACACTCTCAGTCAATCATAATCCGAAGAACTTATGGCACCGAATAGTAAGGTTAGATGAAACTTGGATAAACCATTATATGTACATCCCAAATGGAGGCTGGTACAAATGGTCCAAAGAAGACGAAAATTTATGTTCATGTTTTTTAGACTCATTAGTTACTGATCTGTCCTCGCAAACTGAAGTAATTAATTATGTTATTCTTTTAAACTTTTTAAGTAGGTGACCTTTTTAAACTAAACAAAAGTCAGCTGAAGAAGATAAATGAGATTTTGTCGAAATGTGCTGGGTGGAATTCTTCTAAAGACGTAACAATGCTATGCAAGTAACAATCAGTTCACGAACAATCACGAACGAACATGTTGAAAGATTTTGTTTTACACAGTTAGATGCCTATGATGGTTTATCTTTCTTCAGTTAGTCGACATCGAATAGTGCTACCAAACAAATATGATAAAGCTAAATTTGTGAATTTGCAGCACTTTTTCTGTTTAGTTTTCTGTGTATATCCATAGATAATGAGTATATATTAATGTAATAATTTCTCAGAAAAAGCTAGAATTATATGTTTTAAGTTCTAGCGTTTCTTTTTCGATGTCTTCTGTAGTTTTCAGGCTATAAACTTTTTTTGTAAAACATATTCCCATGAACAATATAAATACTTTGAAAGCAAAAATTAATGCCGATTCAATATTTTTTTAATATAAATATCATATCAGTCCATATATTGTGCTGCATGATAGTGAAGGTTAACTCTGGTTTCATAGGACAATGTATACGTGGGATGTCTTTTAAGTTTCGCATAGTGGGCGCCGCTAATTAAATGTCATAAATGTCATAAATCCAAAGTTTCAGTGCGATACGTGTAGTGTTGTAGATACAAGGAGTTGTCAAAATTGACAAGTTAATTGAAAAATTGAGAATATTTTCGCGAAATAATTTTCGAAGACAATTATTTCAACAAGAATGCCTCGCCGAGTTGGTTTCTGTTTTCGGCAATGAAGCGCCACTTCAGTCAACAATTTTTCGTTTGTATGGAAAATTCGAATGTGGACGGATTAGTCTTAGCGACGATCCAAGAGCAAATTCACCAAAAACATCTGTTGACCGAAGAACAGAAAGGATCTAGGGTGAATCGATGTTAAAAAACTCTAGATCGCTTCAATGCCAGAAAGTCTAAAAACGTGTACAACATTGTCAGTGGTGATGAATCTTGGATTTACTCATACGAACCAGAAAATAAACGCCAGTCGTCTGTTTGGGTGTTCCAAGAGGAAGAAAAACCGAAAAGTCATCCGTTCTCATATCTCTAAAAAGATGGTTGCGACATTTGTCTCGAAAGAGTCATGTAGCAACAATTCCTCAACCAGATCAAAGAACTGTTACTGTCGATTGGTATACAACCATTTGTTTGCCGCAAGTCATCGCTGAGCTTCGAAAAACTAATCCTGAATCAAGACAATGCGAGTTCGCACACAACACGCAAGACAATTGAATTTTTATCGTAACAAAACGCCGAATTTAACCATCCTCCGTACAGTCCGGACCTAAGTCTCAACGATTTCTTTACCTTGCCGACATTCAAGAATGGATTGCATGGTCAAACGCTTCAAAAACGCAATTTTGACTGTACCAACAAACGAGTGGAACAACCACATTTGGTTCGAGTGCATGCAAAAGTGCATTCAACTTCGTGCAGAATACTTCGAAAAACAATGAAGTCTTTACTGTTTTATTCCAGTTTTATATGCAAAACTTAAAAGACAACCCACGTATCAGCGAATTAGCAGTAACTCGTTTAGAATGCACACTCGAATGGTTGACTTATCGCCACCTAAATAAGAACCTTTAAATAAAGAATGTAAAACATGTCGTTTGTATAAGAGAGACATGTTTTGCATTCTCTATTTTTAAGTAGTGAAAGTGCAAGATCAGCAGTAAATAAAATAAACAGTGTTCATAATGAGACATTTATAAATATATGAATTGCTCAGAGGGGGTTTAAAAAAATAAAAGTGAAAAAAAATATTCACGACTATATCTAACTTGGTAAGCGGATACTACGCGAATTATTGGAAGCTGATTGCTTGCTGAGAATAAGCATCCGTAATTCTTTTTAACACATTTTTAATACGACTTTCTGGATCGTATAGTAAAAGAGGACGATACCAAAATATAAAAGGGAAGTAAGGACGGAATACCTTTACTAATAGTCAAATTTGAATTGAATAGGAAATCTTTAATAGTGTCTGTTTCGTGTGAAATATATAGTATTATACATTTTGGACTGTTTGGTCTAGTCAAACGATTACTACGGACACTTGCTGTTAATAGTTTTGTGTTTAAATACTTACTCTGTCTACAATTAGTGAACATCGAAAGTGTTTAACTCTACCAAGATAATTCTAGACTACACATCAAAAAATTTGGAGGCTTGAAATGGGAGCTCTTAACTCATACTTCTTACTCTCCAGATATTGCCCCAAGTAATAACGCTTATTTCGTTCTCTACAAAATTTCAATTAGGAAAAAAAGAGATGGAGTAAAAATAGAGTCTTTTACGCAGATTAAAATACAAATTTCCAAAAAAAGGCAAGTCATAGATAATAAAAAAGAAAGGATAATAAAGGAAAATATATCGTCGATTAAAATAATAATTATTTTCAACCTTGCGACATAATATCATAACTGATCTAACATAATCACATCAGTTGACTTCCCGCCTTTGTGTGTTACTACAACCTTCGATACTAATGACTGTAATTCAAAGTGATTTGAATTTTAATTATATTTGTTACTTTAGTCATAACAGTGAAAGAATAATTTTTAGCTAAATTTAAAGAGAAAATGACGAATTACGTTTCTCTTTGTTATGTTTATTGTAAAATTTATCTTGCAGCGCGACAAAAAATACATATTTACTGAACTTCTACAGAAGCTAATAGTGATGCTTTTATTCTCACGATATCTTAGTTTTGTTCTAAGTCGCCAGGACGAAAGCAACATTTCAAATACTAGTGAAAAACTAAATCGTAATCAAACATAAACTTTCTTTCATATTCTTTCATGTGATGCTTAAACCTGGATGAACAAAGGTGCTTTTTGAATACACAATCTATTTTTTTTCATGTTCACGAAGTAATTAGCAACTGAGTCTATTTATGTAAGAGTGTTGGAATATAATGAGGTACTCATTTATTCATATTGTTCAAATATTACGTTATAATTAATAAGTTCTTCAGGAGCATACTATAAATTACTTAAAAAATTGTTAAAACCTGTTATAGCTATAATATAATACTTACAATGAGAGTTTTTCTACTGATGGGAATCTGACGTCATATAAAAAACTATTTTCGGTAACAGTATTTGTTAAAATTTTTTTAAAATTTGATTAAATTTGAAGAAATTACAAGTAACGAACACATCAATCGAACACGTTGAAACTATAATGCAAAAATCTAAATATGTAACACAATGGAAAAAGAAATTTTTAATCCAATGTGTGTTTGAATGTGAAATAAATCTACAACAAACGCGATATACAAAATATGTCCAGAAAGTAAATGTGAATTATTGTAGAATACTCAATATATTAGAATAAATAATATCTAACTGATTGGTGTCTGTTTTGAAATTTATAGCATTAATATTATTATTAATATATACCATTTCTAAGAAAAGTATTTTTTATAGCTATTTAAAATCAGTGACTTTATTTCATGCTGTATGTAGGTAGTGCACGAAATGCCATATTATTATAAAGTTTGTGTTCGGAAAACGTGCTCATAAAGAAATCCTTATTCTTAAATATAGCATAGCAATTATCCATCTACGTGGCGAGTTAACTATTGACCCATTTTCATTCAAGGGAAATTTAACACAAAGATATTTATTGATTTTACAAAATACCTTGTGTGTAAGTCTTGTTTGAGGAGGATCGGTGTCCTGGGTGTCCTGCTCATAATGCTGCTATTGCGTGAGAATATTCGAACATTATATTTAATAACGGATTAAAAACCAATTGGCTGGACTGCTAGAATGCCATATGTAGCTCTTAATGATTTTTCCTTTTGGGATTATCTAAAATCGTCCACTTTCAATTTTCAGAAGAACAAAACCGCTCGTACTATAGCGGACTTAGCAAATATTCCTCATTGTATGAAAACTATAATTCAAACAGTGTTGGCAAAATTTTTTCATGAGATTAGGACAATACACTTTTCAAATAAGAGATCGTTGCTCGCTTTGAACATCTATTTTTCTTTTTGAGTACATAATTGTTATTCAGTTTTTTTAAAATAATATTAATTATTTAATTTCGTTTAGTTTCTTGAGAAAAGTTATTAATATTTAGTTTCAAGGTTTTTTATTTACTATTTTGCTATAAATTAGGTTTGTTCCTTATATTTCTATATAACTATATTATTTTCAATTTGATAACCTGAAGTTATTATTTGATATCAGCCTCATCAACTGTTAATATTTACAAGTGGGCTTCTTTGGCCATCTTTTTTTCTTGAACTATTAACTTATCCATTACTTTCAATGCATTGTAAAATATAGTTTGTAGTAGCAAAACTTAATAATAAAGCATTTGCTATACGCTGTAATATACCTGTATGTGTATTACATATGCACTTCTATTGTTAACAAATTAATAAAAGTAGAGCACCATTTTCCAGTTCTTTGAAGTAGGCAATTGAAGAGGCGACAAATCTCTTGCTTTGGTTAAGTAAAGCTTTAGGTATCTCACCACCGAAATTAATCAGTATATAGTCCTGATAAGAACTATTGAAAATTCACAACACAGATTACAAATAAAAGAAATATAACTAAGATAACTCGGGAAATACAAATAAAGTCTTATGACAGAAGTGATAACGTGTTGTATTATTATTGATTGTAATTACCGATAACACCGCCTTCTAGAAATTTAGTGATTCAGCAGAAGAAAACATTTTATTTTATTTAAAAGTATAGTTTAAATAATTTGTTCCTGTGACATAAATCTATATAAAACACATATAAGTTCAATTACACAAGTGAAATAGTTAATTAAAAATAATGAATATTATTATATTACATTATAAATTGCTATCAATTGTTACTATAACTCTACCATTCTATTAAAAGTCATAATCATTTGGTATATACGCTAAATTCATATATTTGTCTTTAATTCATTTATTTAAACAATTAAAAAAATCTATATTTGATCTTTAATATGATAGATGTTACACCGTAGGAAACAGGGAACCAATTCATTATTTTATTCTTTTTTATTAATTCTATTGCTATTATTAATGAATATACACATTTTTTGAGGAAATTAATTTCGTTTTTTGAGAAAGCTAATAGATCTACTGTAATATGCAGAGAATCGTGTTTGAAAAACCTATTTCATAATGTAAGGGAATTATAACGAGCCGTGTAAAGAGTTTGTAGTGATGACCAAAGTTGTTCTTTCGATGGATGCGGCTCATCAGTTCTGTATCTTTGTAGAAATACGCTTCAGGTTTAAATGAATCGTACAAATTTCGTAACCCTACCTACTATACGTATGTTAAATTATGTATATAAAATGACACGTTCTATGATGAAACACGATCAGCACTATACAAAGTGATTGATTGATACCATTCGTTACACATATTGGGAAAAGTACTTTATTGTCTTTTATAAATATTTTAAGGTAAATTTAAGAGCTCATGTTCTATTCAAAGAAAATATAATTGCTATGGCTGCACTTTCTGTTAAGTCAGAAATCTCTAACAACTGTTTTATTTTGGAAGGATGTAGTTTTTATTGCATATTTGAATTTCAAAAGATACACTTTCTTAAGCTTTCGCAATACACAAATTCAACAATTTTTTATTATGATGTTTTTATTTTTGATAAATATTATATAGGGTGTTCATAAAGTAGTTACGAGTAGGTGCCCCATATTAAATACAATGCCTCTTATGTTTCGTATTCGAATGCAGAATTCTATACCTATCTTCAATCCTTTTCGTGTCATAGATGGTTTTTTGTTGATTTTGGTACAATGAGCCATAAATTGTAAAGATTGTTAATAGATAGCTATGGAAGTGACAGAATCGACAGGATCTATAGGATATTTACTGTGATATATATGAATAAAATGCGGCCAAATATAGATGTAAATTTATAGATCTAAGTCAAAAACGTTACAAAATACTTATGCAAATCCACATTCACATACACTAATGTATTTCTTACATCCTTAAACTTTGCTAAAAATGAAATGACTTTCAACCGATTATCAATGCTCGCCAAACTTCAATTTCTAGTTACGTGGGAGTAGCTAAGAAAGTGCCAATATATAAGTCAAAAGCAGTTAATTAGAAGTTGGTCAGAATGATTGTTAAAAAGTATCAAGTACTTAGAAAAAGTTGAAGACTTTGAATTTAAAACATTTCTCGGTCTACTTTGGCCTAGGTATAATCTTCCTAGCAGGAAAATAATCTCTGAAATCTTAATTCCACAGTTACATAACAAAACTATGGAAACTGTAAAATTAATAATTGATCGAGTTCAGACTATTTGCGTTACTACAAATGGATGGACTTCAAAAAACAAGCAAAACTTTTTGGTTAACACGGCATTTTGGATAAATGGTCTTAGCGAATTATGTTCTAAGCTATTAGAATACGTAGCATTTGATGGGCATCATACATTTGAAAATTTACAAAAATTTTTGTATCAATACGCTAAAACTCCTTCTCCAGGAAATAACTCAAATGGTCCATATATTAGTAGTTTTTTTTAATCCATACATTAGTAGATTTCAAAATTGAGAAGGAAACGAACTCGTGTTAACAATCTACATATTTAGACCAAAGAACCAAATATAGGTTCTTGATGATACTGTGGTATATAATAAGGCTTGCAATATTTTAAATGAAAAGGTATATGTACAGGCAATGTACAAAAATTCAGATTACACATCAACGATTTTGGATGCATCTGTTTCAAAGGTATTTCCACGATCTTATGGGAAGAATTTGATGAGGAAATAACGAAAATTAATGCTTCGTCCAATCTAAGTGCAGTAAAAGATGCTAACGTTGGAAAATAGTTGCAAAAATCTGTTATTAGTAGCTCAGAATACCTATTATGTACAAACGAAAGAAAAATGTGAATACCAGATTTTATAGTTTACTGGTGAAAATATTTGTGTTTTATTGCTAACTTCAATTCCATATGAATCTTTCCAAGTGCAGGACAAACATATTCAGAAAGAGGAAACCGTTTGAACTAAATTAGAAGTATAAACATTCGGATTAAACAACTAAAGCTTTACTTACATGATTAATTAAAAAAAGTAATTAATGTTCTATAAACAACAATTTTTTTGAAAATGTTTTTATCAACAGCCGTTTAAATCGCTTTAAATATATTGTGTTGGTTCCTGCTTATTAATGGCTTCATACCTCCTGGTTCGTTAAAAATACATCGGAACTTCTGAAGTAGGAAACTATGATGTTCATGTTTTAGGCCCGCTTTCAACATATATATGCACATAATGTATACGCATATATATAAGTCTCTCTCTCTCTCTCTCTCTCTCTGTGTGTGTGTGTGTGTGTGTGTAAATAGGTATATGGTAATGTAAATCTGAGTATTCTCCTTGAAATTGTTAGGCGTCTTGTTAGGTTTTTAGGTTCTTATAAAAACGTTTCGACGAGGCCTTATTCATCATTTTCACCTAGAAACGGGAAATTGCAACTTTCTGGGGAAATAAAAATTGTCGAGACACGTGATTGGATACCAGGCAGTTTCAAAAATTGCAACATTAAAATGGAGAATTTTTTGGAAACCTTAACAGAGAAAAAAGAGTTCCTTTCTACCGAATCAATGTGTTTTCTTCTTAATGAAAAACGTATTTGTTTCTTTGTAACGCATCGATTTTAGCTCTGCGCAAATGGACGTGAAGAAATTACCAGTCAGTATTATAAAGTGTTGTATCTTATTTCGTTTTTCGTTAGGACGTCTTATATTGCTAGAACGTTTTGGTTTCATACGTATACATGCTTTGAACGCTATCTGTATTCAAAGTCTTTTCATCAATCAGAATACGAAGGTTGTCGAAAACGTAACTTTTTTATTTTTCATTATAATTAATCATTTATCAATAAAGAAAAGATCAATCATTTATATATTGTCTGTTTTCTTTGATAAGCTTTTTACATCTTTTACGGAGTGCTATACTTCCTAGTTTATAGAAGGGCCTATTTTCATTGATGAAAAATATTACAAGGTACTGATTCACGGTTTCATTCGCCACGCAAGCTTTGAAGAGAACAAAATAAGTAGAAGTCTGAAGACGCAAGGTCCGGCGAGTATAGTATATATAATGGATGTGGCTGTACATTTTGCACAATATTTAATAATTTTAGACGAGCGGCTAAACAGACAATTATTGAGCTCTGGATGTTTTTGGATGAAGAATTCACTCAAACTATCCAATTGTTGACAGTACACACTTGAATTATTTTCGTTTCTAGGTAGAAGCTCGAAAAATTTGGTAACTTTAAAGTCCCGACACACAGCATAATCTTCCGACTCATCTGATCCAGGCTAAGTGTCCACACTTTTGTAAACAATCTATTTCTCATCACCGGTTGTCAATCACTTCAACATCCTTGAATTAATGATAAGTAAATATAGAGTTTTCTGATGTAGTTTAGATATTTTGTTTGGTCCTGAAGGTTTAAATGATGGACATCTAAATTTTCTTCCATATACGGTGAATTTGACTCAATTTCATTCACATTCCTCAGTGAATTTGGTCTAACTGAAACGACATTATGATTAAAATCACCAGCACGGAATTTTGTAAATCATCATTGACATTAACGTTCTTGCAGAGTACTTTACACACGTCCTTTCTTTTACGGAAATAAAAGAGTAAAATATGGCGAAAATGCATATTTTTGTCTTCCATTTTCAACATTTTATAAAATGTAAAATCGTTCATTTTTTCCCCATAATGTCACATGATTTAGCGCTTCATCTGGAGCTTACAACTGATGAGTGAGAACGAATATTAGCGCTGTCAGGAAAAGAAAGCTATATCCAACTAAGGCCTACGGTTAAAATGCCGATAATTACTTGGCTACAGGGAAGTGCGATAGTTGATGCTCCCTTGAGAACACTAAGTGCGATCCCCTATATTTATTCTCAATCAGTCCAGCGGAGTTTCGATCAGATGTACTGTTATTTCCCTTGCTGCTCGTGCAAATACAACAATAAAGATACGAAGTATCTTTTGGTGCTGTTTACACGTGCAAAAGCTGAATCCAAATTCTTTTATGGAAAAAAACAACCAGTGTCACCTACAAGGGACAAGGGCGAAGAGGTAATGAGTCCAATGTCCGACGGAGAGACTCAATCAGGTGGGTGATCTAGAATTTCTAAAATTAAAGTACAAAAGCTGATGAAAAAGAACGAGGATTACATAAAGGTCAACGGGATCATAATCAAGGCTAACTTTAACAGATGTATGTAAAAAAGCCATGAGAGTCCGGAAAGATATAAGGACCACAATAGCTCTGAAAAGGTTCCAGAAGTAGATTTCATGCACACCTTAAATAAACTAATGTAGAGCTAATTTTAACATGAAGGTAGATACGAATCAAGCCCTTGCAAAAACAAACTGGCGTCATCTGTCGTAAAAATTTCTCACGAATTTTCTGACGACCCAATGGTTTAGCTCTAAAGCATAGAATATTTAATGTTTTTCATTACCTTTATAAAAAATTTTTGAATTCGTAACATCATTAAAAAAATGATAATGAATTTAGTTGCGGAATATATGAATTTATAATTTCATTTAAAAAATAAACTGAAATAATTGGGTGCTATGTGAAAGAAGTATCCCAAATGCTTATTTCTAATTTCACGTAAATGTGTTTTATCAATTGTCTTAGTGATTCCATTCCAATTATATAACTTAATTCTCACTTTCCATTTTTTACAAAAAAATAATAAATTTTCAATAAATTAGGAGTACTTTCTTCAACAGACTTTTTTGGCAGTCTGTCTTTTAGTTAAAATTTCATATATTTATATTAATTTAAAACTTTAATGTTAGCTGTATACATTAGATTTATAATTTTATTGACGTTTATCGTTTGGTTAGCTATTCAGTTTTACATTATTTCATACATGTACTGGAACTAAATTGGAAAAGAAATAAGATAATGTAGTATAACATAAATGTAAATAATGCGTTTGTGGTGCAGTCGGAATTAAAATCAGATTGAACCGTATATACATTAACACAACACAAACGTTATTAAACCAATGCACCTGCTTCACAAATAGTGCAGGGTACATTGGTGTTTTATGTAGACATGTGTTTAATTAGTTACGTATGATTAATTTAGAAAATTTATTGTGGTTATTTTTTCATAGACCTATAAATGAATAATGTGTAAACTAAACCAGAATAACTGAATATTTAATTCTTTTTCTCAAAAAGGGCGCGATTTTGAAAAGAAAGAAAAAATTCAACGGTATAATTGCAATACATGTTTTTTATACGGCACGCCACTGATATAGATATAACATGCTTTTAAGGAAGCAGGTGGCCATCCATTTACTTTTAATAAATTTCTTTAATGTGATTTGTAAATTATGTATATAAGCAGACACTGTTGTTTTCAACACGATTAACGAAAAGATAATGGGTTGGCAACTAAGTACTTTAGGTTTTGTAGTATAACATAAAACATTTTTTTTAAACAAAGAATAGTTTTTAATCAATTATATATTTTCCATTTTGCCCAATGACCTTTTGCCATCTTTCTTTCAGCTGCATGATTCCGCGCTCATAAAATTTCTGGTCCTTATCAGCAAAAAACTGAACCAGGTGCGAGTGAAGGTCATTGTCATTTGTGAAAGTTTTACCTTTTAAAGAATTCAGCAAACTTCGAAATAAATAGTAATCAGATGGTGCTAGATCAGGGCTGTATGGGGGATGTGGCATCACTTCCCAGCCAAGCTCCAATAGTTTCCCACGAGTTGCCAAAGATGTGTGAGGCCTTGCATTATCTTGGTGGAAAACTGCACCTTTCCGATTTGACAATTCTGGCCGTTTTTCTTTGATTTGCTTCATCCAGTTTTATTAATTGTTGACAGTAAACATCATAATTGATCGTTTGGTTCCTTGGAAGCAGCTCAAAAAACACAACACCTTTGTAATCCCACCAAACTGACAGCATGATCTTTTTTGGATGCAATTCAGCTTTCGATGTGGTTTGAGCTGGTTTATCGTGTTTGCTCCATGATCGTTTTCGAACTATGTTACTGTACAGGACCCATTTTTCATCACCAGTGATGATTTTTTTTAAGAAAGGGTCGGTTTCATTTCGTCTAAGGTGCATATCGCAAAAGTTGATTTTTTGTGTTAAATGAATTTCTTTCAATTCGTGAGGTACCCAAATATCAAGCTTCTTAACTAGCCCAAGACATTTTAAATGTTTTGCAATTGTTGTGTGCGATACATGTAGCCTCTCCGCAACCTCTCGAACAGTTATATGACGATCCTCTTCAATTATGACTTTGATTTGGTCATCATCAACTTCAGTAGGTCGACCAGAACGTTGCTCATCTTTGAGGGAAAAATCTCAAGAACGGAATTTTTTATACCAATTCTGAGACGTGCGCTCTGTTAAGCAATTAGCACCATAAACTTCACATATCTTTTTGTGAGCCGCAGCAGCTTTCTTTCCTTTACGGAAATAAAATAGTAAAATATGTCGAAAATGTTCGTTTCTGCACTCCATTTAAAATTAAATAATAGCTTTAATAAAAATCACGCACTACTTGCTTCTGAAGTTACGTCAATGTGACAAGTATCACGCGACAAACGGTAAAGTACAACACTAACATACGTTATAAAAAAAATAAAGCAACGCTCTCTATCAGTAAAAACCGAAAGTACTTAGTTGCCAACCCAATACTTGAAATACTGTGTAAAAAAATTTGATTTCTACATATTTTTTAAGTAGTTGTGACATCTATCGTAGTCAGCTTACGTTACTTAAAGACAAGAAAATAAAGAATTATAAAAATACCAACACAATTTGGTGACAAATATCCGGTAAAACATTGCGTGTTGTTATAAAAATAAGTATAGGCAGTACAAAATAGTAAAATTTATTAGTTTTGAAACAAATAATAAACAGTTTTCTGACTAAAAAATATAATTTACTCTCTGCATTGCGTTTGGTAAAAGTTAGAGGTGCTTATTTAATATATACGGCTAAGAATTGTAGTTGTTATTTATGTACATTTTTAATAGTTAGTAAGTTATTGAACAAACATTACTTTTGTCAATTTTAAATTGCTGAATATGTATGTATACTCAAGAATAATTATTTCTTAAGTTTAAGCTTTATTTTTCGAGGCCTTTCTACAGGATTATAATCTACTCATATATATATATATATATATATATATATATATATATATACACGCTAGTCACAGTGTTGTCGATTTCTAAAATTTGTGTCACCAAAATTTACTTACCCAAATTCTCATTTTGGGTTTACACTGTTTTTAGCGAAAAGCTCTGTTCATTATAATATATGCAGATCAGCTGCTTGAAGTTCGTCTGTATTAGCGAGTAAGTGTTAGTATAATATTGTTTTGCAGTAGCTAATGTGCGATGAACTGTTACACACCGGTCGGTTTCTATTTATAAATGCGATCATTCCGCGCGGTCTGTATTTCTCACGTCACACGCCGGCGTTTAGTATGACGTAACCGACGTCACGCAGTTGAACAGCCGCTATTCGGATACTCGGTTGTAAGCGGGATCTCAACACTTCGCGATCCGATGTTTAAAATGTTGAAATGCAGTAACGCAGCTATACAATATGTATTCGTATATACATACATACATGTACATCTGTGCATGTAATAGTAGTTATACTGTTATCTAATTAATGTATGTTACTTAATCGTGTTTGTGGATGCCTTTATTTTTTAACGCTCTTTAGCCATTAACAGTATGAAAACTGTTATTTATGTGCGCTATATGGGAAATATATAATTAATGCAGTTGCTTATTAAAATAAACTTTTCTATTTCGTGTCAGTTACATGTACATATACTTAACGGTACATCTTTTAGTAAGGCTATGATATTCATTCTCAATGAGTTAATTCGTTTTTTTTTTGTTGTAACAGTATAATGGAGGATGCTATATACTAAATAAATACTAAAAATTATTCATTTATAATAATTTGAATATGTTAATTGATTGTAACTTAATTTAAGTAATTAAAAATTTTAACTTATTTTTTTAGTTAATAAAATTCTAATGGAAATTATTTTGTCTAGTTTTAAAAATAAAAATGTCGTTTACTATTAAAACTTAATTTTCTATTGAAAAAGGAAATAGGTAACTAAAGTAATACGTATTTTGTGCTCCTGTTTACATAAAAAGCTCAGTAGCGTGACTATTATTTTTGTTCCCCAACTCCCAGCGAGTACTCTCTTCTTCTCTACTTTTATGCCGATTGGACATGCCGCTGAGGATTCTTTACACAAGGGGGCTGCATTCCAGAAAAAGCCAGGAATTAATGTCTACTGCCTGATAAGAGTCAAAGTTACCAGCACTTTTAGCGTATCTACCATGGAACACCAATGGAAGTAGCCCCATAGTTGAGAGCCACAGACACATAAGTTCATTGGTTAGTACTCTTGGTACACCCTTAAGGGAAAACCAGGGGTTAAATTTTCGATAAATCTCTGCCTCACAGTCATACTCAGGTTGTTTAATACGTGTGGTATATGCAACTGTGACAAGAATGATCAATCATGGCTCTCCAGACACCGCGTAATCCTTGACTAAGAAGTCAACCTTCCCTAAATTCGGTGCAGGCTTTGGCGCGGTGAGTTGGAGCATTATCGTGATGGAGGAACCAGGTGTCCATTCTTGACTTTGGCCGCAGGCACTGTTCAGTATACCACTTAGCTGTGACTGTCTTCTGTGTGTCCAAAACGATGCGTTCCACAATCCCACTCGATTTGAAAAATGCAGCTAACATTTTCTTCCTTATAGTTCAAGATTTTCTGACAGCTACGGGTGTGTCCTCATCATCCAAGGCCTAAACTTTATTTTGAACTTTGGTCGGCACATCGTAATAGTACAGCCAAGTCTCGTCACCTGTCACGATGTTGTTCACATACCGAGATTATCCCTTATTAAACTTTTTTCTTTTTTCTTCACGTACAAATGATCATGCGGAATCGAACTAATTGCTGGTGCATTTAGGCTTGAAGTACCCTATCTGTTGATATGTCACTTGCCAAACATTTTCCTCACAGTAGTAACGTTTTCCTCCGTAACTGATGTTCGTGGCCTTCCCGGCCTCTCAGCGTCCTCCACAGTTAAATTGCCCCTTGGGAATTCTCTATACCACCTGAATATTGTTGTGCGATGTGGACAAACATCACTTAGTGCAAGAGTCATTTCTTCGAAGAACTGGTCTATATTTAAACCACGCACGAAATTATAACACAAAACTGCCCTTACCTTATTTCGTGACCACGATGCCTTTGCAAGCAATTTACACTCTCACTGCTAATGAATAGCTGAGCCCATCGAGATGGCGCGGCGACTACTATGCACGTATGAACTTGTCTCAACATGCAGCAACAAGCAGCTTCCTACGATTTATTGTTGCATCATATTGCAAAACTTTCCTAGTACCCTTTGTATACAACAGAATTTTGCAACTCGAGAACGTTCAAATGCGATGGAGGAAATGCAATGACTTTTAAAGCTCTGGTTAGATGATCTAAAGCAAGGTAGTGTTCCATTAAGGTTTTCTATTATGCAAGAAAAGGCTAAACAAATTCACATACAGCTGACATATACTATAGGGAAAAGTTCAAACGCTGAAACTTTCAATGTAAGTTGAGGATAGCTTCGAAGATTTAAAATTCGAGCCAAATTACAAAACATCAGTGACCGGTGAAGTCGTTAGTGCTGAAGTTAACGGGGCAAATGATTTCTTGGATACCTTAAAACGATGATAGAAGATGGAAACTACTGTGCGCAACAAGTGTTTAATGTCGACCAGATGACATGTTTTAAGTACACTTATGTAAGCATTTACTTTATTTTTGTATTACATTTTTGTCTGCAACAAAAATAAATTATTTCAGTTATTAATCATTTTCATTTTTTAGTTTTAGAAACCTAACATGGATAATTGTAAAACAGACAGCTGAAAGTGCAAGTTAGGCAGATCTGTACGTTCTTATGGATATTGTAGTAAATTAATTTGTGCTTATTAGTGCACGTGCGTTAAGCGAGCTGTACGTAAAATGAGTGCTGCCTGTACATTTATTCTCCACGTTAACACTAATTTAAAATGAATAGAAGTTTTTTCATCTCATGACAGTTCTAACAGGGTAAGGTTATGGAAATAAATAATATTTAAATTTTAAATGTTTTTCAAAAGCAAATTTACGTTTAGGGATTGACAAATTGAATCATAACATTCCATGCAACGCTTAGTAAATCTTGTCTTCCATTTGCTAGAACTAGACTTAAATAAAACGAATTTTGAATTTTTAATTAATATTTTGTAAACATTTTAATAATTTTCTAGGTCTAAGATCGATTTTTTGTGCTTTTATTAGAAGTAAACTGTACTGTACATATAATCAAAAACACTTTCAAATACTTAAATTAAAAGAACGATGGCTTTTGCTTGAAAGACAGTTTCTCCAATCTTTAAGCGACAATAGAGGAACATTAACGCGATGCTAGTTTTGAACTTGAATGATATAGATCCTGTTGTATTTTAAGTCAAGTGGATTTTGTTGTCCCGATTCATACTTTACGTACTGATTAACATTATTTTGATCCTATAATTTTTGCAGAAATATTTTTAATATCGTAAATTTTTAAATTTCTTCTGCTTAACTTTTATTATAATACATTTTATGTTTACCCTATACAGTACATATAAAGGGTACTAGGAAAATTTTGTAATACAGCTTTGTTTATTTAATTTCTTCAAAGTAATTTCCTCTATATTCAATACACCTCTCCATCCTCGAAAACCAATCTTTAAACTAGTTCTGCCAAGTTTCACTAGGGAGTAAAGCACACTCGTTGTCCCAAGCCCGCAGAAGGTTCCCATTACTGGAAAACCGCCTCCCTATTAGCTTCATTTTCACATGTGGGAATAGTGCAAAGTCACAGGGAGCAAGATCTGGACTGTAGGGAGGGTGCTCGAGAAGTTTTAAGAAGATTCTTCATAGTTCCAATGACTTTAGGCAGGCACTGTTCGGTATACTACTTAGCTGTTACTGTCTTCTGTGTGTCCAAAACGACGCGTTCCACAATTACACTCGATTTGAAAAATACAGCTATCATTTTCTTCTTTACAAATCGGGATTTTCTGACAACTACGTGTGTGTCCTCATCATCAAAGACCCAAGCTTTGTTTTGAGCTTTGGTCGGCACATCGTAATAGTACAGCACAAGTCTCGTCACCTGTCACAATGTTGTTCACATACCGAGATTGTTCCTCATTAAACTTTTTTAGCATCTCCCAGCACCAAGTTACACATCGTGTCATCTGCTCTTCAGTCAGTAGATGCGGCACCCAGAGAGAATAAAATTTCTTCACGTGCAAATGATCATGCAGATTCGAACGAATTGCTGGTGCAGTTAGGCCTCAAGTACCCTCTATCTGTTGGTAGGTTACTCGCCTGTCCTCGCCAAGCATCCACAGTTAAGTTTCCTCTTTGGAATTCTCTATACCACTTGAATATCGTTGTGCGATGTGGACAAACATCACCTAGTGCAAGACTCATTTGTTCGAAGCACTGGTCTATGTTTAAAGCACGCACGAAATTATAACACAAAACTGCCCTTATCTCATTTCGTGACCACGATTACATCACAATTTCTTTACAATCTCACTGCTAATGAATAATTGAGCCCATCGACATGGCGCGGCGGCTACTATGCACGTATGAACATGTCTCAAAATGCAGCAACAAGCAGCTTCCTACGATTCATTGTTGCGTCATATTGCAAAACTTTTCTAGTACCCTTTGTATACGCATATGCGCACATACTTTTTATGTTATGCGGTAATTGATGTATGGCTGTTGGGTAATAATATTAATATCAGTATTAACGTTACAAGCTATTTATTAGTAAAACATATTTTAAAATCTTTACATTTGAAAATCTGAATATTAAACAGCACACTTATTGTTGACTGTAGCAAGTAGGAATAATTTCAAGTAGAAAAACCGTTTGCGTCATCCTATGTAATTCCAAGAAATAATTAAAATTTTAGTTCAGAAGAATAAGGGTAACAGCTTGAGCAATCCTTCACTAGTTTTGGTGTTATTCTGCAGAATAACTATTCTTTTCACTTACTTGCAAATCAACACTTGAAATGTAATAGTAATATATATGCAATATATTTCTTAAGTGTGACGTGAATAAATGTATAGAGGGATTCCAGTTATGTTGTTAGATGTAGTTAATCATCTAAGGAACATTTTTAGTACTCAGTACTTTATTCCACTATATTTGTATCTTTATGTTTTGTATCTTTTTACCTTAATAAATTTGAATTATCTTATTTAAATGTTTTATTTTTATATGACATAATTAGTTACATTGGACAATCGGCAATTACAAGTGCAGATACTGTTCCTAATCATACATTATTATATTTACATAATTTTCATTAACTTATTATACTTATGTTTCTTCTTAAAAATATAAAAATGAAAGATAAAGAAACAAATAATGTGCTACACTCCACCTATGCGTTATTCAATAATTATACTTTGAAAAATGCAAAATGCGTATCGAAATCAGGCTCTTTTCGATATTGTTTCATTGCTTCATAATTACGATATTAGCAATGTAAAACAGAAGAAAATAATTTATAAGAGTGAAACGGCCAAAGAAACGCCATACGAGAGTTAATAAATAATAAGATAATCCTGATAAGGTCAAAAAAAGCAGTAAAATTTAGACACCACTAATGTAGGTAACGGAGAACGTCACAATTTCCTTGATTTGTTTCATTACCAAACATTATTTCCATGACATTTAATTGGTTTATTTGTATTCAAAAATGATATTCGATTCTTTATTCATTTACTATTTCGTACTTAATGAAACACTGCTTAACTTGGGAATAAAATTTCAATTTACAGTACCTGTGACGTTTAATGTTAATTTGTTTTATAGAAAATACATGTATTAGATTTATTAAGTGTCCATATATAACCAACATAAATTTTATTTTGAAATATTCCTGTTGTGTAGTAATAAAGCTTTGATTAAATGATCATCGCGCTAGGTAAAAGAAAAATTTTTTTATGTTAATTTCATTTTTAATATGATATAAATTAAAGACCTAAATAAAAATAAATATGTCCAAAATCACGAAAAAGGATAACTAAATTAACAATATTATATGCGCTTCTATATTTGGTAGGATAATTAAACTACGATCCAATTACTCATAATTTGGAACTATTACATGTAACTTTGAAATTAGTACTTACCGTCCCGACTCATACCCAGTCGCAGACATTTTTGAAGGCGACAGTACTGGCATCTGTTACGATTAACTCTATCCACCACGCAGTTCTTATTTCTAGGACACTGATAGTTGACGACTGAACTCTGCGACCTCCGAAAGAAACCTTTGCAACCCTCACAAGTTATGACACCGTAGTGCACGCCACTACTTTTGTCCCCACATACTTTGCACGGGATTATTTCAATTTGTGCTGAAAAGAAAAAAATATATTAAAAATGTATTCGATTTGATATTTAATTAATTTTTAAAACGTTAATTGAAAAGTGGAATTAATATATCTGCACTTAGATGTGAATGAATAATATTCGAATAATATTTTAGATGTTATCGATAAACGAATGTTAGAAGAAAACGAAAGGTCTAAGGTTTAATTCAATTTTCCGCACTTGTAGCATGATCATCTAAGTTAATAACAATTACATAAAATCATATCAAGTATAGAGATTATAATAAAGAAGACATTAAATTTAAAAAAAATGAGTGCTACCGTAAGTGAGATAAAGCATTTTATCATGTCGTGTTTTTCAAGCCCCTATTGTATAGTATACTGTCAGCCATTAGACAGTTTGAAGGAATCTAACCTACTAAACGTATGACAAAAATACGCCATGACTTTTCTGACATCTTTAAATAATAAATATTATATGAATTGAAAATATTGTCAAACAAATAGAGCGGGCCGCCGAAAGCGAGCTCTCTATATGTTTTGGTTATTTAATCAATCTACAAAAACGTACTTATCAATTTTTACCCTTAAGTGAGGATGCCTTCCATCCCAATCATTTTAAATGGAAATACTGGTTAAATATGTTTTTGAAATCTATAATCTACATCTATGATTTAATTGTTAAAACGGTTTTTTATTTTTGAATTTCGAGTTAGTAATTTGGGAATAATACAATTAAAAAAAATTATAATCCAAAAACAGTTATATACATATGGTACATACTTGCTAACGGATTAAATATTGAAAATTTCTACTATCAACTTCCCTACAATAGTACTGTCCAAAATGTTGCCGCAAATTTTGTAGCTTCCGGAAGTAGCTGAACTGCATTTGTTCGTAATATATCTGCAATACATTGTTGTACATTAGATTGCATTAAGTTTACCTTTAGATAACTCCACAGAATATCTGACAACATTTTGAACAGCACTTACGAGTGTAGGCATCCATATTTTAATAGCAATTTTCGGGTGATTTTTGTATACACTTCATCTATGTGCTGTATTTCATAATAGCATCTGATATACAAATAATGTCACAAGTAAAATGTTAAGTGTACTTTTGACATTACCCGTATATCAGTCAGTTGGTGGTAGATAACTTCAACATTTAAGCCGTTAACAAGCGAATAACTGTTTTTTGATTAGAAATTTTTAAAACTATTATTCAAAACTACTGGCTCAAATTTCAAAAACCGTTGCAACAATAAAATTATAGGCTACAGCTTAACCTTTAGTTCTATTCAAAATTATTGGAACGAAAGTCATTCTTACTTTAGGATTAATTTAACGCCACTGTGTATTTAAGATTAGATTCACTATTCTTCTTCTTCTTTGGTATTAAAATTTTTTGATACCTTGAACCTTGAATTGATAATTGAAATTAAAATGAACTTAAATATTGGCTAGTAAATTTGACGGAGGCTGTGGTTGATTAACTTAATCACTTAAGGTATATATATATATAGACAAAACGTACACTGGTCAAATTTTCACATAAAAAGTTAGAATATTGTCGGAATTTTAATTTTAATTTGTATCGATCATATTTAGTAAATTGGCCTTCAACCAATAGCGAAGATAAAATTTAGTAAAGCATAGAATCCATTGTATAATTCATGTAAACTGTATATTTATCGAATCCAATCTGATGAGAGATTTGAATGCTAATTTAGATTAATTTTACTAATGATTTATACATTAATTAGGTCAATGTTACTATAGATCTATATACTATCATAGTATTGTTAATTTTACGTCACTGATTACTTGCTATCATTAGCAAGTAATCAGAATAATATATTGATTACATACGAACCATTAGATTAGTACCACTAAAAAGCTATATACTATACATAGTAGTATTTCTCATTATTGATTACATACCACCAACCCTTTGATCACTAAGGATCTATATACTAGTATTGCTCACTTAAGTCCTTGATTATGTGCTAGTAATTAGATTGGTATTGTTGAAGACTTATATACCAGGATTGTTCAATTAATCCTTGATTATATGCCAGTACTTATATTCATATTTCTGAGGAGTTACATACCAGGATTGTTCAATTAGTCCTTGATTATAAGGCAGTAATTAGATTGATATTTCTGGGGACCTACATACCAAGATTGTCGGACCAGTTCTCGATTATATGCTACTAATTAGGTTGATATATTTTGGGGATTTATATACAAGGATTGATCATTTAGTCCTTGATCATATGCTAGTAATTAGATTAATATTTTTGAGACATTATATACCAGGGCTGTGTATTTAGCCCTTAATTTCTTGCTAATAAATGAACCGATGGTTGAAAATGAATTTTTTTCTTCCATTATTGCCTTTACAGTTTTTATTTTGTGTTTCCCTAAATTTGGCTATTGGCGCGTATTTGAGAATACATGCGCCTCCTAAGGACTCTTATACAGGAATCCCCCTAATCTCTGAATTAACTGGCTAGTTTCTTCCTTAGGAGTAGTGAAGGATTATTAGTTTTTTTTAATGGTAACTACACTAGGGTGGGGGGGGGGGCATAACAAAGTATTTCAGATTCAAATTTAGTGGCCTATAATAGAAGTGATACTTGAAAAATTAAAATTATTCATTGTGTAATCAAATCATACGATATCACCGAATTGTAAAGCTGCAGAGAATCATGCTGTTAATGACAACTGAATCAATTACCTAAGCATCAACAAAATCGTAAATGACAAAAACAATATAAACATAAGTATGCTCTTTTCAGATTTAAATATTAATAGGATATAGATGAGAAGATTCAGTAATAACTATAGAAGACAATTTACTACATAAAAAAGGACCAAAATGTGCAATCTTAGAATGAAATGAATAATATATATATATATATATATATATATATATATATAATTTAGTACTAGCAACGCTATTATAACAATTAGTAATTTTGTTTCGTAACATTAGAGGGTTTCGAGATACAAACTTTGTATTAGAAAAAATGTTATTTCTCCAAACTTTAGAACATCATATCGTTACTTAGATACCTACCTACCTATGTATTTTAAATAAAAATAACAAGTTTTCTTTGACTTGATTAACATTTAACGTATCCCATAGGATTATCGAGGATTGTATATATCGACTTTTTCAGTAAGTACATACTTCGATCTCGTTCATATGACCTCCACGAGCACGCTTGCAGCGATCGATTCTTTGGAGCCAATTTCTATCACTATTTCACACATATCGGTCGGAAAGTTGGCAGTTTCGCGTTCGATATTATTCCTGAGTTCCTCTAACGTTGTCTGCTTAAACCAACAACTTAACGTAACTCCATAAAAAGAAATCCAACGACGTTAAATCGCATGAGCGAAGTGGCCATGCGATCGGACCATTCCTCGAGATTTCACGGTTACCGAACTTGTTTGACTTGCTGTATGACATGTGGCACCATCTTGTTGGAACCACATACTACTGATGTCAAGGCCATCCAATTCTGACTAAAAATAGTCTTCCAACATGCCACAATAGCGAATTCCATTGACCGCAACATGGCGATCATTGTCATAGACAAAAAAATATCCCCGGCATAAAATCCACACCACACGGTCACTTTTTGCGGTTGTAATGGAGTCTCTTGAAGCATATATGGGTTTGCAGCTGTCCAGTAACTGGAGATGATTTTTCAATTAAATTCGGTATTTTCTTCTTTAGCGGAGCCCATTCGAAGAAGTTTCGGCGCTTTGCATAAATAAGAGGCTCCAGTCCTTGAGTTAATTTGGTATTGTAAAGGTGTAAGCCAAGATCTTTACGCAAAATTGCCACAATGTGGTTTAAGAGATTCTCAATTCCTGTCAACAGCGTGGAATCCACCGATTTGGCTCGTTTTGAACCGAATCACCTACGGCTGTGATAGTTTCGCTACTTGTTGTCTCACTGGCACAGAAACATCCAATAGTGAATATTTATTTTATTATTTATATATGAGGTATCATGAAAAACGCTCAACGCGTTCGTATTAAAAGACAAAACTGTTATGTTTCTATTGGAAAAACTGATACATAAACTTATTTGGCAAAATATTGGGTCTGGGAAAAAGTTCGTGGCGTTTTCCCGATAGATGGCATTGGTTGCCGATAACTAAAGAACAACAAGTCACAGCGACACCACCGAGGGCTCGTTTTTTAGATGACCTTCCGAACGTTAGTTTGAGCGTAGAAACATTGTAATCGGTGCAGTGGTTGGAAAGTTATTCGCACTTGAAAATGGAGAAGAATAATGAGAAATTTCGCTATATTCTGCAATATTATTATGATAAGGGGAAGAACGCTGCGCAGGCTTGTGATAAAATTTGTGCTGTGTACGGTGAAGGTACTTTATCGAAATCTGTTGCGCGGAAATGGTTCGCTCGCTTTCGTTCTGGAAATTTCAATGTGAAAGATGAGTCACGCTGCGGTCGTCCAATCACTGAAAAATCTGATGAAATTCTTGAAAAAGTCCAACAAGATAAGCATATCAGCAGTGTCGATATTGGCATGGAGCTAGGCATTGACCACAAAACTGTTTTGAACCATTTACACAAAGCTGGTTACAAAAAAAAGCTTGACGTATGGGTTCCTCATGAGTTGAGCGTGAAAAACATGATTGACCGAATTAACATCTGCGATGCGCTGCTGAAACGGAATGAAATCGAGCCGTTTCTGAAACGTTTAATAACCGGAGATGAAAAATGGATTACGTACGATAATCGGAAGCGTAAAAGATCGTGGATAAAGGATGGTGAGCCGTCACAAGCGTTCGCTAAGCCAACATTGACGCCAAAAAAAGTGATGCTGTGTGTATGGTGGGACTAGAGGGGAATCGTCCACTACGAGCTACTTCCAACTGGTCAGACGATTGATTCTCAACTTACTGTGCACAACTAGAGAGATTACGCCAGGCGATTGAAAGAAAACGGCCCGAATTGATTAATAGGAAAGGTGTTGTCTTCCATCATGACAACGCCCGACCACACACTTCTTTGATGACCCGTCAAAAATTGAGAGAGTTTGGTTGGGAAGTTTTGATGCACCCACCTTACAGTCCGGATATAGCACCCTCTGACTATCATCTGTTTCGATCTCTGCAGAACTCTCTCAATGGAATTAAGTTGGTTTCAAAAGAAGCCTGTGAAAACTACTTGATTCAGTTTTTCGACCAGAAACCACAGAAGTTTTTCACCGATGGGATCATGGATCTACCAAAAAAATGGCGAAACATTGTCGATAATAATGGAGCATATTCGGTTTAAATGAATTCGTCCACGCGCCATGCGGGGACCAGTTGAATTTTACTGAAAAAACGCCACGAACTTTTTCCCAGACCCAATAATATAAACGAATGATTTTATTAAACAATACAGAATAGATATCGCGTAATTGAAGTATCGTATCATTTTGTATTTATTAAGATTAACAAAAAATCATAAATAAAATCAAAATATTATTAGTCTCGAATGTCTAGATTGTTACATAAATAATGCACTAAATCAAAAACAATCTATTTTTACACATTTACTTTAATTTTTATTTAAATAAGACCGACTACGGAAAACACCTTAATAACTTATCAATTAATCTAAAATTGCTCTTGTTAAAAAAACTGATTGTAGAAAAAGAAAGTGAAATTATATATTATTTACAAAATATAATAATAATAATATATATTTTGTTATAAAAATTATATATATATATATAAATATATAATTCAAATAAAGTAGATATACTAAGATCGAATGGACCAAAATCGGCTGCTTTCAAAAAGTAGCTGTTCGTCCTTTTGCCCCATAGAAATTTTAGCAAACTATATAAAAACATATAGACGCGTAAGAGAGAAAATTAAATAAACCAAAAAATTAAAGTAAATGATACATTGACATCTTCATAAAGTCCAGCCTGCAAGATAAATATACTCGCTTAATTTCTAAGAACACTATACAATTCTTTGTTGCTCCTCCATGTGAACTGAGGCATGAAGGAATGCATTACTATGTTATAATTATAGGTTTATAAGGGCAAATGAGAGAAATAATTAAATCGAAAACATAACTACAACAAAGACGACATATAGAAGAGCACAACTCCTTAACACATGATTCCATTGATGTAACTGACGAGCAAAGAATAGTGGAGATAAGAACAGTAGGTAACAAGGAATAGCCTTACAACCCTTGACCACGTTATATGAAAATGAATGCTTAAATATTTCCAATGTGACACACTTGGAGTTAAAAGGTCTTTAAATCAAATATCTTTATAGTAAATAAGATTATAAACAACGTTTAATTAAATTCAAACCTAATGGACATATTCATCCATCTTAGGCCGCTTAAGTGTACAGGAGACGTGAGTATAGGGATGTTACTATATACATATGTATAAACTTCAAGCAAACAATCCGGACTTGCTGTAAGAAGCTAGACGCAGTTCTACAAAAGTTAACTTTTTAAACAATGCTTGCTCTCGTACGTGTATAACATCTTTAAATTATCATAATGGTTCATGCATAAATGAGAAACATGTTCCTTGGAAGGTATAATTCAGGGTCAAAGAAAGATCAAAATGGCTAGAACAATCAGAAATAGGTAAGGTGTCACTATTAATTTTTGATTTAGCATGTTCAAAGACTAAAACACATGATTTAACAGAATTGACATGTAAGGAATGATGTGAAGATTCCAAAAGTCAAATTAACATTAACCATGGAAATTGCTTCTTCAACGTTAAACGTTAAAATGAGTAAAATAATTGGATATCAGTGTACATGTTAAGTAGAACATGGGCATTGCACTAAGTTAGTACTGCATATTTTATAAAGTAATAGCCTCAGACACAAAATGCTGTCCCGTGGGGACCAGGTGAAGTATTTAGTGTTGATGATAGATGTCCATTGCAAGTAATTTGTTAAGTTCTATTAATTAGGTAGGATTGAAAGAATTTAACAATGTCTGAGCAAAAATCAACGTGAAGCAGAACTGATATAAGTACACTGTGGTTAAGAACATCGAATGCTTTCGTGTAATCAAAAAATACTAGAACAGTGACTAAGTTATCATCAATAGATTTAAAAATTTTATTGAATAATGCAAAGGTTCAATTTCCGTGAGAGAAGCTCATAAAAAAAAATTAATCGTCGTTAAACATATTATTTAATTTAAAAAAATAACCAGTTTGTCGTCTATTTCAAGATTAGTCGTTAAGTGTATGAAATGTTGATCGGTATAAACTTGCATAGTTTACTATAAAAGAGAAAGCAAATTATTCTGTTTTACAATTTATTCAGTTTGTTTTGCCTATATTATTTAAATGTATTATTTGAGTAATTTATAGCGGTATTCCTATATCTTTTTGCAGTAAATAATTTTTTCTGCGGTGTCATTTACTACTACTACTGATTGTTAACCACATTTTTTTAAAATAAAACTGTTTATCAATTTAAATATAGCTAATTATACAGATATTTTGTGCACACTAACATTTTACGTATTTTAAAATAAACAGATTTAGTAATTAATCTTTTTAGTGTGTTATTTATATTGTTAATCTTTTAATTAGAAATGTAAATGTAATTTAAAATTAAGATTTAAATTGTGTAAATGAAGCATGCACACATTGACAATTGTTTTGGCAAATTTATATAAACAAGTCTAGTCTAATGTTTTGTTGTTCAGACTGACTAGAATTTATTTTTTATAAAATCAGAGATGAACAAATAAGAATATAAATAAAATGGCTCCGTGACTGTGTTAAATAATAGAATTTGTTTATTAATATATTTTCTCTAGTCTAATAAATTGTTAGCAAACAAATTATTATTTGGAAAGTTAGTGCTAATACGAAAAAATCTCTGAAATGTAATCGCAAAGAATGTGAAATAAATTTAGTAATTTTAAATTTAGTTTTACACCATTGAGCAGTTCATTGGAAGAATATTTTATTTTATTTTCAGAATTGACATAACATGTGTTGTAATAAAATCATCTAAATTTCTACGGTGCTTGTTAATAACTCATCTAATATAACGTTTTCTCAAAAAAAAACCTTGCTAAAAAGACAACACAAAATATATATTGTTACAAGCAATTACGGCTTACATGTAAATAATAAATACCAAACGAATCGAGGGATTGTGAAAAAGCGGTGTACCAATGTGCGTGGGTTATCTTTTAAGTTTTGCATATAAAACTGGAATAAAACACTAGGCAGTTTTTAAAGACTTCATTGTTTTTCGAAGCATTCTCCACGAAGATTAATGTATTTTTGCATGTGCTCGAACAAACTCTGGAAGCAGCTGTTCCACTCGTTTGTTGGTACAGTCAAAATTGTGTTCTTGAAGGTATTGACTTTTGATGACTGGAACTTTTGACAACTTGATTTTTGGAAATGGAAAGAAATCGTTGGGACTTGGTTCGGGACTGTACGGAGGATGATCCAACAATTCGACGTTTTGTTGCAATAAAATATCAACTATCTTGTATGCTGTGTGCGAACTTGCATTCTTGGTGGAGGATGAGTCGTCGTTCGGGGTTAGTTTTTCGAAACTCAGCGATGACTTGCTGCAAACAAATGGTTGTATACCAATCGGCTGTAACAGTTCTTTGATTTTGTAGAGGAATTTTTTTACATGACCTGCTTTCGAGACAAATGTCGCGACCATCTTTTTGGAGACATTTCGAGGACGGACGACATTTGTCGGCTTTTCTTCACCTTTTTTTCTTCACCCAAATAGAAGACTGTTCTACACGTTTTTAGAGTTTTCGGCGTTTAAGCAATATAGAGTTTTTTGACACCAATTCACCTTAGATGCTTTCTGTTCAACAGATGAGGTATCCAATGAGAAACAAATTTTTTTACACACAATTTTTTATGCAAAATTTTTTGAAGTAAGGTCTTTGAAGTCCCCAATAATGCTTCAATCTGACGATATGTCACATATCGATCTTTGTTGATGATCTTGCCCACAGCATCTACGTTTTCTTGAGTGACTGCCGTTTTTGGTGAACCTACTGTTGGATCGTCGCTAAGACTAATCCGTCCACGTTTGAGTTCTCTTTACTAGCGAGAAATTGTTGACTGATGTGGTGCTTTATTGCCGAAAACAGAAACTCGTCAACTAACTCGTCAACTTTTGACAGTTCGTTGTAACTTCAATACTACACGTAGCGCACTGAAACTTTGGATTTAGGTTAACTAAAGATGGAGGTTAATTTTTAGTACTGACAGTTGATTAATGTCGTCCTTTTATGCGGCACTATGCAAAATTTAAAAGACATTCCACGTATACAAGATCAATTCGAAGGGTTTATCTATGCTCTCTTGCTATATAAGAGCTAGATTTATTTTTGCATTAATTAGAGATTACATACCCTAGATACTTATAAAGAATTTTATAATATTAGCAATAATAAATTCATTTATTAATTTACAAAATACTTTTATTATTAAAATTAAAATCTCAAAAACTTAGTATTAAATGTGTACTGATGGCATAATTTCATAATTATCGAGTTATTTACCTTAAAATTGCTTTGAGCGTATATATATATATATATATATATATATATATATATATATATATATATATATATATATATATATATATATATATATATATATATATATATATATATATATATATGTAGAGGATATATTACTTTAACATATAACAAATTTAAAATTTTAGTTAATCGTTTAAAATTTTCGAATAATTTTAATATTACCAATTTTCTGTATGCCTGTTAAATTTAAAATCAGTATTTTATTTTTCGATAACGATATATTGTATATATTTTATTATAATACATTTTCTTATATATGTTTAATTATACATATGCTCAACGAAAGTTAAATTTTCTACAACTTCGACACTATCTAAGAAGGTTTTTCTTTGAAATTTTTTACTGAATTGATAATTCTATCTGTCGTTACGAAGCCTTTAAGTTAAATTTCATATTAAACTGCAGTCTAGGTTCCAACTCCGTCTTCTTACTAGTAAAGTAATTCCATCATAGCTGACTCCTAACTAAGTTATTACGGGTCCGAGATGGTCACGTTTCAAGTCTTAGTGTGGGTTCTAAAGCTTTTTTATGTAATTGGGCGTACACTCTGTTGTTTCGCATGTTAAAAGATTCCTCTACGGTAACAGTATTTGATCAGTAAAAGAATTTGATGGCGCTTGCCGTCAACGTGCTCTTTTAATAATGGTTATGATTTATCTTTTCCCTTTTTATTAGAAATTTCCGTCAGTAAATGCCTCTTGGTGTTGTTGATGTTGGCCAACTTTGTCACTGCATTCGCCGAGCACCTCTAGTTTTCAAAAAATGATTCCCATGTCTAGAAATTACGTTTCGGCTCTCCAATTCCCGCTTGACATGCCGTTCTCTATATCTCCATCTCTAACAAATCGTAATGTGTTTCCTTTTCGAACGACACTCGAAATTACAAATCTTCATTACTAATCACAGATGTGTATTTTTGAAAATGCAGAGGAACACACTGAAGTGCCTTTTATATACTTCAGCAACTATCACTTTAACGCATACGCAAGCATGCATATTCGTTTTCTTGTTTATACAGGTTGAGACTAGTTTACGGAAATATTTTTCAATTTCTGTATTAACTGGCACTACTTGTTATCAATTATATGGAATATACGTTAATTTTGAATAGTAAATATAATAACTATTAGAACCCCGACTAAAGTTTTGTATACCCAAGTAGCCAATATGTTGAAGAATTTTAATATTGACTGTTTAAATACAATATAGTATAGTTCTTAATTTTTACTTGACCACATATCTAAATTTTGTTATTTATTTAATTTTCATGGATAAATAGTTACGTATAATACTTTTAAAAATTTCTTTCAAAGAAAATGTACAACTATATTTTTGTATTTATTTATAATAACTTTTGCTTAATTAAAATCAGGTCAGTACATACACTGTGAGAATACATATACATGTATATTATATACCTATATATATATATATATATATATATATATATATGTATATATTTTCTTCGAAGTACATACATATACGAAAGTCTGGAAAAACCCATGCATCCTTTCACAGTGTTTGCCTGGCTACATCATTTAAGCAATATATAATTTGAATGAAGAATTTGTAGTAATCCTCTTCTATCTAGTCGTAAATATTGAAGTAAATGTAAATAGAATTCCGCATGACTAAAATACAAAAAATCATTATTATTCACCATGGATTTAAAATGCGTTTCAAAATCTATTATAAGAATATGTGTACTTAAGTGCATGTACACTTATTAAAAATTGAAAACCAACCTAAAAAATAAAATTAGAGAACAAATATGCAATAAAAAAAATTTCATAAATAAAATTCTATTAAATTTTCTCTTTATCCAAAAAATTTTCTTTGTCAGTAACTGCATTACATCAAATTATATTTGTTCGATTAATTTTAAGTTTCCTGTGAGATATTATTCCATTACTTTCTCTGCAATACAGAATTGATTTTAGTTATTTTACTTACCCAGTTCATTTTACGATGATCAAATTAATTTTCAAATTTTTTACAATTAGACGTGGTCCGATTTATAAAATAATTTACTCTAATATTTCTCTGTATTTTCATCATCTCTTCATTTTCAACAAAATTAATTACTCATTATCCACACTGTTTACGTTTTGGCAATTGAAGATGTTTTAACCGTGTTTCTGTAACATAGTAATGGTTTTCGAATCCTACTGGGGCAGTGTAAGTTCACTTCTTTTAAAAGACGCTTGGGGTACGTTTTCTTTACTTTCATCCCAATTGGATTCCACTATAATATATTAAATACCGTTAACTGCCTTTTTTTCACTAAATAATTTAACTGTTACATTCTCCAGTCTTATTATTACTTATTGTCTTCTAAGAGATTTTGGTCTGCATTTAGTTTCGAGGAATATAAAAGCACTAATATTCTTGACTGCATTTCCTTATTTAATGTTTTTTCACGGGACATTTTTACACTATAAAAGCACTGTTTTCTAATGAAATGTACAAGATCAACTCTATAAACGCACGTATATATGTACATTTAGCATCTAACGTAATAGAATGGATTATTTGTAGAAGTAGGTAAGTAAACACTTCTACACAAACTAAGATACTTTTTAGCACTTGATTTCAGTTCACTTAGTGAGATTTTTATATGTCCTATTTAAATAGTTTTTGGAATTATTATTTAAGAAAGTATGTATTACAATATGTTAAAGTTTTGTTATTAACTTCACTTTCTGATATTTCGTGGTCATCGACTGCAGTCGTTTCTCTGTTCCCAAGCCAGGACCGGGCTACAAAGTCAAATAGCAGAACCGAAGACGCGACTCCAGGTCAAAATTGAGAAGAAACTATTATTTTATTTAATTTCTATCGATATTTTTTCTATTCACATTTCTATGTGCAATAGTGACTGTATTAAGTAGAATTCATTACATTGTAATCTGATTTTATGGCCTTCTTCAATATGAAAAAATTGACATTACGTTTATAATTGTGTGTTAATGTATATTGTGAGAAATGATAAATAAGAAATCAAGTTTCATATCTACCTATCTGTAAGTGCGGTGCAATTACTTTTTTATTTATACAACCAAAATTGCCTTCATAATAACACTAGAAAAAGTTTACGAGACTAAAAAATGTTATTTTAAATTTTGTACACATCTACATATAGCAACGAAGTATGGATTTACATAAGTTACATGACATTCCTTGCTCTTACAATAAGCGATTAAGATTTAAAAATGACTTAACATTGTTCTTTAACTTTTGAATAGTTTTCGCGAATATTCTAATCATATTAAAAAACGATGTAACAATTTTAATATTTTTTGAAACTTGATTGTAATTTAACTATTAACATATATATATATATATATGTTAATTATTAACATATATATATATATATATGTTAATAGTGTATGTGTATATAGTTTGTCGCAGAGAAAACCGCACTTTTTTAAAACAGTAATATTAAAAAAATATGCCCCACTAAGGTACATCTTTCATCAATGTTATGTAAAAATATCATGATATTTGCATCATTAGAAGTAGAGAAATTGCTCATAAAGTAACTGTGTATTTGGAATTGGTCGAAGAATGAATTTTGAACAAAGAGCAAATATCAAGTTCTGTTTTAAACTCAGTAAATCGTTTATTGAAACGTTTAATTTAATGAAACAAGTGTATGGTGATGGGTGTTTATCAGGTGTTTATGAGTGGTATAAACGATTTAAAGAAGGTCGTATGGACATAAATGACGACGAACATCCTGGTGCAAAAAATCTGTGGTTACGGAAAGTAACATCGACCTTATGCGTGAATTTATCAGAAATGAGGCGAAACTCTCATTGTGATATGTGCGAATAGAATTAAGTATTTTCAAAGATTCAATTCATCGCATTTTGATACAGCATTTGGGACTGAGAAAGATTTGTGCAAGGTATGTACCACAGAAGCTAAATGATGATCAAAAATCGCTCAGAATTTAACCATTGTACAGACCTGATTAAAGATTCAAAAAAGGACTATCTACTAGCGATGAGACATGGTGTTTTCAATATAATTCAGAGACGGATCGTCAAAGTTCTGAATGGAAGTATTCAAGCGAAGAAAGACGAAAAAAGCTATCTGCTTCTGGGCTTCCAGGCTGGAACACGTCACTGGTATAACTGCCGACGTTTCGTACCCATTTGTATGGAACATCTTCAGGATTCAACTACTGCTACTGTCTGTCGCACTGAAACTGTTTCAATGCGACAGACAGTAGCCGTAGTTGAGCCCTGAAGATGTCCCATACGAGTGGGTACGAAACGTCGGCAGTTATACCAATGACGCAGTTCCAGCCCGGAAACCCAGAAGCAGATAGTATGGACCACCACCGCGTACGCTACCACATTAACCGAAAAAAGTTGTTTGGAGAAGTCAAAAGTGAAGACAATGTTGATTTGTTTTTATGATACGAAAGGCATAGTACACAAAGAGTTTGTACTAACTAGTTAAACAGTCAATGCTGTATATGATCTTGTTGTTATGAAGCGTCTTTTGGAACGTATTCGTCGTGTGCGGCCTCAATATCGTGAAAATGCTCGACACTTATCACTGATTTTACTACAAATGGCATTGTTACCATCAACCATTCACCGTATTCGTCGGCTTTGGCCCCTGTGATTTCTATCTATTCTCCAAACTACATTTGCTGATGAAAGGACAGTGTTATGTCGACGCCGAAACCATTAAGGGCGTCGATAGCGGTCTTGACGGACATCTTTAAAGATGAACTTAAATATTTATTCACCATGTTAATTGACCGTGCAAAACGTATTGAAGCCGAAGGCGACTACGAATAAAATAAATGAATTTTACCAAAATAGTAAATCCTTTGTTTTTATTTTAAAAATGTTCGGTTTTCTCTGCGACAGACTGTGTATATAGATATGTATATAAATATATACAATAAGTATTTACTTAAGAAAACCTATAAGCTGGTTGCTGACATATTCAATTCGCACTTACAGATTTATGTTGTTGAAATTATGTGAAGTCTGTTGTGTTCTAGACGTGTTCAAGAACTTTAAAAAAGAATAAAGTAGATACCTATGGAATTGCAATGAAAACCGTTCAATTTGCTTATGCATTTACAAGATTCGAATAATGATCATCATTTCAGACGCACTTTAATTACATATTTAGTAGAATACGATTTCAAAATATCTATTCAAAAGTTGAGTAAGTTACATGTTCTGAATAAATATTATATGTTTAGTTACCAAAAAAATATTTAACTAATGGCTTCAAACTAACATCGTCAACTAGAAAAATATGTATTTTTTAAGTACCGTTTTTAAAGATGGCCGTTGCGGTTGTCCTTTCACGCTTGCACACTGACTACTCACATCTGTTGGTTAGTCATAGACGTCAATACGGAAGTATTCCTTCACGTTTACGTTTATTTTTGGTGTATTTAAAGTACCTGAGACAATTGAAAGTTCCACCGATTGTAAAATATGTACTGTGGTTCGTTTTCTGCATGCAAAACGCGTGAAAGTAGTCGAAATTTATCGGCAAATTAATGAAGTGTATGGAGAAAACACTATAGCGAAGAAATGGTACGAAAATGGGTTAGAGCATTTAAAGATAGCCGTACTAAACGCGTTATGATGAGGAGCATAGTGGACAACCGTCGGTTACTACTGAACAATTAGTGCGGAAAGTTGATACATAGTTCAAGAAAATAAACAGCTCACGATTTGGTCATTGTCAGACAAATTTTCACAAATTTCAAGAAAGATGTGAAAACGACTGTGATGCAGTAGTTGGAATATCAGGCGGCAAATTTATGAGGATGGAATTCAGAAGCTGGATGTGCAATATGATGGATACTTTAATATTGGTGGTAATTACATTGAAAGGTAAGTAGATTAAGGTACAAGCTTTCTTATAAAAACAAAATAGCACCTGTGTTCTTTTTATATCAAACCGGTATTTAAAGAACACATCTAGTAGATATGTGAGATTAATACACAATTGAAAATACATTATTTTTCAAGCACTCCAACCAATTTCCTTCTGCTTTTTACTTACATAATTTACTTGGGTCTCAGACATTTCTTAGAAGAATAAATTATTTTCTTAAAACCATTTACGTATTTATACTTGAAATGTAAATAAATATAAAGAATCGTGTGTCAACAAAATGGATAAATTAGAATTAAGAACTATATATGAAACCAAACAATAACTGAAAACAATTTAAAAAATTTATCAGGTACCTGTGACTGACGTTTTGCAAACAGCATTCCGAAACGTGGCCTAATGAGGGACAAACTTACACGTAAGTCAACAGCAATGTTCTTTTTGTTGTTCTGCAGTTAGACTTCATTATTTTCACTATAAAAAATGCAGATTCGTATAATAGAACGTCGCAAATAGAAGTAAAACATCCAAGGCTTGTTTGCAATGGAAGATTAATCATCTCTTAGGTTTTAAGATATCAAAAATGAAGTTGCATTTGCTTTGATAAATCTGGGACTAAAGTTCCCCGACCCGTCCAAAAGAAGACAATATCCATTTGTCGAAATTATATTCATTTTGTAGCCTTGTATACTATGACCAGAGTATAAAACTCTTGCAAAATGACGGTAAGATATGCCAATTGTGCTTGCCGCGTTATGTTGCTTAACTTTTTTAGGGGATTCAGGATTTTCGGTTTTGAAAATTGAATTCATTTCGTTACGAAGTTCCAGAATCCTGTTTAAGGTTTTGCCTCTTGACAGTCAACAAATCATTCATTGTCGTCAGTGCCTTTCACCTGAGCTTCTCCCTGTGCAAAAACAGTGATTTGACGTAATGGACCAATTTTCTTTTTTTGCTTAACTGATAAAACCTCTAATGCGACCGGTCAAAGTTGTTGGTCCATATGTATGTACATATTGAAGAACAATATTCTCACTTTAGATGCTTTCTTGCAAACAGGCATAGACCAAAGGAATTATATCTGTGCCTGTTGTTGACCTAGCAAGATCTTTGCAAAATAGGAATTGCTTCAGTTTCATCCATAACACGAGTAAAAGGCAAGAATTGATCTTTACCACTTGCATCAGTTGACTCGACTAATTTTAAAGCGAATTTCTTATAATCCTTAAGTCTTTCGTTTATAATTTCAATATTTATAGACATATCGCTAATTCTTCGGTTCACTGTATCATTTCACAACAATATCTTCTCAATTTATACCAACTACAAATTATATTGCACGCTATTTCCACTTTGTGGGAAACAATAAGACTTTCGTCCGATATGCTTATATGCTTCTCCGTTTCGTGCTCAAATTTTTCCCGGCTGAATAAAAGCCCGTGAAAATATTTGATTGATCACTGGGTAGTATGGTGATTTTGTTTCAAATGCCATTTAAGACTATTTTTCTTTTATACTTTTTCTGTTTAATCAAGCTTATACATGTATCCATAGAGTGTTAAAAAAAATTTGTTACAAATTTTTAGGAAGGTTAGTATTGTCCAGAATATGAACTGAATAGGGATTCGTCAATGGGCGGTGTCGAACATACGAAATATTTTACGTTTCCACCATTGTTTCATTATAGACCATCAAATAAACATGTTTCATTATAGACCATCAAATAAACAATGTAATTTATGAACAAATAACAAACGCAAAAAGTCAAATGGGATATTCAAAATGCCCTCTCTGAATTTACGAGCCACAAGAAAAACAAGGATAGCATCGAATTCGAACCAATGTAGAGGTTTTTGAAACAGTTCGAAGATTCTTACGACGGATGTCGTGGCTGCTGTGAAATGGAGGGGGGGGGCACTTTGAGTTGCTCTTCCTTCATAAATTATCTCTTTGTTTTATGTACATAATAAGTAAAATACCCGTTATAGTCATTTTCACTTGATGTAAGCAATTTACAGTAAAATTTAAGTTTAAATCTTAAACAATTTCTTTAGTTAATATATTTAACTGTTATTTACTTTTTACTGGCAGTGTGAAAATAATTTAAATATAATTATATTTATTATAGGCGCAGTTTTAAAGTTTTTTTTTATTGCGATTTAAACACATTGAACCTGCGGTAGTGAATTACAAGATGCCACAAGAATTTCTTCAAGAAGAGAGAAAAATAACCCAAACTCGTTATCGTAAAACGAACCCGGATTTTAAAAGAGCTAAAAGGTACATAATGACTAGGCCGTGTCAATAACCGATATTTTATTGTCTTATTCATCGATTCTCATATCACATACAAGCTCCACAATGGTATTCGATTATCGAACACAAAGAAAAATAACATCTCGTCTTGCGTAAACGCAAATGAAATTTATTTTGTTCACTAAATTGAGCGTGATATAATATTGGGCAAATAGAAATATTCAAAGTTGGAGTTAGGATTTAAACTAGGCATTTATTCCTTTTTTGAAGTGCCTGTTTAACAGGTACTATAATAACAATCAATTAAAGCTTCTAAAATTTATTTGCTTGATTTTTTTGGAAATATTACATTAAAATTAATATAACTGACATTATTTAATTTTAGAAGGAAGTGAAACTTCATTTTTCTTCTATTTCTTATCTTCATTTTAAAGTTCTTATACGGCAATTGTATTGACAAATAAAGTTAACATTAGATCACTGCAAAATCAGGATAAATGATGAAAATAAGTGACGGAAGTTGCACAGTTAAATTATAAAATAAGTAAAACAAGTAATTTCCGTCAAACTTGCTCCTTATAACCGATTCATGTGTAAAGGAAATGGATATACTTCTTGGCATATTACTGCTGCGCGTTTAATTCTTTACTAAATATTTGTAATCCAATCTAATATTTGAAATTCATCAATTGGGTAAATACATATATGTAGCCTAAAAATAATCTCAGACTTTCTTCTAAATGATTTAGTTATGTGATTGTTTGTGAATGTAAAAAATTATTAGTTAAGCTTTCACGACGATGATTCATATAATTGAAGACGAAACTTCGTTGACAACAGCGATTAGAAAAAGGTTCCATCTCGTAAGTCAACAAGAGCAGTTAAAGTTACTATATTTTTGAAAATGTAATTTAGTATTTCACTATTTTATCATTTCTGATATTTGTGAAACTGACTTTAATTTTGGAAATTATACTAAGTGGTTTACGTATTGCAAAAGTTACAATCTGCCACTTATAGCGTCATGCACATTAATTCACAAAGGACTGAGGGTCTGCAATTATGGATATTATTATTATTTAGTTCATTTTAATAATGTAATAATTAAAGTCATACAATGCGATGAACGAATACAGATACCTTACAACAATGTCGTGTTATGTATGTAGTAATAGTTTTAGAGTAGCTTAATCGTTCCAATTAATATAAATGCATTTAAAAAGTACATCTAAACAATAAATTTTCTGAAATTATATTACAAAGGTAGTTTGCAGTATTTGGTGAAGGCGAATTTGATTTACATAAAGAAGCGAAACCTGGCAATTTGTGTGATATCAGAGGTTGTTCTCAACTTACGGAAGATCTATTTACGAATATCAAGATGAATAACAAGATGAATACCATCAAATTACTCGAACAGATAATTAATACTCCTTACCATATTAGTATTTGTATCCTAGATACGTATTTCGACAACTAAGTAGTCACCTTTAGTAGGAAATAAACACAGTATCGAATAATCTCATAATAAAGCTACAGAAAACAAACCACAAACAGTCAGTTAATAAACATTAAAACTCATTTATTCGTGTTGCTCAATGTTCCGTTATAATTAATAACCTCTTCGAGTATATCACAAAACTGTATAACAATCACAAAAGGAAAAACATCATAACAAAAATACTTACAATGAGAGTCATCTACTGAAGAAAATATATCACATAAAAACCAAACATCTAATATACAAAAAAATTTATTAAGTAATAGTAGTCAAAAATTTAAAAATTTATGGAGATTACAATCAACAGCTATAACCTCATAGACATGTCAAAATTATAAAATAATAGTAACTTGTATTCAAATATTCGAGTCTCAAAGTACGAGTTACCAGAGGTGATAGCACAATATCAAAATTTACTTCTAAAAATGCCGTCTGTATCTTGAAATATTGAGAATGAACGTTAATGTTGTATATATTCGTATATATACTTATTATTTTGTGCTTTCTAAAGTATATTGCAAGAAAAATGAGTTTCGTGAAATTAGAACATCGCGATGTGAAAAAGGAATAGAATTCTCCTGAAACTCTTTACGAACGTAGCTCTGACATATATTAAAGTGAAGTATTGATCAAAACAGTTTTGGTGGTGTCATAAATCTATTGAAGTTAACCCACCGTCTTTTGATATCAAGCAAGAGTTATTCTTGTTGAATACATGCCAAAGGGGACTTCAGTAACATAGGTTATCTACGATAATACGATAACGAAATTACTTACTTACTAAGATAGAAAAAAATCTGAAAAATTTTGCAGAATATAACAACGTTCGTATTTCCCTTAAAAAAACTGTTCGCCGAAAGAACTATTGTAAGAAAACCAAAGCACAACTAGATTCTAGAATAGTCAATGGAGAGACCAAGCACAGGATTGAATATGAAAGGGGCATTCTAACTATAGTGCATTTAAACTAGATCCGCTCGACAGATATATACACATTTACAACCAGATTGTGCGCTGCTTACGGTCCAAAATACGCGATTTCTATGCAAGGATATGTGACTCTGAATTTGATATTGCCTGCCTCGTTGAAACGTAGCTATCAGAGCATATCATTAGCAGTGAATTATTTCTGGCTAACAACCAAGTTTTAAGACATGATAGATAATTTGATATTATCAATAGGAAGCGGGAGGTGTAATAGGTTGTAAATCAGACTATTGTGTTCAGCTAATTAACTTTAACAACATTACAAGTGCTGTACTGATCATTGATATCCTCGACGGTATTTTTCATATATAATCTACATATAATACTGGCTGTTTTTGTTATTTATATTTCTCCTGATATTTCTGTTTCTGATTATTACGAATTTTTACTTTTATTTGAAGACATAAATTTAACAATATTTACTTAATTTCTACCCGATGACTGGTCCTCTTGAACATTATTCTTTTCTGCTATGTTTTTTACTCGACGTTTCTTAATCTGTCTACCTAATTCATACGATAGATGTTTAATGGAGTGCGCATCTGAATACATTAGCGATGTGTATAATTGCTTATACTTTTTTCAATGTGTTTGAAGTTAATCTCTCATTGGAACATATACGATTCTCCAAACTATAATTTTTGAGCGCTATTTAAGATATTGTAAAAAATATTTAAGTAAACCGTCTGGTCCATAATTGCACCAATAAATAGTATTGTTGTTTATTTTGGTATTGACTTTTGGATAACGCATTCATTGGATCCAAAAGGCTTGAATTTGCTATCATCAATCGAAGAAAACTGTCCAAAAAATCTAGATATTTAGCTATATGGGCTTAGTAAATTCTACTCGTTTTCGATAAAATACTTTTATATACGGGATTTCTTGGACACGCCACTATTACATCAATACGTCGCACAGTCTGCTATTTTTGTATAATAGTCTCTTTAAACCATATCAGCTAATTCGGACTCATTAATTGTGGAATCTTTTCCAATTGTTCTCAAAATAATCCGTTTGCGATTCACTTCTAACATTTGTGAACAACCTGAGCGTGCTCAGCTAACAATATTGCTCGTTTTTTTGAATCTACATATAATATATTGCTCTGAAGAGAGCAATACATTATATGCAGATTATTAATACAATTATTAATTCACAACTTAGAGCTAGTATTTCCACAGCGTGGTAAATTATGTTTGTATGGTTTCCTAAATTATGTACAACTAACGTTAATCTATTGGTCTATGTTGCATTTGTTAGACTGACAAGTATAGACACGTTTTCAGTAATTCACTGAGTGCGCATAAAAAAGAACTGTCTATTGTATTTATTCCACGGAGACTATTGGTCGACCAGTTATTTTAATTTATTTCAATAAGATGAATATAACTTTGAGGAACTTTATATATTAACTTATAAGTTGATTTTTTCATTTTCGTATTATGTATGCCAAGTAACTTCTACAGCATATATTTATAAAATTTAAGTAAACATTCATATAAGATAAATTTTCTAAGAAAAGTAGCTTAAATAAATCAATATTCTTGAATCGTTCATCAGCATTTAATCTACAAATATAATCTAACTCGTCAAATACTGATACGGGTATGTAGAATAACAACCTGTAAAATTTTGGGATAGGTTCGTTGATCTCAAATTAAAAGTTTGTCGGTTATGAATTGCGGAATTCGTTGACGAACCTCGTATAACTAGTATTTACCGAGATACATTATTAATGATTGAGTATATATTCATATACATATATATGTATATATATATATATATATATATATATATATATGTATGTATATATGTATATATACATATTCAATATACATATGTATATGTTTGATTTGTTACAAAATGTTTACATATAATTTTTAATTAATACTTAAACATAAGTAAAGTACAATATATAAGTAAAAATATTCAGAAATTGCCAATATTAATTGGAAGTATTTAATATAAATAATGCATTACTACTAAACGATTCATCTAAATACGTTAGCTATTAAATCGCAACCAGAGCTAGAACAAAAAATGACAACAAATATGTATAAATAATAATACGATTAGCTTTGGAAATAGATTAGTTACGCTTAGTACATTTCATTGTTCGTTATAATGTATACGTATTTTCTTTTAATTTAGTTAGCAAACTAGCTATACAACTATTGTTTTAATTACTTTTGCATAATGTTAGTATTCTAACAGTATAATTGTGACATGGTTATATCAAAAGGAATCACCGAACCGAAAACTTCTGCTTTCTTATCAGCTTTCAGAATTATAATGCTTTCTGTCGTTTACAGCTTATATTCGTCACGATACCGTTGCATTGGACCTAGCTAGATTTTTAAGGTGTGAGAACGAACAGCGGATGGTCGATAAAAAGTGCTGTATGCACATAAAATTCAATAATGTATAGGCATATTGCTCTACGAGCACTGCTTTGACGTACGACATTTCGTTTGACAAGTAATTCCTTTCTTTAGTGTAAATCTAAAATTTGAAAGAACTTATAAAGAAACTAATCTAATCTAAATATATTGCAAGCTGATAGATTATTTTTGCGTCTATAACTCAGTAATAATAAACACCTCATTGCTAACGCGCTCAGCGTAATATTTGTAGTTTGTTATACACTGTTGAATAAATGATTGCACAAAAATTTAGACTGAGTTTAATAGTTTGATATTAAAGAGATTAGACAAAGGCAAGTCAAAAAAATAATGTCAAATACCCATGGCCATGAAATATTTGCAATCACATTAAATTATTATATGAAAACTACAAGAGAAAATAAATTTAAACTTTTGTTTCTGTTCACTAATAATATCAAATAAATAATCCTCTAGTGAAAGTAGAATGTTTCCTTAACACAAGTTTTTTCCAGACTTAAGTATATATAAAAAATTATTTCACACAGGGATAAATAAAAAAAGGCCATCTGCACAAGTGGGCAGAATTTACCTGTCACGCGAATAGCTCTAAAATAGTACGAAGGATCAGAATTGGAATTTACGGACTTAAAGACAGAACCATGAACTAGGTGAACGTAAGCAAAGATACTATAATACTCTAAACGGAAGTAGCTGCCTTACGTCACTCCACTGAAGAAATTAATAGGCTATGATAAAAACACTAGAGGCAGTTATCTAGTAAATCTAGTAAAAATATCTTCTAAATGTTCCCAAACAGGAAACAAATTTTATTATTACATAATATACAGACGTTCCTTAGATTCCTTAAAGAATTTTGCAAAATCAAATATATTATCAATTGCCAATCTCTAAGAATATTATTTAATAAAGAATACATATAGCGTAAACAATACAAACTGTATTGTAAAAGTATTGATTTAGAGTTCAAACCAATATTCCAAATTTTATTTTGCTCAAATTATGCTACTACACTTTCCAATAACTATATATGTATCTCTGTAAACAAACAAATTGAATGATAATAGACTTTATTAGCATTTGAACTTACTTTCAAAATATCTTAAAACATATTTAAATTTATTGCCACGTTAAAATAAGATCTTTATAAATTATTTTAATACTTGCGTAATAATTGCAATAACTGTTTTATATTTGGTTCAACTTTTATTCTGTAATGCATTTTCTTTTTTGTTTAGCTTAAATAGCATATAAAATATATTCAGATAATGTTACGAATGTATCTTCCTGTGATAGTGGATGTTATTTACTATCAGTACAATATTAAACTTTTCCGCAATTACTTTTGGTTTCAAATTAATTTCTTATGTCAAATTAGATTAATGAATACTTACACGGAGATTACGCCTCATACTTAAATATAAATTCTAAAAATTTTAAATGAAACAAACTATTTAAATTGTGATGTGTGGTCTTGGTGTTTTTTTCTACCGTAAAGGTTCATTATTTAATTATTAGGTTTCCTTTTTTAAATTAGAAAACGTAAGAAATCAAATAAAAATTAGAAATTATTAGTTTAATAGGCTTAAGGTCATCTATTAAAAACGACCGCAGAAAGAAGCGATTGAAGAAAGTGAATGACATCATTTTGCATCACCGTAAAAAGAAAGTTGTTAATGTATTTGATATGGTAAGCTTCTGTGAATGTACACAAAAAGTTATGTTACGTTAATTGTTGATCCTAAATATTTCAAAGTGTCAATCGGTGACCATTATCTAAAATAAATATTTGCGTCATTTTCTAGCTATTATGGGGATACATTTGTTAGTGCACTTCTGAGATATAAAAAAATCGAAACGATAATTCTAGAAAGAAGGACAATTTTAAAGACTGACATTGTTATGGTTCATGTTTTCGGAATGCATGTGAGATAATATTTATGAACTGCAAAATTGGTAAAATAGATGTCTTTGGATCAAGTGCATGCCTTGTCATAAAATAAAATAAAATTCAGTAATAGCTGCGATGCTAAAATTAGATCAATTACTTTCCATCCCGTATTAATTGATATTTATTTTTTAGCAAGTATTATCTATTTCTAAATATTTAGGACTGAAAGAAAGCTTTTGTTTCGAATTTAGAAGTCATGGACATTCTGCAGTATTTTTAAGGAATTCGATAAACCACATTATTCGCAATAGATCAAAGTAATCTCCTTAAAATCTATTTTAGCACTCTCTTTTCGCATTATGTTTAAAAACTATTTAAAATCATTTTAGTCAACTTAGTTGTTTCGGAATTAAGAGGGAACGCAACGTGTATAAAATTGATCTTTTATTTTCTAATCTAAGTATATATTATTTTATATTCTAAGAAAAACTAAAGAATGAACAAATGCAATTATCGAACCTCTGATGGAATTAATATTTTTCTTGTCATCTTTATCATCCGCATCTACTGGTTGGACTTGTTGGTGCTGAAGATGGGGTGACGTCGAATCCACTGAAGATGTACTTCCACCTTCCACTTTAACAATGTCCCGGCGTTCGCAATTTGACCAAGTATCACCACCAGTAAATAATTCTTGGAATGAGTCCATTGTACAACACTCTGAACGTTCGTACAGTACTTGAAATGACCGCAAGCATGGCCGTGCCGACACACACACACACGTACACCAATATTAAATTTCTTTTACTTTTTTATTAATTTTATTTCTATTTTTTTTCACTTGTCACAGCACACATGTAGAAGTAAATGCACTAAACAGGTAAGTACGAATAGATATTACATGATTTTTCTTTGTTTGTGGATTACATACTCGCCATTAATCGTCAACAGTAATTTAATTATTCAAGTAGTCATTTTCTATATGAACTGAGTAACAAACCTGAAATTACAAAAAAAAAAGAAACCACGGATTTCCTATCTTAAACTCCATAAGCCTAATGTACATATAAGCGTAGCAATTCTATCCTTTTCTTATTTTATTAGAATGGATATGTAAAAAAAACACGTATCTATTCCCGTATATTTCAGACATTATAATAACGTACAACATACGAGAGCCTTCACTCAAGTGATAAGGAATGGCCCGTCGTTGCGTACGCGATGTGTGCTTATATATTTTTGAAGTTCAACGACCTACCAGCATATGTCAATAAACGGTATAGCCATATACATGTACATACACCTCTAATATAACATCGAAAATGTTTTAAGTATTTTTTTATTGAAGAGATTGGAGAGAATTAGTAAATTAATGTCCATCATAATCAATTATCCTATATTTATTAATGAAGTGCAAGCGAAAATTTCAACTACGTACCTTTTAAGCGGGCACTAGTTATATGATACAAAATTTTATATTAAGAATTATTTCTTTTCAATAAATTGTGCAATAACTAAATCTATATCAGTGTATCGGAAATTACTATTAAATATTCATTTAATATACTTTTTAATTGTATGATAAAAATCGTAAATATCATATTATTAATGCATATAAAATTTAGATGAACAATAATATACATACATACATAGCTGAACGCTCGCGTATAAAAAGAAAGGTGAGCGCTGAAAAAATATGGCATTCCCAAAAATTAACGAACACATGCGAGTATTCGCATACTTTAAAAATATTGCGTGTCATTTACAGTACGGCCCGTAGTTGAGCGGCACAAACGCAAAGTACTTGGAGCCTTTGTTTATCTGGGTACACTATGTTACTGAGCGGACAGTGTTTGGAGGCGCGGCAAAGCCATTGAACTCGAGGTTGTTGTCCGCCGAATATGGATGACTACTATATCGAGAAAAGTGATCCTGATAAAAGAACGAATAATTCCTTCTTTTCTCTTCTCTTTATATACAAACAGTTTACGCATTCGTGGAAAAATAACACTCGTAAAGTGCTTTGATTCTGTGTTACTTCAAATACACGATTTATACACCTCGCGTATGTGGTATTTGAGGATGCGGATATTTCGCAAGTTTTAACGTTTGAATAAGAACTTTCCCGGAGTTAAAACATTGAAGAAACTAAGCGAGAAACTCAACGAATGTAAATATAAATTCAGATTTTGTTATTATTGGGAATGTACGCTCATTTAAATAATCGTTTTCGAGCGAAATTAGAGGAAATGAAACATAAATACCAATATTAAAAATATTGACAAAACAAATGAATCAATGAGACAACGCACTCTCAGCATGCCATTTTATTATTATGAACTTATAGCGGAGAAAAAATATCGCATCTATTTTTAAATGTGAAGTCGATGACCGATTATGTATTCGTTGATAGCGAAACAATAATGAAGTTTGTTTTATCTCCAGAATTTCGAGACACTAATTACAATAAAAATATTTTGTTTTTAGTTGGGTTAACATTTTCGGTAATATTTATCGACGCGAATGCATATAGATAATCTAATCTTTGTCTAGAAGAATTAAATTTTACTATATAGGAAATATGTTTTTGAGATTATTAAATTGGATATTGATGGCGTAGTAATAGGTGTGCAGGTAGAATAAAGTGGGCGTTTTATCTTTTAGGATTGTTTGCCTTTTAAAAAACTACCACTGGCACTATATGAGGAAGGGCATTGCACTTTAATCACACATGATTTAGGCAGAAAATTATTTAAAAATTAAAAATCTGCACTACTTGATATCACAATCACTTCTTATTTTTTACAAATTATGTATATTTACTAATAAATAACTCACTAATATTTTAAAAGTGTATTAAAAAATATTATTTTTATGTATATACACAGATTTATAACAACACTTTCGACAGGTAATTAAAGCTATATTTTAAACATATTTCAGTTAGCATCACAGTATGTTTATTTTAGCAACGGAGACGAGATTTTTTTTGAATCGGGAAACGCGTACATGACGTCGTGCACGAAAAATTACAAGATATTTTGGAGATTTTTTAATAAGAAAGTCTGTTCATAGCGAATTATCCGTATAGCTGTGTAGTAATGTATATACCGGGTAAGAGATCGGACGAGCGCGTGATATCACCGTCCTTGTCAGGCACGCGACTCAGTGAATTGCCGGTGAGAACGTGTTTCTTAGTGTGAAGCTGGTGACGTAGTGAGTTCCCCCACTTTCGTTGGCAAGTTCGACGACCTCGAGTTTATACTATGATTTTATACGATCGGTTGTTATCGGGATGTATCGAAGTCGGTCGCAATTTTAAAAAATTCTACGATTTTTCTTTTCTTTTTATTGTGTTTAAAACGTGGGTGCTCAGCGATTAATAAAGCGGCGTATGTGTGTAATTTAACCATATACATGCTTTCTATGTACTTATCAATAACAAACTGACATTATGTAACACGTAACTGTTATACTTTATATTAAAAATGAAAGTTTTGTGTATATAAATACATAGATGTGTATTATGTGTGTTTTTATAACATAGCGTGTACCCATATGCATATTTTTTGTATATAAGAAATATGCCCTAGAAAAGAAATACATATAAACGCATGCACAGAAATATGTAAAGAGAGAGGAAAACCAATCTTTAATTAAATTTAACCCGCAAATTTGTTATCTTTAAATATATTCCTGTTTGTACTTTTTGAATCTTTCGACAAAATAATGAATGATGTATGTATGTACTTAGAAAAGACAGAGAGGAAATTCATATTTATACTTCGAGATGGCTCTGGCTACCCATTAATAATATTTACATTTATAAAACTAATTTATAAGTTCCCTAAGTAGTAAATATAATTCTGAATATATTATAAAATCTCAATTTAGAACTTCCACTAAATATAATTGAAATTATCTATTAAATAGGTATTTAGTAAAACAAAATAAAAATTTGAAACAAATACACTCCATTTAATAAATAATTACATACACACCATAATCGAGCAGCACTGGATAAACACTCAGTGTAATTGCAAACATCTCTTTTTAATACTAATATCGAAAAGAGACGAAATAATATACGAATATACACTAGTCCAACTAAACAAAGAACTGTAAGAGATCCATTTGTTCATATGATAAATGAGGATAGAAAGTATTATACGTATATGTATGTACAGCTTGACCAAGAAGTACTGATCTGTTCCATAATTGATGGTATCTCCTGATAACGTTTTCTATCTATTTAAATTGAATGTTCTTAAGTGCCTAACTATACCTTCATATTTTATAATAATGTGTAATAAATAAAGTTCACTTTCAGTAACTACATGTTGTTACAAACAGGCAAATGAATGTTGCATTTTAGCTTAATATAATTATTTCAAATTAATATTATGGTGATGCACGAAGGAATATTGTTGTAAGCAAGAATTATGTCGGAACATCGCTTTTAAACAACTAAAGAATTGCAAGTAATCAACATCACCATTAATGTTTATAATATTGTCTACTAAAACAACTAGGTAAGTATCCAAATAATCGGTAATTGTTACTATCATCCTATAATAATAATTTCGCGTAACAGAACTTGAAGGTCCATAAGGCTGTAACATGACTACGTCTGCTACGACTTGAGTTTTACTGTGCACAGTTGGGAGGTAACGTGGTTAGCGCAACCCATCGACCGCCTATTACTACCCAAGATTTATCTCTAGGTAGTCTTTATCAGCCTAAATCGACCTAAGACGAAGTGATACTGTCCATGTCATAGGTTAGGACCTGGTTGATAGGTTACTCTACATAAGTAACCAATCCATTAGACCAAGCCGGCTCTAATGTTGCCATTAACTATTGGATGAAATATGTGGCACGTTTGTTAACTAGCATCCATTTTAAATTCGCCACCATGGCAAAATTTTTAGAATCGAGACATGTTTACAATGCAGAATGATTTTAACAGTTAATTATTTTCAAAAATATCTCAAACAGTCAACTATTACTTATGCCGATATGTTTATCAAGTGTTGTAAAGTTAATAGTGTGTTTGATGGCCAAAGACAATCTTCTGACAGAAAAACTTAAAATGAATAATATTAAGCCAAAAAAATTGTTTTTGTCAAATGTTCTATTACACCGCAAATCAGACCGTTAAAGTATTCGAAAAACTAATTTATTTAAAAAGTGTTATTGACAAGTTTAAAGCACCGGCAGTACTTTTAAAGTATGTACGTCACATTCGAAGAAGAATGTGGTGAATCGGTATGGGAATTGATTGTGACTATTTGACGAGACAGATAGTACTTAAGTTATTAATCGGTAACAAAATTCATCACCTTTAGCTTTAACTACTTTATACACCCTCTGTAAAAAATTGTAATTACATAGGATAAGGAAGACACCTTTTATCGATATGAAACCGTAAACAGTTAAGTATGTATTATAAAAGCTAAACCTAAATATTTTTAAGAATTAATTTAAGAATAAAGATGTGTCTATATTTGATTCATTTATTTTTGGCAAACGATGAAAACCTATATGTTGAAGCGTCATTGTTATCGAAAACACATTAGTAGATTAAACGTTGATTATATGTGCCACACAAGTAAAATGGTTTTAAATAGAGTCTCCTTATCCATTAAGGAGTTTAGGTGCAGTACCAAAAAATATTGGAAATAGAAAGTGTTTCAACATTAAACAAATATAACTTTTACAATATATCAATAGGAACTGCAAAATAACAATAAATCTTTAAAATGTAAATCATACTTTGTAAAAGTAAATAACGAACTGGTCACACTTGTATCACATCTATATATATGTTCGAAGGTTCTCGCGGTTGTAAGTATGAGTAATATTAGATTCTCGAGTTTCCCGGGATGTTGGACAAAAGTTCTCGAAAGAATCGTTGTCTTGACGTTTCGATGACATCACAATCATTCTTCAGGAGTTGCTTCGTAGTGAAGTTTCAGGTTAGCGCTTCACTACGAAACAACTCCAGAAGAAGATTATTGGGATGTCATCCAAACGTCGAGACGCCGATTCTTTTGAGAACTTCTGTCCAATATCGCGGAGAGCCCGAGAATCTAATATTATTCATATATATGTATATATATATATATATATATATATATATATATATATATATATATATATATACATATATTCTTGGGCAAAAATAGCAATAAATAAAATAAATATTGAAATAAAAATTAATCTGTATTCTTGGTATGTGCCCAGATTTTTTTAATTCAACCTGTCATCCTAGGTGGGAGATTAAAACGAAAACGATGTTTCGATAATTACTTTATTCTCTTATTACATAACATACATGTCATTTTACTGTACATGGGTGTTGAAAAAAATGGAAAATTTTGAGTAATTGTTTTTTTGTTAAATAAAGAAGATACACAGAAGTTACAATTATTAAAGTTTAGTATGTACTGGAAACTATATAACTCAAGAACCAAAAAGTATTAAAATGTATAAAAATAAATAGATTTAACAATTAATTATTTTTTTATTCCTTTATTACCTCGGCGAATTTTGTTATTTCTGCATTTTGCTGTACTGTACATTTTTAATGTCTGGTTTTCTTTACATTGCTACATTATTTAGAAGTTATTTTGTATTTTATATTATTATAACGTAATTTGCAAATAATTAAAACAAGTTTTCAACCAATTTAAAAAAATAAAAGTAAGGAATAAATCTTCACTACTATTGTGAAATTTGGATGGAAGAAAACTGATTTTCTATTTCATTTCTGTCATTTGCAACTGTACTCAAATGTGTACTTAATCTGTATCATTTCTATAACGGATTGGACTTTTTAAAATTTTAGTATTGTTCAAGTTGAATAGATGGGATGTGGAGTTAGTGTTTTTTTAAGGCGGTAATATTCTTACCAAATTTATTGTCCTTTTAAGCGTTCTTCGTTTCTCTATATAAATTTTGTTGCAATTATTACAAGGTATGCTATGTACACTTTGAATCTATTTATTATATGCTACAGTTGATTTCGATTTAGTGTTTGTGAGTTAGAAGAATTTTTTATGTGCTACTTTAAAATTGTATTTTATGATGATTAGATTAAGATCCTCTAATAAACTAGGTTATATGGGATAGAGGCGTATGTAAATGTATTATTGTTGTTTTATTAGAGGAGCACCTGTGTTTTTTGTATATGCAAAAGTTCTGGAGTTTATGACTCCATTAATCAGTTTTAAGGGGTAATTATTTTTTTACAATAGTATACTTACGTTGTTCAAAGCATGCGCACTGATTAACACTAAAATTCTGTCTGTAAGACTAGCTAGTTCACTTTTTTTAATTGAAAGTGGGTGATTTGAATTATAGCTTTTAGGTACTTTCGCGATGATATGGGTTTGGAACACTATTTTGTTTGCAATCCATTGTAACGTTTTTTATGTATTAAGGTCATATCTAGAAAGTTGATTCAGCCGTTCTTTTAAATTTCGTTATTAAAGCGTAACTAATTGTAACTCATACCGTTTGAAGAACGAAATTTTGTAGTCTGTTTTTAAAACGATTGTTCAAGGTACTTCAATACCAACTGACGATAATACTAGAAATTGGAATAACAATTGCACATCCATATATTTGTTTGTAAAATTGATTGTTTTACTAGAAAGCTTCCAATGCTAATGAAGTATAGTGTTGTAATTTGTTACATTTCATCTATTATTGTTTTTGCAAGGTCTATAGGGATTCGAGGATAGTTTGACAGGTTGTGAGAATGACACATAGGTGGCGCTCTAATTGGTAAAACAAATGCACTGTAATTTAGGTTGCCTATTTATATGTTTACATTCCGATATTTAGATAAATCGGTTGATTAGTTTATTTTTGACAGCTGATTGAAAAAGAAGCAACACGTCGTTTTGCTAAAATGGAAAAACCATAGTACCGTGCGGTGATTAAATACTTCGTAATTACGGGTATGAAAGCTACCGAAATAAAAGATGAGTTACGGGAAACATTAGGTGAATCTGTTCCATCATCCGCCACAATAAGTAGATGAGTAAATGAATTTAAACGTGGTAGAACAAGCTGCCTTGATGAAGCGCGCTTTGGAGCAGCCAAAATCGTGACTTCTAAGGAAATGATTATAAAAAGCCATAATATTATTACGCAAGATCGACGACTCAAAGTGAGAGACATAGTAGACATGGTAAACATTTCAACAGAACGCGTACACCACATTTTAACGAAATAATTGGACCTTTCCAAGCTTTCGGCAAAATGGGTGCCGCGATTGCTGACGACTGATCAAAAGTTCACTTGTTTGCGCATTTCCAATGAGTTTTTGGACCTTTATGAGCGGAATTCGGTTGATTTTTGTAGGCGATTTGTGACTTGCGATGAAATTTGGATACACTACAGTACACCCGAAACTAAACAACAGTCTAAACAATAGTTAGAACGTTCTGCACCCTCAAAGAAAGCGAAAACTACTTTATCGGCAAACAAGGTGATGGCATCAATTTTTTGGGATTCAAAGGGCATTTTTTTCATTGATTACCTTCAGAAATGTGCCACAATAAACGGACAATATTATGCAGAACTTCTACAAAAATTAACTGTTGAGATTCGTGCTAAATGGCCAGGAATGGCAAAGAAAAAGATTCTGTTTCACCAAGACACCGCTCCCTCGCATACCAGCACAGTTGCGATGTCCAAAATCCACGAGTTGCATTTCCTATTAGTACCGCATGAGCCTTATTCGTTGGTCTAGCCCCTTCAGACCTTTTTCCAAAATTGAAAACGGCACTAGGTGGAATGAAATTTTCGTCTAACGACGAGCTTATCATCTTCGTAAATGAGTATTTTGCAAGCCTTCCGGAATCGCATTTTAGAGATGGCATAAGGGCATTGAAGCACCGTTGGAATAAATGTATTGCTCTTTCAGGAGAATATATTGAAAAATAAAAATTATTTTGCATTTAAAAAATTCGTTTTTCTTTTCCATTCTCACTACTTGTCAAACTACCCTCGTATTCGTGTACAATGATATAACATATAAGGAAATTAATTTATAATTTAATTAATTTAATAATTTCTTTAATTTCTTTTAAACCTGGCTACATACCAAGAATATAGATTAATTTTCAGTTCATATATTATATTTATATATATTACATTTTTATATAGACTGTATACTAATATAATAATAAATTGGATAAATGATTTTTGATGCCGAAAATAATCAATTTATACATTTAGTTCTAGAATGGATAAACTAAAAACTTAAAATAAACGCATTACCCAAATAATTCTATTTAATTTTCATAAAATTGGTGAATTATTTTTTAACATCAAAAAACAAATGATGTGGAGACAATTAACATTGGTGCATTTTGTTTTTAATGGAAACTTATTGAAAAAATATAATTTTCAAATACAAATTCAGATATAAAACGATATTATTGGAAATCTTATAAGACTCTATAAACAAAAGAAATGGAACGATAGAATAAAAGTTAATAACACGTGACACAACCCCTAGCTCTGATAACTGTTTGTATTCGCCGTGGTAAGTTCACTATCAAATTTTGGATCACTTCTCGAGTAATATTAACCCATTCGAAAAGAACGGTTTGTTTCAATTTTTGATTACGAGTTGGTAAATGTCGCCTTACTGATCATTTTAGACCATTCCAAATGTGCTCAATTAGATTTAAGCCGGGGCTTGATAGTGATTAGCCCATGACTTGAATATTGACCTCTTGCAAGTAATCCGACACTTGTCTAGCGACGTGGGATGTCACATTAGCCTGCATTAACATGAAATTGTTCTTAAAAATGGTGTGAAGGATGGTGTTGAATAATGTTCTCCATGTAGTATTTAGCATTCATGAGTTTTGGCGAATAGTGATTAACTCTGTGCGGGCGTTAAAGTAAATCTTTTCTCAGAACATTCTTCATCCACCAGCGAAAAGCTTTCTTTGAGAGACTGTGCAGTCATGATATCTTTCGCCAGTTTTTAGTTATACCCCTTTGCGATAATTTGGAGATTTTAAACATACTGTAGTTTCGTCCGAAAACAAAACACGCTTCCAATTTTCAACTGCTCAACCTACATGATTTCTGGAAAATTTCAAACATTGTACTCTGTGCGCTACGATAAGTAATGGTCCAAATACAAACCTATTACTACTCAATCTTACTTCTCTTAACCTTATTCTTACAATTAAAGGAGAAACTTTGACATTTCTGACTGCTTCAAACTGGTTACTGACCTGTGTTTGTTATTCGCATATTTCTGAAAACTTACAGTTGCAAAAAATGATCAACACTATTTGTGATTCGTTTTCTTCCTTGATCATGTTTTCTTGAGTGCGATCCAGTTTCCCTGAGTTTAACCATTCGACTAACTGTTGCATAATTAACACCCAGCAAATTAATTATCCACATAAAGTATTGTACGTCCTTCTTTTAACACAGTTGAAGATCTTACACATTCATCATTGGTCAAATAATGTAGTCTGTTCGTGATTTTGAATTCAAACTTTAAAAAATTAGCAAACTCGTAATTATAACTTAAGTGATGCTTGAACTGTAACTCAAACGATTCAAGAAGAACATTAATAAAATTTTACATTAACTTTCGGTCACCACCAGCAATGTCAAAACCACTTTCTACTGAGATAAAACTACTAGAAAATTTGTCAGAAATCGTTTAATTTGCGCTGACAATAATTCTGAGCTGATGTATTTTTTTGAGAATAAATTTGAAAAATTAAAAGTTCACATAGTCTTCTCAATATATCAAAATATAATTAGATAAAGTACTTGACACTCTTCTACTCTGGGACTGTCTAATGGAAATTGAAAAATACATATTTGATGTTGTATGTATGTATATATTTAAATGAATAAAGGTAATCTAGAAATGGAATCAAGAGGTCTGATGCCTGTGATTTATAACAATTTTAATGCGCCCGTGGTTTTAAACAATCTTGTTCAATTATTTAGGAATACCGAATATGTGCGTATATTGCTTCATTAGAATAACATTTACGCTTGTGTCGAATCTAATATGTATGAAGAAAATAGCAATAAAATGCAAAAAATCAAATATTGAATTGCTCATTTGAGGTTTTTACGCGAAAACAAGTACATAGAAAACAGTAAAATTATAATATTTTATTACAAAGTTGACAAGGACACTATAAATAAATTCATTAATATTTAATCTCGTTGTTTTGATATATTAAATTAGTACAAATGAAGAGATTTATTTTTATAAATAATATAACAGAGTGTGATTGATTGACGAAGAGGATACGTGTTCAAATGTGGATTAAAGAACATATAATATTACAAGTTTCAAATTATTTTTATTATTTCACTATGCTTTGGCTCCAAGGTGGATGACAAATATTTATTATTATTAAAATTTATCCATTCATCTGATGACAGAGTTTGGTGAAACAATTGTACGTTACAAAAAAAAATAATTTGAAAATTGGAATTAGTTATTTATTCTGTTTAAGAAGTGGTTATTACATTAGTTTCATAATCTTCAAACTTTGAAACGAAAGATTGAGAAGGGAAGAAAAATCATGAAATTGAATTACTTTGCATTACATAGCTTTTATTAGTATTAGCATTAGATATACTAAGACGTTTAACTGAGATGTAGCTATGTCTTGAAGAATTTTGGTTTATTCAATTTGTTGTCATATACTATTTATTTTTAACTGTAAAATTTGTTATATTTTACATGAACGTATCGAACGATTTTTCGTGATTATTTTGTAATAGTTGTAGACATCATTTATACTTTATCGTAAATTTTTAAACAATTCTGTGAAGTGTGTACATTTTGGTTCTCAACGGTATGGATCGCGTACGAAGTTTGTTTTCGTACGGGTATTTTTCGCCGTAGTTTACCAGGTGCGGCACTTTTTAATTATCTGCTGATGATGACAACTTAGTTGTCGAAATACGTATACAGAATACGAAAATTAATGTGGCAAGGGGTTATATATCAACCTTCAGTGATCAAGGGAATCAACTACAGGCTCCATCAAAATTAAATTCTGTGAAGACTTTTTAATTATAATATTTTTTCTAAGCTTGTATGTGTGTGTAGGTAACATTTGTTATTTTGTATGCCCCAATTTAATATGTCGATGATTTTAAGTTAGACGTTCGTGATGATGTTTCAACTAGAATAAGTTGTTTTTATTTTGATTACTCATTTACGAAGCGCAACTGGACGGGACAGGATTATTCACTGCAATATAAATATAATGGTTACAATGAGTTTGGTTACTACTAACAGCAAGTCGTATAATATTTTAAAAAACAAACAATGTATTTGCAAAGAAAAGTTAACATGTCGGTCTATTTTGGAAAATGTGGTTCATGATATCCAAGATCAAGAAGTTCAAAAAGATGAACACGAAAACAAAATTATATAATTCAGAATCGAATAAGTATATTTAATATTTAGAGGGTTATTCGATAGGTTATTTAAAACGAAACATCACATGCACCCAAAGTTTTCAGTGTTTCCATACAGTAAAACTTTGGGTGCATGTGATGTTTTATATTCATAGAATATTAAAATTCGTATGTAGTTTAATAATATCAGAATGATGATGATTACAGGTTCTATATTTTTTCAATGCAACAATTACTTCTGAAATGTATTGTATACTGCACAGTTACATGATAATAAATTAATTCTAGAATGTTTCCAAGACAGTGCTACACTTCTACGGAATTTTTAAAGGATTAAAAATGGCATTATAAATTAAGGTGTGTGGCTTTTCCGATCACCAGATTTTTAACTTCTAAACTATTATTCATTTGATCCAATAAAAAATGTTTATAAAAATTGACTTTATAATTTTGTTAATTTTAGCAAACCCATTCTACATGAAATTCAAAAAGAAAAACTTTAAAATGTGTCTAGGATTGTTGTGGATTTATTTTACACTTTGTGCATATTAAAATTAAATAATTTCAAATTCATACTCACTTTCGCTAAATTGCGTAATTCATGAATGTGCATTTCATTGAATTTATGTTTATTTGATTGGAGTTGTTATTTTTGATAAATTCGTATTAATGAGGACATGGTGCGCCATCTATACTATTCAATTCTAAGCAGATGTACAAATACGCTAGGTTTCTTTTGTAGCTCTAGTTTTAACTATTTAACAGTTTTTGGGTAATAAATAAAGCCATTTGGCACGTCCTAAGTTTTCTTTAAATAATGGCAGTAAAAATGATCTTGCAATTATCTACTTTCGTCCTGCTTTTTGCTCACAACGTTGTTGATCGATTGTTTATAAATGATTGAACCACGTGAATTGCCCTCTCTTTTGTGCACCTACATTGAGGTTGTAAATGTTCTGGAAAACGGTAGTAATTGGAAGTTGATTGGGCGTTGTGTTTTAAATTAAGGAAGTAATTTTCTCGCCACTCTATGTCGAAAAAAAAAGAGACGTCGATCGATTATATTTATCGATTTATGAGATACGTATATGTAAATATTCCATAAATTACACTAGTTGTGGGTAAGGATCTCCATCCAGATTTATGGAATTAAAAACTTCCCCAAAAGGAAATTAATATTGATTAAGCGACCTCTATCTATTTGAGGTAGGAATAATGAGTCTTTGTATTACCTGTGTTCAATTTAGGTTTTGTTTCTTTTACGTTATGTGTAGGATCCTTAGAAGCAGTGTGAGTTATTTTTTTGGTGGGTGCATGTTTCTAAGTTAGGGACAGTAGAGTGAATTAACCTGGACAGCAACTAATCCACAGGAATAAAATTGTGGCATGGTACGTCAACATTACAGAGCTTTGCGGAGGAAGACGTGCAGCATTCACTGTGATTAAAGAAATGTATCAAGCTGGTGAACAAGGTGGCGAAGCTACACTAATTTTGTGACCCTATTACATGTATCACAGGTTATTTTTTTATTGTGAAAGGGGAATGAATACGTTACTCTACACAAACAATATTATTATGAAACGTATAACATAGTTCATCAATTTATATTCTAAAATTTCCTATTAACTTATACTACACAGATAGTAATTTCATATAATATTTTTCGAATTCATATTGCAAATTTTTCTATCAATATACTAAACAGTTAGTAACTTAAGTAAGTAAAAGTACAGGTCAGTACTCAGTATAATAGTATAACACTTAATAGATCTAGTCTTGTCGTTAATTAATATCAATAGAATCATATAACTTTCCTATCATTTTTTTATTGTTAACGTAAACTATTTAACATTTGAATTTGTTATACATCGTTATCCATCTTATGTGAACCAGTAATACGAATATTTGGGGAATTATATGATCATGTTTTGTTTTTTTTTTGCTGTAATTACTTTTATCTATCTTAGATGAGATTGTGTGTTATATATATATCCTATTATTAATAGTTAATCTAATTTCCTGTTTTGCAATATATAAACATATTTTTTATATAAAGATACTGTGTATCCAGTACCGTATTATTAAGAATTCTCATACATTTCAATAGTAACAATTGTCGAGTTGTGTTATTGAATTTTTTAATAAATCATGTACATAGTTATTATTGGTACTCAGGGGTTTATTTCATTCATTCATATACGAACCACTTTTCGTATATGATTCGCTCTGGGACGATGCTTTTTTTACTTTTATTGTTACAAAATTGACGCATACTAATGTTGCTCTTATGACATACGAACGCACGTGTTCTCCTAAAACATGCTTTAATGATTTAAATGATGCGGCAAGGTAGGAATTACGGACATTGCAGTATTAATCTCTACACTAGGGTGTAGAGGGGCGTTGCATAATAGGAAATGGATTATTAATGTATATTTATTTTATTGCAATGTAATGGGAAATATTTATTATAAATTAAAATAAACGCTATATGCTTTCATTAAATAAAATAGTGGATATCCTCAACATTTAGTATAATTTATAATAAGTAATATATGCTCATTATGTAGAACATAACTTAGAAAATATCCTTTTCTAAATTACGAAGCTTTTGTGTTTGGCATACGATGGTTACGCGCAATATTCAGTATATCTTGGTGTCAAAATAATTAAAACGGAAAGTTATTGAACTTACTGATAAATTAAGTCAAAGCCACACCTTCAACAATGTTGGTACATACTATAGTTACATCAATACTAACAAGAAAATATTCGTATTTAAACATTCTTTATGTTCGGGAAAAAAGGCAAAAAATAATATTACTAGAGAATAAACAAATAATGTACAAAGAACACTTTTTTCGAAAATTTCTTCAGAACAAGACCAATATAAATGTAAATAACTGATCAAATTGCGAACTCATTCTTTGTTAAGCCTTGCAACACAATTTGTTTTCTACTTGATGAGGTGCCGAAATTTCGTTATCCGTATTTTTAAATAACATTTTGGAGGTCTTTCATCTTATGCAATACAATTTGTAATCGTAACATCGCAATCAAGTTCATTCATTGAATTTCAAATCTTGACCTTAAAATTTTCAAGGATGTTGTCGACATTGCAAACAAGTTGTCATCACTGACTCAGTCGGTAACTTGTTATCATAACATGCAAATGTGCTAGTTTAAGAATAATAATATTCCGATGCTTGTATTAATTAAGAGTTCATAAAAATTACATTGTTTAAATGTGGAATAAGCTCATAAAGTGTTTCGTTCATGTTTTTGAAGTGTGTATTTTGCGATACAAAAGCGAGAATTGTAAGGTATACATACGTAATTATTATAACAGTAAATGTTTCTTTTGTTCTTCACAGCAAATAATCTGTTCGACAATAAAATGTTGATTATTACAATTTTTATATATTTTTTTAGATGACAGGTATACTTAGGAACGCTGTGAATTATTTTTAATAATAATATTTTAAATTATAGTATTTAAAATATATAAATTTACATTTCAATTACTCTCTAATTTATATTTCTTGCAGTACATTAGAAAATTTGACCTATATGACGCGCTATTATTAACAATACATAGAATACATCGTCAATATGTTTATTGAAATCTCTTCTATTTTGTACTGTTAGATAACGGTAGGAGTAAATACCTCCTACATTTAATTTAGATGAACAAGTGCGGATGATTTTTTCACACTATCACTTTGTTATTGAGTGTCAGTTATCTGTGATCTAGAAAATGGATGATTATAGGCAGCGGTGGCTCGTAATTATTACTTTTGAGGGCCTTTTTAGTAGCAATGTAAGAAAAATCGAAAAATTGTATATTCCATTGAAAATTCTATATGCAGAAAGGATAAAATATTTAAACTCAAAACAATAAAGTACATAAGTAAAAATAGAATAAAATTTTAATTAAATAAAAATGAATTTATAAACAAATTCAAATCTTCCAGTCTTATTAAAAGTTCTTCGTTAAAATAAGTTTCTATTGACCGATATAATTGCTGAAGTATTAAGGTGCTCTTAGTTCAAGTTGTTTCTTTAAAATGTTTTCATACGCTTGATGATGGGAAAAAATCTTTTTGATTCAGCGGTCATTTGTCGTCATAATAATTTTTATTAACTGTTTCCCTAAATTATTATATAAACCGTTCCTCGACTGTCAAGGATGTTCACATCTATGAATAATATTTGAAAAAGTTAGGAATGATAAATTTGAGTAGAACATTTAGAATTTTTGCTTGTTGTTTTCTGTATAATTAAATTCAATGGATGCGCGTAATAATACAAAATAAGCATTCCACTGGCAGAACTACTCGTAATGTATGCGATATCAATATGTTCAAGCAATTAGTATAGTCGGAGATATGAAATTAATCTATTTAATTTATTTTCTAGGAACTGTGTTAGAGCATGAACTTATTTATTTTTATCTTTTCTAGTATTGAAGTGAGAATATTACTTGCGATATTATCCATCATTTTCGCATAAACATGTTAACACAAAAATAGGGAGAATACTACTCACAATTGGGTTTATTCAGCCTCATATAGAATATGTTTTTCACATTAAGATTATCAGCACGAAAACTCACTTTTAAAGAGAGAGATTAATACAAAGAGTACTAGAAAAGTTTTGCAATACAGCTTTGTTTATTTAATTTTTTCAAAGTAATTTCCTCTACACTCAATACACCTCTCCATCCTCCGATACCAATCTTTAAACCAGTTCTGCCAAGTTTCACTAGGGAGTAAAGCGCAATCGTTGTCCTAAGCCCGCAGAAGGTCCTCATCACTGGAAAACCGCCTCCATTTTAGCTTCATTTTCACATGCGGGAACAGTGCAAAGTCGCAAGGAGCAAGATCTGGACTGTAAGGAGGGTGCTCGAGAAGTTTCAATCCTGTCGTGGTCAAATATTCGGTGCAGGCTTTGGCGCGGTGAGCTGGAGCATTATCGTGATGGAGGAACCAGGTGTCCATTCTTGACTTTGGCCGCAGGTTCTTCATAGATCCAATGAGTTTAGGCAGGCACTGTTCAGTATACCACTTAGCTGTGAGTACCTTCTGTGTGTTCAAAACGACGCGTTCCACAATTCCACTCGATTTTCTTCTTTACAGGTCGGGATTTTCTGACAGCTACGGGTGTGTCCTCATCATCAAAGACCCAAACTTTGTTTTGAGCTTTGGTTGGCACATCGTAATAGTACAGCCAAGCCACGTCACCTGTTACGATGTTGTTCACATACTGAGATTGTCTCTTATTAAACTTTTTTAGCATCTCTCGGCACCAAGTCACACGTCGTGTCATCTGCTTTTCAATCAGTCGATGCGGCACCCAGAGAGAACAAAGTTTCTTCACGTGCAAATAATCATGCAGAATCGAACGAATTGCTGGTGCATTTAGGCCTGAAGTACCCTCTAATCTGTTGGTAGGTCACTCGCCTGTCCTCGCCAAGCATTTTCCTCACAGTAGTAACGTTTACCTCCGTAAATGACGTCCGTGGCCTTTTCAGCATCCTCCACAGTTAAATTTCCCCTTTGGAATTCTCTATACCACCTAAATATCGTTGTGCGATGTGGACAAACATCACCTAGGGCGAGAGTTATTTCTTCGAAGCACTGGTCTATGTTTAAAGCACGCACGAAATTGCAGCAACAAGCAGCTTGCATCTTATTGCAAAACTTTCCTTTGTCGATTATTTAAGTTATATGAATTTAGGAGTTAAAGAATCAGGAATTTGAAAAACTATGGAATTTCATAATCTTCCAACTCAATATTTCATTAATTTCTTGAGAGTTTTAAAATCGTAATAATCCAATAGTGATGTAAAAAAATAGTAATTTTTTTCCAAGAATTTAAAGCTTCGCTAAGCCTATAATGAACGCTGCCACTAAATATGATTAAGACAGCTTCCCTAATAGGATAAACATATAAAACATGTGGCGTGTGATATGTATATGTACACATATTCTGTAGATGATTAAAGAACGATTTTGGTAATCACAATACTAAATGACCGAAAGAAATATTAACAAAATTTGTAACTTGAACAAATACTAATCGTATAATAATTTGAATTAAATTCGAAATCGTAACTAGAAATGTGTATAGTATAAACATCTGAAAGCGTTTATCGCAATATAATTGAATGTCTCTTCTCATAAACGCATTTCAACAATTATATTATGAGTTTCAATAGTAAGTTAAAGAAGCTTTTTAATTAATTTAGCTTTAATTATTAGGAGAAATTGTTTATCATATAGTATTAATCGATGTAGGTTTTAGATGGTTTAATTTGGAAAAAACTGAGGTACCAAAGATTTGATATTAGTGAATTATAAGTTGGCTATCTTTAAGTAAGAGTAAAAACTTGTAACTTCTTGCTTATTACAGCGTTTTAATTGAGGTAGAAAGTAATCGGTGGGAAATCGAGCCTCAGTTCACTTCTTACCGAGTGAGCGCTCTACTGCTAAGCTACCAAGGACTATATGATTCGATTCTTTAATCGCAACATACATTTCATTATGTAAACAGATCTTTTATTGGAAACTCGCAGTAGGTCTTATTATTAAATACACATGCAATTGCATATACACGCACGTGTATATACACAATTACGTGCATTCCACGATGATGAAAACTCGAAATTTCCTGTTTGTTACTTCGTCTTAGTTAAGGCAAAAATTAATGAAAAAATCATCCCTCGGTGAGGAATCGAACCCCAGTTCACTGTTTACCGGGCAAAGAGCTGGGGTTCGATTCCCCACCGAGGGCATTAATTTTTCATTAATTTCTGCTTTAATTAAAATGATGTAATAAGCAGAAAATTACGAGTTTTATGCTTTTAAATAAGACTTGTTGTTAAAAAAGAACGATTGGTAAACATATGGACACATTTCTAAGCAAAGGCTTAACTCACTTAAAATTTTAAAAAAGGTAGCAATAATTTCCTGAATGTGTTTCTTCAAATTTCTAAGATGAGGTTGATATAAGATAATTTTGGAATGCATAAATGCTAGAGAAGACCCTTGATATGCCCTTAATTAGGCTGGAAACTAAGACAATTAACTCACAAAGTAAAATTCGTGTACTAGAATATGACAAGTGCCCAATAGTTTTGAGAATTCATGTTATGATACATTTGATAATTTGTACCCAATATCTGGGCATTGCGTACCTTGTCCAAAATGGTTTTTTTAATTAATAGGTTACTACATATTTTGATGAAAGCTGTATAAAAATACATTTAGTAGAATGTCAATATAATATATAAGTCGCTGTAAGAGAATCACTTAGTGGAGTGAACTGTTAAAACTGCGTGATATAATGAACAGAGACGCACCTCGCTGCAATGAAGAGGGTTTTAGTTAAGGGGATTTCCCTATCACTAGAGTAGTAGTTAATGCTCCATTAGATATTTGTGGTTATTACAGTGTTGTTGCATGCGTTTTTATTAGAGTGAATATTGTTTTGGCGAATTGTTTTTTCATGATGGTGTTTCAAATGTATCATTGCTAATTGTTACTTGAATGTTACATCGATGATGGCGAAGAAACAGGCATTTGAATTTAACTGACAAAAGCTAAAATACTAGAAGCCTCAAATAAGAAGTCATAGAATTAGCGAAGAAATATAGTGTACCTAAATCAACTATATCAGGAAAATAGAGTAAAAGAGGATTAATTTCTATAAGAGTTACTCAAAGTTTCGGAGCGTGGAAAAGACAAATATCTTAAAAATTTTTATTTATGCAAAACTTTTCCATAAAAAATTTTACAAATCATCTTCCTTTGAACCAAATAGCAGACGGTTGATAGATTCTAAAAATACTGGTAAATAAAAATACGTGTAATACGCAAAAAATGTGGTTTCATATCTACGTATATCTTTGCAGGTGATGAAACTTCGGTATATTTCTGTGATCCTAAAAAAATCAACAATCGGTATTTTGAAAATGTTGGCTTCAACAAAAGCTGATCGAGGAAAAAGTTTTTTGGAAATAATAGACTTGTTTCCACTATAACGCTGAGGGACCATGGTAATGTTAATGCAGAATGGTACATTATAATTTGCTTGCTTTCAAGTTCTCCAAAGCGAAAACTGTGCAATAGAAAGAATCATCTTGCATTACTTGAGCTTGAGCGAACTATATTATTAATGCTCAAAATATTAAAATAATGGGTGATTCTACGTACAACCAGACCTGACAAATATAATAATTTTTATTTTGACATTCTAGATCATTCAAAGGAACCTGTAAGTAACTGCCCTCAGTTCCCGGGTTTCAACCAAGTCTCTAGCATTGCTGCTTGACTTAACGAAAGTTTGGTGTTTTTGGTCGAAGCATCGGTGAATGAAGTAGTGGTGTCAGAGACGTGGTTTCGGTTTGGAAACCAAAAACAAACTCTGGACAACGACGACGGAATTCATCAACTCGTGGTACTACTTACTACTTTGGGATCATACAATATTAGAGTAACGGAAGCGACTGCATTACGCAGCGAAAAACTTCACGAGTATGGGAACTAGTGCCTCCATTGAACTCTGCCCAAGCTAAGATTATCTGCCGAATGTTGCATGGCTCCACAGAAGTGCGGTAACTAACATTTCCCTGCAAACATCAAGTACAATCTCCTGCCTTTAACCTAGTTTCTTCAAATTGGGTTCCGGAGCTACCTACAAAGCAAGAACTCGCTAAGGGAAAACCAAGTCAGGGAGGCGAATGAATTAGGATTATCTACAGATAAAGGATACATACACCGTAAAGGAAATCAATCCAATGTCCGACGGAGTGACTCAATCAGCTAAGTGATTAGGAATTTTTAAAGCTAAAATATAAAAGTTGGTCATGCAGAGCCAAGACGATGAAGTAGCTACCAAAAGCCGATCAGGGCAAACTTCAAGGGGTATTTGCAAGAAAGTCCGAAAATATATATAAGGACTCGAAGAAAAGGTTGCAGTGTAATAGTATTAAAAAATCCTAGTTGGCACGTTTCTGCGTTATTATAAATAAATTCGTAACAGTTTCCATATATTTTTTTAATGCAAATACCAAAATTTGTTTTCAACACAAATAATTTTGATTTTAAACAGAATAACATATAAAGAAATGTCGACTTTAACTTTTAAACAGATTCTTATCATTGTCTAGAATTTTTAGGGCCAATTCAAATTTTTCATATATACAGCATGATTATTGAGCAGGGCTTCATCTAGGATATAATTGTAATTAATGAATATCTATAGAAATGTTGTTACCTTTTTGTATAACCCTGTAAACAAGAACATTATTGAACAATTTTTTTCAAAAGTATGCCAATAGTGAAACTTATTAAAATTTAATATTTTCAATTTATAAAATGCTAATGGGGCAACTTTTAGTAGTGTAATAAGTAAGCCTGCAGAAACGAGTACACACTCATTGGCGGCTATGATATATTTCGAAAGCGGTCAGATATACCCGAAGTCGAGATTCATATGCGTATGGTATAAGTATGAATGCCGGATTAAATTGATAATGCGAATCGATGGCGTTTTTTGTTATGTGAAATGAGCGTTAATATATTACTTAACCGATTTTCGACATTAAAATACACTGGCACTATTGTTAAATGTATTGTTCGCAATATCAACATTTTATCGTATAGTATTGGGTTGGCAACTAAGAACATTCGGTTTTCACTGTTGCTTTATTTTTTGTATAACGTATGTTAGTGCTGTACTTCACCGTTTGTCGCGTGATACTTGTCACATTGACGCAACTTCAGAAGCAAGTAGTGCGTGATTTTTATTAAAGCTATTAGTTGTGGGTTAATTTTAAATGGAGTGCAGAAACGAACATTTTCGACATATTTTACTATTTTATTTCCGTAAAGGAAAGAAAGTTGTTGCGGCTCACAAAAAGATATGTGAAGTTTATGGTGCTAATTGCTTAACAGAGCGCACGTGTCAGAATTGGTATAAAAAATTCCGTTCTGGAGATTTTTTCCCTCAAAGATGAGTAACGTTCTGGTCGGCCTACTGAAGTTGATGATGACCAAATCAAAGTCATAATTGAAGAGGATCGTCATATAACTGTTCGAGAGTTTGCGGAGAGGCTACATGTATCGCACACAACAATTGAAAAACATTTAAAATGTCTCGGGCTAGTTAAGAAGCTTGATATTTGGGTACCTCACGAATTGAAAGAAATTCATTTAACACAAAGAATCAACTTTTGCGATATACACCTTAGACGGAATGAAACCGACCCTTTCTTAAAAAGAATCATCACTGGTGATGAAAAATGGGTCCTGTACAGTAACATAGTTCGATAACGATCATGGAGCAAACACGATAAACCAGCTCGAACCACATCGAAAGCTGAATTGCATCCAAAAAAGATCATGCTGTCAGTTTGATGGGATTACAAAGGTGGTGTGTTTTTTGAGCTGCTTCCAAGGAACCAAACGATCAATTCTGATGTTTACTGTCAACAATTAATAAAACTGGATGAAGTAATCAAAGAAAACCGGCCAGAATTGTCAAATCGGAAAGGTGTAGTTTTCCACCAAGATAATGCAAACCCTCACACAACTTTGGCAACTCGTGGGAAACTATTGGAGCTTGGCTGGGAAGTGATGCCACATCCCCCATACAGCCCTGATCTAGCACCATCTGATTACCATTTATATCGAAGTTTGCAGAATTCTTTGAATGGTAAAACTTTCACAAATGACGATGACCTTCACTCGCACCTGGTTCACTTTTTTGCTGATAAGGACCAGAAATTTTATGAGCGCGGAATCATGCAGCTGAAAGAAAGATGGCAAAAGGTCATTGAGCAAAATGGAAAATATATAATTGATTAAAAACTATTCTTTGTTTAAAAAAAAAGTGTTTTATTTTATACTACAAAACCGAAAGTACTTAGTTGCCAACCCAATATTTTTGTGTGTAAAAGACATGTTAATAGCAAACAACACAGGTTAAATGCGCAACATGATGTATTACATTATAAATTTCTATATGACTTTATTTTTATATTCAGTGTGTGCAAAATTACACAAAATACTGTAGACAATGAGGAATTTCGAAATTTTTGGGGGAAATACGTTCCGGATTGGAGATTGTCAACAAAAGATCAGTTACCGTATAATTTTCCTCGGGTGAAGCATACGATTACGGATCAACTAAAAGCGGAGTTAAAAGATGAAACAACGGATTCAAGAAAGAATGGTATTTCAAATGTGTTAGTGCGCACTTTAAAAACCGGTGAGATTTCCTTGTCTCTTCTTTTACGTAGTAGAGCATTACAGAAAACAAAAGCGCGGAAAGGATAATAGAAACTATAAAACATATTTTTGGGAAGTTCAATATATCGGTAACCCAACTTGTATTGCTGGTTACAGATGGGGGTTCGAATATGGTTAAAGTTGGAAAGTTACTAAAACAATCTTATCCTCAATTGCTTCATGTAAACTGTTTACTCCATGCATGTCATCTTGTAACTAAATTTATTAGAAACAGTTATCTAAAAGTAGGCCAATTTATAGTTCCTACCAAAAAAGTTTTTATTAAATCCCCAAAACGCATTCGTGAGTTTAAATAGGCTTGTCCGGACGTTTCTCAGCCACCGCAGCCGGTATTGACGAGATGGGGAAAGTTGTTTTATATTATGAAAAGTTTTTATACATTATTAAACTTTGTATCTTAAATTTCAAGCCGAAAGATGCTCAAGCAATTTCAGTAAGTTAGGGGCTGGTTTCAGATACCGAAATCCATACTCAAATAAGCCAAATTTCTGAAAATTATTCAATTTCTTTTAGATACTCTTTCCAAATTAGAGAACACCAAACTGCCATTACATGAAGCGCTAAATATATAATAGTATATTACCTCAAAGCTTCGGTAGGAAATCTAACAGATAGTATAGCAAGATTAACAATCGATAACGTGCGGCTAGTTTAATTGAAAACCAATAGTGCAAATATCATGCGAACGTCCTTTTAGACGCAGAACGCTCCTTTTCCAAATACGCCGTAGGAGTATGACTGAGTCAGTAGTGGAAAGCATACTAATGACACAATACTACAGCGAATTTTTGCGTCACTCTACATCAACAACACAAAAAAAAGCTAAATTAGTAATTACGTTTATTATTTGTAATATTGATAGTATCTGAGCCGTACGCAGCTGCGAAAGCACTCGTTTCTGCAGCCCTAATAATGACGTTCGTTTTATATATGTTTAAGATTGTCGCCCACAGTACGTTTGGGTATTTATTATTTCGTGTATGTGATATCTATAGTACAAATAAAATAGGTTATTCGTAATATTTGAGCTATGAATATATATTTTTTTCCTAATTTGCGGCTATAACCATGTTATTAAAACATTGAAAATGATGTCTTTGTAATCTACAAACTACTGTTTTAGTTCAGTGCACTTTATCTTTTCAAAAGTAGTTAATTGAAATATTTCATATCAAATTGAAACGTCAAATAATGTGTAGTATAAATACAATAAAGTAAACATCAAATAAGTATTTTCATTAACTTCTATCATTTCAGGTGAAGCATGTACATTTAATTTTGCATCAAAAATAGCAGGTACATAATATCCAAGAGAAAATAGTCTATTGCCAAACATCAACCATCACGAATATTCCCAAATTCTGAAATTACAAATTTCTATGCAAAAAATGCCAAGGAGACAAATTAGTCATAAGACTTGTCATAATCAAAGTAGCTAATTCTATAGGCGAAACATGAGCATCGCAATAGAATCGAGAGACGTGCAAGCATGCAAACATAGCTGTCAACGATCCGCTTCGAAAGCAGTTAGCTTTCAAACGTTGTTACGTTTGGTCGCATACGATAATGCTATGTACATAGACAAGAATACTTCTTTTTGTGACGGATATTAATGATTATGTACACACATTTACTGCTTTTGCAATATGCTGGCAGTCGTACTGGATATGTTTGTGGGTAATGTAAGCATTATAGGCCGCTGTCTATCAATATATTAAGATCAACTAACATCAATCAAATGCGACACAATAAATACTATACTGAAAAATTTGTAAATGATTTACAAATAAAAGCATAAGAATGACTAAGTGAGTCAGTCGGTAATAGTAAACTAATACTTGAACACAAGTATTATTCTTTGAGTAAGAAGTATTAAGAAGATTTACTATTACTGCTATACTGCAAGAAAATTAAATGAAGTTAAGCAATAGTTCATATTTGCCTGTATCATCATGTAAACCACGACAGCTTACAAAAGAGATTAATTTTGGAATTTTGTATGATGCAAAAGTAATTTGGATTTATATCCAAAATAGAGCTTAGTGTGTTTGCCGTTCTCACAATAAAATCTTTTCAATATGTTAATCTATATTAGAAAGCAACAACTAGAATTTAATCAAAAGTGACTGCAATTTAAACTATTGAGTGTATTGAAATGCTTGTATGCGAGGTTGACTACGTTTCGAGAAATTTTAGTTTTTTCAAATCGCTAGCGTACATTATTTATTTTTCACTGTTAAATTAGTTTAGTTTTACACAGGCATGTCAAATGATTCTCAGTGATTGTTTTGTACTGATTTTTTATGCATTATTTATATTTTATTTTTCGAATAATTCTATTATGAGTTCCTTAATTATTTCTTCTAAGTAATGTGTAAGTAAGTAATAGTGTTACTTTATATATACCAATTCATTACACAGATTATTTTAAGCTAGATATGGGTGATGGTACTTCAACAAGATGCTTGTATTTAAAAGCGATTTTGTAGCGAAATATAGAATGTTAGTAGAACATTGGCTTATTCATTGCAATTGTGAGTCGATCAATTTACTTAAGATTTTATTAACATAAATATCGCTTACGATGTATTTAGTCAACACGAACGGAAAATTGTGCAAAATGTTTCTAGACCAAACATTACCTTTGCCAAAGAATCATCACATCAGACTGTTTTGTTAATAGAAAAATGTTGAACGAAATTCAAAAAATTTGTTAGCCCGAACAAGTACTTTGAATAAAATTATATAACTGAGAGTCAATTAAATACATTTGATTATTTATAACATCATTCGTGATGATTTGTTTAAGAATATTTCATGATACTAATCTTAGATTAACTCACAGTAATTGGTTCAACAATCACTTAAATGTGTGTGGGTGGCAATATTAGAATGAATTAATAGGTCTTGTATTTGTTTATACGACAATTACCACAGATACTATACATGATGAATTCACTCAAGGATATTTCCAACAAGATAGTGCTACACCCCGTGTTACTTGGATATTTTCATTATTGATTATAAATTATAGGTATCATGTTTTTGAAATAAAATATAATTTTAATATGTTTGTTTTTTATATTATGACACTTTTGTGTTTGGCATAAAAGTTATGCATGAGTTTTCAATACACCTTAGCGTTAAATAATAATTTACAACGCCACTGGAAGTGATTGCAATATTCGAAAATTAGGCGAAAAGTACACGTTCAATCATTTTAGTACACTGTATCTTGAAGTGTTAGTTAGTATCAGGGTAAACGTTAAATAAAATTTAATATTTGAATAGGATAATTTGTAACTAAAATGTTAAAAGTTTTGTACATGTATTTTACTAATATTAATTTCCATAATTCTGCAAACTAATACTAATAATAAATTGAATTAATGTGTTACATTTGTCTGTATCCTGACAATATCGTATGTTGAGAAAAGCTATTTCAATCGTCATTTACGTGATTAATATTTATATTCAAATAAATAATTTGAAATATGTATATGGAAGATTTCAGGAATAATTACAATTTAGTTTATAATTACAATTTATATCAATGTTTGTAAGCACTGCATATCGTTTCATTTACAATTTAAATAAAATGTTTAAGATTGATTTTTAAAATTCCCATAAAATTTTATATTATTATATTTTTGCCGATAAGTGTATATTCCTGATTTTAACGGTACATTGAGCGTTGAAACGGCCCGCTTATCCTGAGAAATTGCCTAGTGACGCATCGTAAAAAAGTAACAATCCTAATAAAACGATAGAGTAAACAATTGCACTTGTATATTATGCGTGTGTATGTGAAAAAGCTCAGGATAATAACAATCAAAGCCTCCAAACACAGTTTCGTGCGCCACGAGGTTGCGCGAAGGTTACCGAACTCCCATATGTTCTCCTAAGTAGGTCACTGAGACTGACTAGCGAGTTCGGTCATTGACTGCTAGCTGCACACTCGCTGCTATGAGTTGTCGGTGTGTGCCTGCCTGCCGGACTTTGAGTCGCCTCTATGTTTAGTACACGACGACGTTACGACTATGATCGATTGCACCGACGGATTAATAACGCTGCGTTGAACTAAGTCTCATTTTATGTAACACGCCTTATTAATAATTTAATAAATATTGTATACGCAGTCTTTCACTATCTTTTTTAATTTTCGTTGTTCCAAGGCATATTGTTCACTCGTATAATACATCTACATTTTTTTTTCTTCGCCTATTGTGTCAGAGGATTGGAATTTTCCTAGTTTATTGAACTGTGGATGTGCTTACGTGTATTTTACCAAAACTGTTGAATTTCAATTAAATATACATGTGTACATACTACACTATATAAATCAGTAAACAAAATTATTTTGTGTATGTATATGTACGTATGTATATGTATGTATATGTATATATAAATATATATATATACATGTATATATATATATATATATACACACACATATACATACCTATACTCAGATTAGGCTTCAAAGGCATTATGTGTACTCTTAAAAATTAACTCGCTATTTCGTGAAAATGCATGAGTTTTTCGCATCTAAAGAATATGTATGGTTTACAGGTTTAACAATTGTTTGATATATTTTAAATTTATATTTGAAGACGTTACTAAGAGAATATTTCTAATGTGATAAACATAAAATTCAATAAAATATTGTGCATAAAAAGATATATATATATATATATATATATATGTGTGTGTGTGTGTGTGTGTGTGTGTGTGTGTGTGTGTGTGTGTGTGTGTGTGTGTGTGTGTGTGTGTGTGTGTGTGTGTGTGTGTGTGTGTGTGTGTGTGTGTGTGTGTGTGTGTGTCTACGTCATATTGTTTTCGATTTGGCCCTAAGCTAAAAATTTAATTAACAATGATCATATGTTTACATGAATATACAATCTATTTAAATATTTTGTGGATATCTGAAAGTTTTAATTGCATTTTATTGGTTAATACGGTTTTAAAGTTTCCTGGTTGCTTTTAAAATAAATCTAATTCGATCTTTCAAAATGGGCCTTTTGTTGTAAATATGTTGGGATATTTGCTCTAATTTTTTGTATGTGGTTTCTTTCAATTTTGTAACAATAGTGTACACATGTACACTATTTATGATGAGCTTAGATGCATGTATTATGTTATACCTAAAACTAATATTTAATATATGCATATATGACACTGGTCTGGAATATGTTAAAGCAATTATTACTTAATTTTTATAGGTAATAAAAGAAAATATTTTCCTAGTATTAAATATTTTAATGGGGATAATGGCCACAGTATTACATTTAATGACGAACTATAAACCTTAATGATGTGTTAGAATTTGATTTCGGCGAATAAAACGAAAGGTATATTTCTCCGAAGGTATGTGCTCACTAAAGGGCTATGAAATGACGTCCTACAGTAAATGCTTAATAAACATAATGCTATTTATTGGTCATAAGAGTAAAAATTTGTATTCTACAAGATGTAAACAGTACAAAACGAATTGAGTCTTTACATTACTTCCCTGAATGTCAACTATATACGAGACGTGTTTTTTAATAGGGGACGTTTTGTTGTATATACTTATAGGTGGTGTGCGCGCAACGAGTGCTTGCATCCTTCGAAACAACTGTGCTCAGTTGCAACTGTGTAGGTAATCTGTACGGTCCGTTCTGTCTTCGAAATGTTAATTATCCAAGCGCTACCTCATGCGAGGTACGGTCAATGGTACGTTTTTTGTCGGCAAGAAACAGGTCTGGTACAGACATTCACCGGCAGATTTGTGAAGTTGTCGGAGCTACTGCCATGTGTCAGTCCCGCTCCGGTTGCCCATTTGTGATCATAGACGATATGGTGGCTTCAATTCAAGCGCAAATGCTTCACAACAGACGCTTCACCATAAGCACTCTTTCAAAGGACTTTCCTGAAGTGTCGAGGCCAGTACAAGATTGTTTCTGAAAAGATAAAGTTTAAGAAACTGTCGTCCCGTTGGGTCCCTAAACTCCTAACGGAGGATCACAAAAACAAAAACTTCGAATGTTCGCTGAATTTTTTGACTCATAACGAAGAAGGAGACGCCATGTTGAGTCGTATCGTAGCGGGAGAGGAAACGTGTATTACGTCCGAATCGAAGCAACAGAGTATGAAGTGGAGACGCACACGCTTTCGTGTAAGGGTCAATGCAAAACAGACTGTGTCCCGGTGAAAGACCATGGCGTCCGTGGTTTGGGATAGGAATTGTGTTTTGTTGGTCGACTTCATGCGGTCAAACACTGCAAAACCTACGTAGAGCGATTCAAAACAAAAGACGCGGCATGCTGACAGAGGGAATTCTGCTACTCCATGACAATGTAAGGCCTCACACCGCAGCTCAGATCCGAGCTTTATTGGACTCTTTCGGCTGGGAAGTTTTGGACCACCCTTCCTACAGTCCCGACCTTGCGCCGAAAGATTTCCATCTTTTCCGTTATCTTAAACATCATCTCGGCGGCAACCACTACAACGATGACGAAGACGTGAAAACGGGCGTGACCTCTTGGTTATCGAAACAGGCGGCAAGTTTCTATGAAGAGGGTATTCAAAATCTAGTTGTAAGGTTTGATAGGTGTTTAAACAAACTTGGCAGCTAAATGTATGTAGAATTTGAAAATAAATTTGGTTTTTGAAAATTTTCTTTCGTCTGGTTTCTATTTTCAAGCGGCCCTTACTTAAAAAACACGTCTCGTATATTAAGGTGATTTAATTTTTCACTTTATTTAAAAAATTGCTAAAAGGAGACACCAACATATGCTAGCAATCTGTAAATGCAATTCTGACAAAAAAAAATCTCCAAGAATACGACAAAAATATTTCCGATAGTAGAAGAATTTTAGAGTAATATATTTACTTGCACTATTAGAATTACAGAACTAAAAGTTATATATCAAAAGCAGTAGTTAAACTGAGAAATATAAACCTTTTATTATTGTTATATAAATACAAAATTACAACATTATATAATGTCTAAGATTAAGTAAGATTATCCTGAATAGTATACCTACTATAAGCGAAATCCATGTTACTGACTATCATAAGATGGTACAAGAACTTAAGGAGGACTCGCTCATGGAGAATGCGTGTTGGTTCGAAGTTCATCCTCAATAAAAATTATAGAATAGAGGAACATAAAAAAGCTCTATCTGTACATGCAGAATCTATCTGGTACGCAGGCGGCTCTAAAACATAACGAGTAGTTGGAGCCCGAATTTACGAACTGAAAAAGTGATCAGTTTAGGTGAATATAAGCGAAAAAATTGTCGGAGTGGGATAAGTCGCACAATGACCATTTTCTTCGACAGCCAAGTAATGCTAAAGATAGATTCGATGCAGGTGAGATTGAATGGGATTGTGTGCAAGTTGGGACTTGATGAATGAATTCAGTAGTCGCATAAAGATGAGAGTAGTCTGGGATCCAGAGCACGTAGGCTATATTCTAGAGTCAATGAAAAAAACTGATGAACTGCCCCGACAAGCCTTGACAATGGCTTCCTGTGACAATGCAAAAATAAATATCAAAGCAGAAAAACTGAAAACATCTCGAGATAGATGGAAAATGATCAAAGACTGTCAACAGCTTCTTGGATGACGGTAGCACAAATTTACAAGTTGAATAGAAATAAGAAGTCCACTAGGATAATAGTAGGACAACTACAGGGTACTGTAAGCTCCGCAAACATATAAGCAATATGAACTTAACAGAAGAAACCATATGTACATTTTGGCAACCAAAATAAGAAACCACGATCCATGTACTATGCCAATGTAAAAGCTTGGCAAGAACAGGATTTCAACGTATGGGAGATGAATATTCTAAAACGAAAGTATACAAACCGATATCAAAGCCGCAGGTCTACTTTGGAGAACGAGGCATGAGGACCATTGGAGTCATTAGTCATCTCACAAAATCTAGTCCAACTATAATATAAATTTACACATAAGGTAAATTATGGATTTCATCGATAAAAGAGCAAAAGCACGTAATATGTAAACAATTTAAATGATAGGTGACAATATATTAATATTAAGAAATCAACTGTAATTAAGAACGCAACATCGAATGAATGAAGACAGGAATGCAGTGGATGTCTATTTTTATAACAGCTGGATAGTAAATACGTTATTTCTTAAAACGACTACACTAATTTCTCACTTATGTTTTATATATTTCTCATTTATAATTTCTTTTTTGAAGTATTTGATTGTCGTTGGATTACAATTACAAAGAACACGTTTTTATAAATATTATATTTTCGTTCTCTTCAATAATTTCGATATTGCTGATTAGAGGCGAATATTTAGGATATAATAAGTTTTCGAATGAAACAAGTAAAAGCTAGAACATTGTACTATTTTCGGCGGAAATGTAAACTAACTTTTACTATAAATTCATTCAGCTTTAGTGAGTATAACAAAACTATGTTCTATATGTTCAGTAGTAAATAATAATACGTTCACAGTTAGTATGTATTTCCATTTGCAATTATTATAACTCAATAAAGTTAAATGTTCGTGATTTCAATTGAGTATACATGTATTTAGTATATACATATGTGTATTTATGACTGCATATATGATTCTGGATGGAAATTGCGTTTTCATTTCTCAGAAGCACATTTGAAATATTACATACACAACATACATATGCACGACATACAAATGGATACACAAATATATATTCACTCAGACAATTTTCACTAAATCCTTTTCTCTTTTCTCTCTCTCATTAGCCGACACATGTTGTGCTTGTATGCGTATGTGGCAGCTGTGCCAAAATAATGCCTTAGGCCCGACAATATTTTGCAAACGAGAAATTACGATCTCTTACGATTCGTTTAGTAGGTCAAATTGCCGCTAGTAACTACAATAATGAAATAAATAACCTGTCCTGGCAGAAAACAGCAATTGACTTGAACACATGTCACACACAGGTTCGATGTCCAGTATTACTTTCTCATATCGCTTTATGATCAAATTCGTGATGAGTAAACATGGTCTTGTAGATCGGAAGTTAAATACGTGGTTTGTTCTGATTCATATAATGAGCAAAGACACACTGGAAGAAACGTAATAAAAAACCAAATATTTTCATAACATATAAAATGAATGATGATGATTTTCAAATTATGTTATATGCAATTAATTATCCACACAGTTCTTCTTTTGATTGTAATTTTTTAAATAAGTGAATAATAAGGTTTTACATGCTTATGTGCGTTTATATTTAGATGCCCAATTTAGGTGAATGATAAAATCTGTAATTTAGCTGATGTGAAGTCATAATGCCATAAGTATGACTATGCTTTAATATAAAAAGAAAATGTAGTAGGCGGAGTTGTTAACCTGTTTTTCTTAAGTTTCAATTTTATGCTTATCAAATCTTTTATATTCATATTTATATTTTAATAATTAATTTATTTTTCTTACAGAGATTTTAAAAATTTCAAAATTATCAATGCCAAGCACAGAATATTTTGATGTATTAATCACTAAACCTTTCCGTTTATAATAATCAAAAAATCAGTTTAACTTTATCCATTTGGACTTGTGCATTTTAAGAGCATTAGCGTTAGGATTAGAGATTATTTTATTTTTTACTACGATAGAGGGTTAGTAATTAATGGATCTAATGAAAGACGGAACCACTAAAAAATTTTTTTTTGTTTTTCAATTTGGCAATCCTTCAAAACATAACGGTCAAAATTTCCGTTGATTCCAATTTTAAAGACGCTTGTTATTTGAATAGGAAATGGACTGTTTTTCAGCTTATTTTGAAGCATGGACAAAATGGAGTATGGGTAAGTGATTACGTTCTTGTTTTTAAAGAACAAAACGAACGACGAAATTAACCAATGCCAATGCAGTGGAGCCCCAAAGTGTGTACTCCAGAAATAATTAAAAAAGTTCGTTTTTATGGATAATAGTATATTACTTTCATTGTAAAAGTACTGCGATGTTTAATTAGTAATTGTTAGTATCGATTTACGATTTAATGTATGGTACGATATATATGAATGCTGTATTCAAAATTTTATCAGCTAATCTCGTTCTAATTTATAAATTAAAATATACGTACACAAAGTTTTATAATTTTGTGTAGAAGAAATAGAGAAAATACTGTTCAGCCTAGACTAACTAAATGTTTGCGCGTTAAATTATTTGTTGAAAATAGAGGTATCAAATACCATGTCTACGGTTCGAGCATCAACGTACAATATAGGGGTCGCAAACTACTAAAGCTCTCAAAGCCAAAATTCAGAGATATCCGCTCCGTACGTAAAAGAGCATGGCTATTTATGCATGCTCCTAATTAGCACACTTACAAATTCTTCACTATATTGGTACACAATGCGTTCGAAATAAAAACACATCATGAGGCATAGAGGCTTAATACAATCCAAATTCGAAGTGAGTTTGCGACTGTCATTGGAAGGTCGCTATGAACGAAAATAATGAGGAATAGATTATATACGTCTCGGTTATGTATCTGAAGACTAGTTTGCATACCTCCTACTACCGAGCATATAAAGGCACGTTGAATGTGTATGTAATGGATAGAGGCGGTGATTAATCCAGATTTAAGTTGCACTTAGATATTAGGCGTATTTTGATTTAGCGTGAATTTGGGTTTACACCTACAATTTGTTTGGGAAAGGCGCCAATATGAGGGTGGTTGCATAATGGTATGTGCTGGAAAGCACACTTAACTTTATAGATAAGTGAGCTCTAACTAACTAGAGATATCTGGACGAGATTCTAGGATCCGTTGTTTTTCCGTACGCAGCAGCAATGGGAGAAGAATTCGTTTTTGTGGATGATAAATAATACTCGTCCTCATCGAGCAAACATCGCGAACAACTGGATCAATGAGTTGGTATAGAGAGAATGGGTGTCCAGCCAATTCCTCAGATGGTAACAATAGGACACGTTTCGGATGTTATGCGAAGACGCGTTTTGAGGTTCATACGTGTATGCTTTAGGTGTATGCTTCTATCAGGGAAAAATGAAGTATGATTCCTGTTGTATTCTGTTATGGTGCGAAATATTTATAGATATTCCTGAAGATTGTTATTAGTCTATTATTCTTTTATAAGAATTATTACAATAAAACTTTAATTTAATATATCTGTATTTTTTTAAACTAAAAATGCAACTAATGGAACTAATGAAAAATTTAGAGCAGCAACGAAATAGCGCAGTTGTGTTTACTTAGTCATTGCTGAGATATTATCGATTGTTCATTTATATCTAAACATATATCAAGTTTATATGTATTTTGTACAAAAAACTTAAATACTTAAATCAAGATGGGAAGAACGAAAAGTTTCACTTATTATTTGGATATTCATGCACAACACCCACAAATATTCTTCGAAATCCGTCAGAAATTAGTCAAACGATGTAAAAATAAACGTTTTAAAGTAGTCGCCAAATACTTCTGATTCGAATACATTATCCATTGGAATACATCTGGAATGACAGCGACAAAGTAATAAAAATTAGTAAACCAACAAATTTAAATCCTTTATATGTATATATATCGAAGAAGTCTGATACTACACATTAAAATCTAAATGTGAAAGATTAATAGAATGTATGCCAGCAAGATGTGCTGCAGTGACTCAAAACAAAGGGTTCCCTAGGGTTACTATATTAAAAATACACAAAAATATGTGCCTTTATAATTTTAGTGGAAGATAGTAAAATGTGCTAACTCCATACAATTATTGTTTAATTTCCATTTTAAATGGTCTATCTTATTTAATGTGTTTGTACTGCACTATCATTATATTTATTTAATTAATGAAATTTAAACATTTTATTTGTTTAGCTTTTTTAAAATGAAAGTGTGCTAATTAGGTGTATGATACTGTACATGCATGTAATGTATAAATAAGTATAAATGTTCCTCTAGGTATATAATATAAAAATCCATGAATGAATATACATAAACAACATTTTTTTAACCGCATATATAATAATTTACTAAAACATGGTTAATACTGCTTTTATATATTGTATACACAGTCTGTCTCAGAGAAACCGGAACTTTTTTAAAATAAAAACAAAAGCTTACTATCCGGCTTCAATACAATGTTTTGCACAGTCAACTAACGAATGAATTTTTGATTTTAAGCATATCTGTAGAGATGAATGGTACAATGAATGGTTAATGGTTAAAATGCCATTTGTAGTTAGAAAATCAATGATAAGCGTCGAGTGATGAGATTGTGCATTATCATGCAACAGGCGCGGCGGAGCGATGGATTCACGATATTGAGAGCGCACACGATAAATACGCGCCAAAAGACGCTTCGTAACACCAAGATAATATACAGTATTGACTGTTTGACTAGTTGGTGCAAATTCTTTGTGCACTATGCCTTTCGAATCATAAAAACAAATCAACATTGTCTTCACTTTTGACTTCTCCAAACGGTTTTTTTTCGGTCTTTGCTTAAATGCTTCCATTCAGAGCTTTGACGCTTGCTCTCTGGATCATATTGAAAACACAACATCTCATCGCCAGTTAAAATAGAACACCTGAAGTTTTCGTCCTTTTTTAAGTTTTTAATCAAGTCTGGACAATGTTGAATTCGGAGTAATTTTAGGATAATCAGTTAGTTTGTGTGGTACAAACCCTACACAAATCTTTCTTAGTCCCAGATGCTGTGTCAAAATGCGATGAATTAAATCTCTGGAAATATTTAATTCCATTCCCACGCATCGAAATGAGAATTTCGGCTCATTTCTGATGAATTCACGCACGTTCACGCAAGTTCAATATTACTTTCCGTAACCACAGATTTTTTTGCACCAGGATGTTCGCCGTCATTTATGTCCGTACGACTGTCTTCAAATCGTTTATACTACTCATAGACACACGTGACAGACACGCATCATCATGCATTTGTTTCTTCAAATTAAACGTTTCAGTAAATGATTTATCGAGTTTAAAACAGAACTTGATATTTGCTCTTTGTTGAAAATTCATTTTTCGACCAATGCCAAATACACACTGTTACTTTATACGCAATTTCTCTGTTTTTAATGATGCGAATGCCATGATTTTTGACATGATATTGGTGAAAAATCTACCCTCCCGACGCCTATTTTTATAATAGATGGCGCCACTTTTGTTTTCTCTGCGACAGATTGTGTATATAGTTTTGGTAGTAGTATCTCATTCAGGTCTACAGGTTTTTTTGAACTCAATCACTGAACCACCAATATTAATCTTCGGTGGCGTATATATTTGTGAATCGTGCATATGTATTGACACATGAAATATGATGACATTAAGATTAAAGGGCTAGTGAAACTAGCAGAGATCGCACAAAAATAATGGTAGTCTCATTAATATCAAAAATTAGTTTTTTTTATTTCTATAGTAAAAACTATGTAATTCAATTTAAACAATCGTAATAATAAATAATTTATATAAAAAATAACGTATATATTATATAGGCTTAGAAATTGCTTAATAAAAAATAAATTGAAAATTCCTTTTAATATTTGCTATAATTTTCATTAATTTTTATATCTTAAATAAGAAACGCCTAAGAGATGGCGAAGCACATATTATGTTTAATATCTACAAATTTACGATCTACCAGTGGAGAGAATATTAATGGCATAATTAAACTAAAAAGACAATTGCACGAAAATACAGTAGCGTTGTCGATGGACTGGCTCATATGCATTTATGCCCGCAGATTATTATAAACAGTGACGCATATTCAGCGAATTTGCTTGTTCCACTTTCGATTGAAATATTTTTTCCAGTTAACTTTCAATAGCATGAGGTGAGTATCGCGTCAGCTACTTTTTGAAGATTAATCGAGAGACATATAAGCAATATTACGGTTTTATTGAAAAACAATTTTCAGGTATATTATTATTCTACAAATTCCTTTTTCTGATATTGAATTTACAAAAGAAAGCGCCTATACAAAAGATATTTATAATTATACTGAATCTCTTAATTATAGAAGAAAAGCAAAATTAATTTTTTTTAATTCATGCTTCCACTTATTTTTATATACAATCAGTAAAAGACTGGTTCAATATTTAACCATGATAGAAATTACTTATTGTAGACTATCAGTAATGTTCAATAGTGACAACATTTTTCGTTCTTTATCTTGTATCTTATAAAGTGTTTCCCAACAAAAATGAGTTTTGTGAAATTAAGATACGCAGTGTGATCAAATGATTGCAGTGCATGGAATGAGGCTCCGTTATATTTCAAGATGAAATATTGGTCAAAATATTAGGTTGTTACATATGAAATATCCGATTTTGTAAGGAATTAAAAAAAGTCTAAATTTAAAAAAATATAAATATTTATTCTGCAAAATAGTCTCCATTTACATCAATAGTTTGTTGCCAACGGCCTGGAAGCTGAAAAATTCCCTTTGAAAAGAAATCTAGGTTTTGACGGCTCACATATTGCTCAAACACTGCTATTACAGACTCCCGGTCAGGGAAGTCCCTATTTTTTAAGTGATTGTCTAAACTTCGGAAAAAATGAAAATCAGTTGGCGAAAGGTCAGGTGAATAAGGTGGGTGAGAGAGAATTTCGTAACCAAATTCCGAAAGTTTTTGGATTGTCTGTCGTGCAACATGAGGTCTTGCATTATCATGAAGAAGTATGGGTCCATGTCTATTGACTAGTGAGGGCTGCAAGTGGCTCAATTTTCCATGCATAGTTTCCAGTTCGGCACAATAGGACGCTGCCGTGATGGTTTCACCAGGTTGCAAAAATGAATAGTGAATAACACCCTTACTGGTCCACCATACAGTCACCATAATCTTTTGCGGGTGAAGTGATGCTCGTGCATGCTGTCTTGGTGCTTCACCTCGATCTACCCATTGTCCTGACCGTCTCCGATTATCATAAAGTATCCACTTTTCGTCACACGTTACCATTCGGTGAAGAAACGGTTCAACTTTCTGTCGATTAGCCAAAGAGGTAGCCACTTCTAATCGACGGAGCTTATTGGCTTCCGTTAATTGGTGCGGCACCCATCGATCGAGTTTCTTCACTTTGCCAATCAAAGAAAGGTGACGACTAATGGTGGCAATGGACACTTGAAATGTTTCTGCAAGGCTACGCACTGTTGTCGACGGATTACTTTAAACTTTTACACGCAGCTCGTCATCATTAACGGTGCTACTACGCGCATATCCGCGAGGCTCATTTTCCAAATGAAATTTCCCTCGCTGAATTTTTTAAACCATCGCCATAATCTGCGTTCATTACACGTGGTTTCACCGAACGTCTGATTAATTTCTCGCGTTGCAGCAGCTGCATTTAATCCCTTTCTAAATTGAAAGAGGTAAATTGCCCGAATATCTCTTGCCGACAGCATTTCCATAGGCGAGACAAGGACAGGTGTATTAATCTTTCCAAGAAATGAAACAGGTACACACTTCAAAACAAATAGCCTTTTCTACAAATACAATAATAATTTTCACCAAAAACATACACGTCTTCACACAGGTGCGATTCAGTTCAGACTGAAGGAAAAAACGGACATTACATTTGTAACAACCTGATAGTTTCGGTGGGATAGTGAATACATTAATAACCCGAGAAGCGGAAAGCCTTCCAACCATTAATGATGCTTGCATGAATGTTGAGACAATGGTTTTCGAAGATCGTTGTTTATCACTGCTATATATATATATATATATATATATATATATCAGAACCAGGCGTTTTCAAAATTTACACAATAAACTAATCGTGAGTAAAGTTTCAGTAAGGTGGGTTCCAAAATTGTTGACTTCCGCTTAGGCGACAAATTTCTCAAAATAATTTGGACACATTTTCTTTAAGATATTGGCTACTGATGAGACTTGAGTACTTCACTGGAATTCAGAAACGAAATTAGGGTACATTAAATGGATTCGTAAGGGCTTTCCGTCTCCAAAGAGGCCTGTACACCATTTTCGGTTGGAAAGTTCAAGGCAACGATCTTTCGTGTCGAAGTGGAAGTTGTTCTTGTTTAATATAAGCCAATGGGGACTAACATACATGATAACAGCAGTTACTTATCTAAGTTTGCTTGAAGTTTGCGAGACCATAGGGCAGCTAAAAATAAACCTATCATCCGCAAGTATAGATTTTTGAGTTGTACTATTTCCCATAGAGTAGAAATTTGATGAAACATTTCCGAGGAAGTCGTTTTGTAGACCATAATCAATTGAAAAAGAGGAGTGATGGCTATTTTGGAGGATAATAGAAATAATTTTTTCTGATGGAATAACGTCGCGACAGAACAAGTGGTGTAAGTGTGTTCAATTTAAGGGAAGTTAAAAATAATACTATTAAAAAATCGTTGGCTTTTTCGATAGGCAATCTCTTTACCAGAGAAATATTAAAGAATAAATTGAATGTTGAATCAATATGAAATGGATCTGATATAAGCGCAAGGTATACATATATACATATTTATAGGTATGTATATAAATTAATCTATAACAATCACTTCTGTTTTTATTTACTTTAAATCCTGCATTTCGTTTTTCTATTTCAATTTATTTAACATTCAATAACAATATTAAATTGTTCGCAAAAAACATGAATCAAATAGGTCGGTCATTGACACTTAACCGACAAGTTGCCAATAAAAACAAGGACGACAACAAAATCATTCCTACGTTCATTAAAAAAAAAAACAAGTGTATGGTCATACAAGTTTTTTTTTCCAGCTGTTTCAGATAGAAAGTAAATCGTTGTTTAAACGTTAATCTTTAGTACACTTCGGAAAACTGTCGCGGGTCTATCTATACAATGAGATGTTTATATTTCTTGTCTAACCAAAGTATGTCATTAAAGGAATTGGATTAATAAGCGAATTTAAAATGTCTTCATTAGATGATGTTCATAAATGTAATTAGCCTTTTATAATACATTTCTATTTTCAAACTAATTTTAAAGCACCATACTATGAACCTCTCTATACTCTCTATGTACTTCATGTACCTGTTCTTCAGAAATTATTATAAATTTCACTTTATTCGTTTCTTTCTACATTATTCATTCTATATTAAATTCCTCAATTAGATTTTTTAAAGTTTAATGATATTGTCCACTGAACCACCTAATAATAATAATCTATAACTTAACATTCCTTAACAGCGTAACACCAATTACAGATTGGGTATTGGCGTGATACGAGATAAGATCTTTGGCTGTCAGCATTTACTTAAACGAGAAGAGAAACAACGAAAACCTGCCCGGGCAGCAGGACGTCGAATTTGAGCTTATCAGCCGGCTACATAAAATAAATAAATAATGTGCAGTTTGCATAACATGTTCTTTAACTAGCGTCAGAAACACCTCAACCACACGATAATAAATCTTTATAGGAAACTGTTATTGAGAGAGGCTTCATTCTATCGGAGTCTTATATTCATACTTTTTCATGCTTTGCTATAAAGCAATAAGTAACTTATCATAATTAAACTCTTGGAACATAATTCACTTTTGATAAAACTGGCTTATTAATAATTAGGACATGGAATAAGAAGAAAAGGTGGAAAAATTTAAGCAACTCAGAAAATACACCGCAAAACACTATGTAGGCTGACACCAATAAGACCAATAATATAGATAGCAATGTTCGACTGTTTTGAATATTTTGGCCCGATAGAATTGTTTAATGTGAGTTGTACTTGTAAAGTGACAATTTTAGTAAAGTGAAAGCTGATCGAATTATCATTATTAAAATATTACGTGGTTTTATAACCGCATTTGGTCAGTATCTAGACTATAATTATTATTGGCTATAATTTCATTTTATTTTTGCCTGTATTTGTTTTACTGGATTTAATTCACAATGGTAGGATGATACTTAATCGTAACACATTTTATCTTCAACATAATAATTTTTTTTTATGTTATGCTTCCTACTGCTAAAGGATTTTGTTGTAATGTATTGACAAATGGTATCATAACAATTATACTTTATTGTAATATCTTTAGTACGTTCGTAAATATTTAGGAAATCATTCTCCAGCAATAGTCGGCAGCTTTCTTTTTTTACGTAATCATGAGCGAAACCACCTTCAGATCCAATAAATGTAATAACAGATCGAAAAGCCTCCAAAAATGCTTGAAGTTCATTATGTACACTGGCATCCGGACTTTCTATTTTGTATCACTTTCTTTACCATGTTTCTTTTAGCGAGATAGAATATTTTTTCACACTGTATGCTTTAAATTTACGAAAATAGTAATATTTCTATTAAATTATATCGTCATGTTCATAAATAAATGTCTTATATAACGTTTCAGATATTTAGTCGATTAATAGCTTAATGGTAACTTACTGGTTTATCATACGGAGTCTTGGCCGAGAAGCCGAGCGCCACTTTCCGGGAAGATTTGTGATTTACTCTTCGCTTAAGGTAAATACCAGTAGCATTTATATCCCCTTAAATTGGCGTTAACCTTGTTGGGGACGTGAAGACATAGATTATTGTTATTATTTACTAAAAAAGTGTTTTACAGATTTAAGGTAAAACAACTAATTTTTGATGTCCCTGAATCATTATGTAATTGCTTCATTTGAGAAGAAAAATCATTCGTCAATAAAAAGGTCTGTCCGTATAATTTTCTTTAAAATGAGTGCTGTCAGAAATTTTTAAAACAGACTGTTAAGGAATGCAAGTTACGCTGGAGACTGCGGCTAAATGAATAATCAAATAGAATAAAAAAAAGCACTTACCACATTAATATATCTATCCTAGGATACTTACTTCGCCAGCTAATCTGTTATTTTCAGTAAAAAAACTAAACACAGTGTTAAAATATAGACTTGTAGTAAAGCTACACAGAAGGACCGCGAAATATTTATTTCGATGTCCACACTAACACCTTCAAACACTGTTTATTGTGTACTATTTGATATGACAGTTTAGCTATTGAAATACGTATCTGGGATACAAATATTAATGTAGTAAGTGTTTTCTTTTTACTTTTTTGAATAAATTGTTGGAAATATACCACATAGAATACATTAACATAAATTACTAAAGACAGTTGTTATTTATTATAAAAGTGCTGTAATTTCAGTGTCAGGGCTATTCAGTTCCAGTTGCTTGAAACTATTTATTACTGAAAATCTCTCTAAAACAAAAAAATGACAAAAGTGGTCGAGTTAATAAGGTTTTGTAATTGTATTCGCATCAAATCTTGAAATCATATTAAGATGTACCGTGTATTCAATTAAATTCTTATTTGAAGTAATCTGTGATTTTAGAATAGGCTTGGTGACATTAAAAAACATTAATTACATTTTTGTAGTAAAAATTTTGACAATTAGCGATCCTGTATTTCCAAACTTCTCAACCGTAACCGTAACGCTCCAAAGACCCGTGACCAATATCCATATATGTATAAACCCTCTATCGCAGATTTGCACCAGTTTCAACGCGACTGTAAAGCCCTGAAGATGTCTTATACAAGTGTTGACGAAATGTCGAAATATTATCGAAGACGCGCTCCCGGCCCGGAAATCAAGGTGAAGAAAGTATAAATAACGACCGCAGAAGTCTACAAGTCAGACTAAAAATTTTAACAGTTGTCTGTTGCGTTACGGTTGTATCTTCGATAGTGTGACTTACTCTAAAAACCGTGTTGTGCAGAAATATGATATACTCGTAATTCATAATTGCGAGATCTGATGATTCTTCCAAATGAGCACGTGTTTGTTAAGCTACATATATGTATTGAAACATTGTCTTATTGGAAAAAAGACTTTTGGAAGTTCATCATATGTAGGTGATAATATATGGTTTTAAGAACTCATCTTCGATATCTTTCAGCATCAGTCTGTTAAGAAAATAAGGGTCTTATGATTCGCATCCTTGAAAATGCTATTCAAATAGCTATTGTTGGGATATGTAATGATGTCTTCACAAATTCATGATGATTGTCTGCCGATTATATTCTAATATTTTGTTTGCTTAAATATGTCGGAACATGAAGTCAGGCAAAGAAAATAATTATTTATCATGAACGTCATTGTTTAATTCCAAAAACTACTGGTATTGCTCAGTTTTCTATCATAATTAACAGAACTGAGTTCGTGGATAGCTTGATTTTTTAGCGAATATAAATTTAGGTCTTTTTAAGAAAACCGCGAAATGTTCCAACTGATAACTGAATTTTTTGTTTCAGTTTCACATTGGAGTTCTTATATAGGTGAATTTTCCTTCTGACATTGAATATTTTCAATGCAATTTTGCTGTTTTGGTTTTGCCTATTTCGCTCTCATATTTATAAACTACTACCCCTGTTACACAAAAATTTATCAACACAATCATGTATCTGACTAGGCAGGTGCTTATATGTGATTTTAAGATTAGGGAAGTGCTGATCAAAATTTTGCGTACAGTAATAAATTACATAGAGTCACTGTCACTGTTTTCTAATCTGTAAATAACGTTTCAACTTCCATTCTAATTGAAAGTGGAAATTTTATGGTTACAATGGTAGAAATTTTACCTAAAAATATCCATTCTTTTCAGTGTCAACTACTTTATTTTAACATACAATAAAAATTTTATTGAAAGTACATTGTAAAAATCAAAACCGAATTGAAGGTCTCAAAGTAAATGTCGTTAGTTATATCAATTTTAAGAAAGCTTCTTCATGATGAGAGAAACAAATTTTCAAACCCGGGGTCGATCGAGAGACTAAAAAAATTAGGTGACTTATCGGGTGACTAATAAAATAAGACTACGTTAAAGCCTTAGCCACGAAGGCAAAATATATAGAAAATCTTACACTAAATTCTAATACAAATGTCGTCAAAAGCGTTTTGTATAACATTGTTTTTGCATTCACATTATGATGGCTAAAATGTATATAGTTGATGTTAAGTGATGCTTGCAAACCTAAATTCAACAAATTCGACGTCCGTCGAGTTACTAATAAGGTGATTAATAAAAGCAAGACGCCCTAGATCAAAGGAGTTAACCACAAAGGTAAACTATACTAAATCTTATAAATTCTAATATCAACGTCCAAAGGACTTTTATACAACAATTTTGTTGCATTTATATTATGATAGCTAAAATGTAGTTGATTTCGTGGTGTTTGCAAATCCATACACCTGGTGTTTGGACCGAACGCATCCCAACAAATATGGTGAGCGTCTCCTCTTTTAGTGTAAGTGGTGCGCCTCCTTTAGAAATCGAATTGATTAGATTTCTGTGGCTGAGTTTGTTTCTTTTGAATTAAAAAAAAAACATAGTCTCATATAATACAGAAACTAGTAATTTTTAATAGTCAAGTACAAACACTGTAATTTTGTTTCATGCTACGTCAAAAAATTTATTTTATTCCAAACAGATACGTTTCATATTTATGAGATAATCATGCACATAAAATATTTACATTTGAGACTGAACTGTGATTGAAATAACCTAAGCAAATTAATTTCAAGTTAACATTTCTTTATTTTGTTTATAAAATAGTAATTCCTTCAATTAACATGTTTTATTGTAGAATTAGTTTTTATAGGTGGTAAATGTGATGTAAAACTCTCTCTTGTAGTAATATGTTTCCTTTCATTGAAGAAAACACGCAAATACGTGTATGTACGCATGTGACATTTTTTTGCAATTGCTTTAATTACTCTGGAATTAATTCCGCCTTTATATACACCTACGAAATTCATTATTTCTATTTTTAAGGCAAATGTAAAAGTAATAACATATTCTAAATTTCTGAACAAATTATTTTTGCACCTATAATTTATATATAGAAAAAAATATAATTTCTATGAAATTATGGAAATTTTATGTATACACAGGATATTATCTATATTTTGAGGACATAAATGTAAGAACGTAAATCGATGTTAATAGTAGACACTCTATATAGATTGTCTTATATTATGTAAATAATTCCAGTATCAATAACTTTATTACTTCAATATTATACAGAACAGGATTTGCTCGGAAGATTGGTTATTGCAAATTTTAATGGATTGGGCATGAATTAAGAATTGCTTCGGAGATACGAAATTTACGCGTAGGAGGTGAATTCGTATAATGTGAAAGGAAAGCTTGGGATAAATGGCGGGAAGTTATGTCGGTTTCATTAATATCAAGTCAAATTATTTATTTACCAGATTAAACTGAATAAATGAATTATAATAACAAAATAGTTGCATTTTGTTGGGAGTTGATAATAATTGAGTTTAAATTTGAATAAAGAAAATGATCATTTTAAAATACAAGAATGTGCTACAACATAAGTATTTCTGTAAGGTACTAACGTACCTATAAAGTTGTTACAGTATGTAGTTACGCAATGCGATATTTCATAGATTCCCGCTTGTCTGTTGCGACTGGCATTAAGTATGTAATTATCGCATTATTGTGGATGTATCGGACAATAGTTTAGTAATTTAATGTATTTCGAGGTGTGGTTTTTGAAATGCATATGTACGTTAGATTTGAGGAAATTGTAATTACGTGGGCTGTCTTTTAAGTTTTGCATATAAAACTGGAATAAAACAGTTGATAGCATTTAAAGACTTAATAATTAATGCACTTTTGCATGCGCTCGAACCAACTCTGGGCAGCAGTTGTTTCACTCGTTGGTATAGTCAAAATTGCGTTTTGTAAGACTCTCATTGCTCCTTTTGACAACTGGAACCTTTGACCATGCAGTCCGTTTTTGATTTTCGGAAAAGCAAAGAAATCGTTGGGACTTAGGTCCAGACTGTACGGAGGATGGTCCAACAATTCGACGTTTTGCTGCGTTAAAAACTCAATTGTCCTGCGTGCTGTGTGTGAACTTGTATTGTGTTGATGCAGTATGATTTGTTATTCGGGGTTGGTTTTTCGACGCTCAGCGATAACTTGCGGCAAACGGATGGTTGTATACCAATCGGCAGTAACAGTTCTTCGATCTTGTAGAGAAATTGTTGCTACATGACCTGCTTTCGAGACAAATGTCGCGAACATCTTTTTGAACGCATGACTTTTGTCGGCTTTTCTTCAATTTGGAATGCCCATGCAGATGATTGGCGTTTATTTTCTGGCTCGCATGAGTAACTCCAAGATACATCACTACCGACAATGTTCTACATGTTTTTAGAGTTTCCGGCGCTGAAGCGATATAGAGTTCTTGAAGACCAACTACTAGCTGCTTTCCGTTCTTCGGTCAACACATGCGGTATCTAACGGGAAACTAATTTTTTTATGTACAATTATTTATGCAAAGTTTTTTGAGTCCATCATCAAACTACTAAGTAAAAACAGTAAGCTATGAAATTTCATTTGCTTACGAAGTACCTGCCTATGTTATGCAGAATGTAATTTCAGATTAAAGTATCAAAATATTGAAATAGTATACTTGTTGCTTTTAAAAATAAAATTATTGAATGAATAACTTGAATTTTGGAAGCCAGTATTTCACAGAGCCGCTCTGAGTATCCCTCGCTCTTTCATAAACATTTCTGATCTAAATAGATTGACAATAATGCGAATTAACGCAACATAATATTACTTCCTAATCTAATATTTAAAATTTATTTATTATATGTGCACCATTCATTTATATTTTTACCTAATAATAGTCACAGGCTTACGTTAAATTAGACATAAAAAGTTTTTAATAGAAATAAATAAAATCTAAACCTTCATTATGCACACATTTCTTTTAAAACGTTGCAAATTAAAAATGATAATAAATAATAATTCTATTAGCGAACGAAGTTAGATTTCGGTGGTTTAGTCTGTACGAAAATTTTTGTTTGTTTCGACGTGGATGGGATTGGCGAAGCCAGAGAGAATCGTACAAGAGCAGACTCTATGCCAGTAATGATGTCGAACAACAAATCTTATACCCTTGCAACGTAAAAGCGAAATGTTGGTTCAGATACGTAGATGACACCTTCGTTACATGGCCACATGCCTGGGATTCCTTAAATAACTTCCTTGCTTTCCTAAATTCTTAGCAAAATTCCATAAGTTTTACCATGGACGTTGAATTAGAAGGTTCTCTCTACCTTTCTCCTAGATGTGGCGAATCGTTGTCAGGATAGTTCAAGGATATTCAGTTTACCGGAAATCCACACACGCTAACCTATATCTAAACGCCCTTTCCCATCAACATCTCGTCCAAAAACAACAATTTCTCTAAATATGATATTCAACAGACCATAAGCATACATTTCAATTCTAAAATTCCACAATCCAATATAAAGCATACATTACCCCCCTCTAAAGGCCATTTACCCCATATACAAGGCATCACTGACCGCATTAGTAGAATACTTCTTAAAAACATATATTGGCGAAACGAAGCAGTCTGGCGGCATTTGTGTTTCATATATACTTATTTAAAAATTTTAATTGAATTGTTTTAATTGTATTTCTTTATTTGTAAGTGTACCATAAGCATACATCTCAATTCAAAAATTCCACAATCCAATATAAAGCATACATTCCCCTACTCTAAAGGTCATTTACCCCATATACAAAGCCGCATTAGTAGAATACTTCTTAAAAACATATATTGGCGAAACAAAGCGGTCTGTCAGCATTCGTATTTCAGAGCACGAGCATTGTACCAGGCTGCTGCGCGTAGTTGGTTCTGCTCTTGCTGAACATAGACCTGAAACCGAGTCCATTCAGTTCTATTCGACTAAAATCCATTCCCGTATTAATTACTGTGTCCGAAAAATCCATGATTGTTTTTCCCTACACAATATCTGGCATTCAGAAATTACTCAACCGTAACCATAACACACCAATATCCCTATATAAACCCATCCACTACAAACTTACACCGATCTCAGTGCGACAACTAAGGTAGTAGCAGTAGTTAAGCCCTCAAGATGTTCCGTACAAGTGGTAACGAAACGTCGGTATTAGAATTGTCGAAAACGCGGTTCCAGTTCGGAAGCTAAAATGAAGGAAGTATGGATAACAACCGCGGAAGTTTACGAGTCATATTATTAAAATCGATATTTACAAGCAATGAATATTCTATAATTTTTTTATTATTTTTGTATTATGAAAGCATTGTTTTGTGGATATTTTATCAAATGATGACCTCAACTTTTTACACTACGAGTACTTATGTAGTCATTTGACTGTATTAATTTGACCGTTGTCTAAGAAGCTTATGCTTATTAGTACTAACGTGTTTTTCATAATAAGAAATAGGAATAGCACGTAAGCTTCTCTAGAAATATTTTCTTATAACAAGTGAAATATGTACCTTAATATCCTTGAATGAACGCTTCTAAGAAATAATTTTGAAACATGTGACTTTCAAAATCATATTATTGATCAAATTGAGACTAAAGTAACCTAACAAAATTCTAGATTTTATGCAGTAATTTTGTAGTAATCTCAGCGATTTCGCCTTCTTTGGGTTTATTGTTATGAGTCGATATCAATACGAATTGAATATCGGTTCGGTTAGTTAAAACGCTGACTTTTAGTAACATTCTTATCAGTTTTGAATCTTATTGAAAATGTATTGAATGAAAATTATTGAAAAAACTAAATTTTTACTATGAAATGTTTGCATTGTATACATTTACTACTCGACTTGTTTTAATATATTTCGCAACTGAACCATTTGAGTATCTGTTTTAATTACAAGGGCAAAACTGAACATTCATACTCAATGTCAATATCAATCTGTTTACATTACAAATACTCTGGAATAGTGCAAATCAAGGTTGACATTTATCTTCCTGATTGTTTATCTATGCGAACATGTAAAACTTTTGATATTGTTGGGAAGTTAACACAAATAAATATAAAATAATAAATAAACGTGTACATTAAAATTCCGAAGACTTTCACAGCAACGTTCTTTGTTACAATTAATGCTTTCACTGATCATACTACTTATTTTTAAAAATCTGTCATCAGCTTGATTATGCATTCTAGCATCTATGACATTCAGGAAAATATATTACTGAAGCACATACACTACAGGCCATAAGTGAGGGATCACTTATCATAAATAACAAAATACTTGTATTTTAGACACATCCCTTAGACTTTTACCTGTTTTGGTGAGAATAATTGAAATAACAGTTGTAAATGTAATTCTGAGAAGGATTATTCGGATTATTATTATAAATTAGATAAATATATTTCTTTCTGAAAAATATTGTAAATCCTTTTAATAGTTTTATGGCGTCTATTTAATAGAAATATTTTATATACCCCAATAAATTTAATAGGGTTTACAACGCAATATTATTATAATGGTATTAAGAATTCATAGTACACTATTTAGCAATTTAAAAATTAGTTTTCGTGCAGCATTTGTCCGAGTAAGTTGCAATACGAGTATTTGAGAACAGACGTAAAAGTAACTTATAAAAATGCCGAAAAGAAAGGAACTTAGCGCAGAAACTCGTCGTTCTATAATAACGCTACATGGTGAAAAATTTTCACTGCGGCAAATAGCCCAAATTAAATTTATCTTATCACGCGGTGCAAGGAACAGTGAAACGATATTCACAAAGTGGATCATTACAACCAATAAAACGTTGCGGAAGGCTAAGGGTAACTACCAGACAAGAGGATTTGCACCTAAAAATATTATCAAAACGAAATAGGCGCCTCACAGCTCCTCAGCTTCGAACAGAGCTGAATGAAGGCCGTCGAAAGCCGGTGTCACTGACTACTGTAAAACGACGTTTGACAAAGGCGGGACTACATGGGCGTATTGCAGCTCGAAAACCATTATTGAATCCACGAAATAGTAAAAAACGGTTACAATGGGCCCAGGACCATCAACACTGGGACATGGAAATGTGAAAGCAGATGTTATGGACAGACGAGTCAAAGTTCCAAGTGTTTGGTAGTAATCGACAAGTTTTCGTTCGAAGACAAGTGGGTGAAAGGATGTTAGCCGAATGTGTAGTGCCAACTGTTAAACACGGGGGTGTCGGAGATTTGTACCGCATTGAAGGCATTTTAAAAAAAGAGGGGTACCTGAAGATTTTGGAGGAACATGCAATTCCGTCTGGATTAAGGTTAATTGGTGAAGGTTTTCACCTACAACAAGATAATGATCCCAAACACACTTGCCAACTTTGTAAAAACTATGTGAATCAAAAAGAGGAGAAAGGGGTGCTAATAAATATGATTTGGCCACCACAATCACCCAATCTCAATCCTATCGAATTACTGTGGGATGAATTAGATAGAAACGTGAGAGAAAGCTGTCCACAATCGCAGAAACAGCTTTGGAAGCAACTTACAAGAGTGTGGAATAATTTACCAATGCATACGCTCCAGAAACTTGTATCGCGGTTGCCTAATATTTGTAAAGAAATCATTAAGCGCAGAGGTGGATACTTCGACGAAAGTCGAATATGATAAGAAATTCTACAGAATATGTTGAAATTATTATATAATTATCCCATAGATATAGTTTTGTAGAAATATACGTTTTGTTTCACTAAGTGTGCATGTTTTCTTTAAATTTCATCTACTCATCCCTCACTTATGGCCTGTAGTGTTCATGTATTAGAATCCTAACTCAAAAATTTAAAACATTTTTACAAATTTTTCAAAAGCCTGTGATAGTGTAAAAATTAATAAAAATCTTTAATTTAAAAAATTTAGAATTGCGAAAAATAAGGCTATTAAGAATAAGCAAAAGAGCAAGCAATATAATACAAATTTACTTTCATTTGAATATTTATAGTTTTCTATATATACATCAACAAATGGTGGTCAAATTTGAATTAAGAATCTGAAATAAACCAAATTAGCATTTCGATATTTATCAAGATCAGTTCATTTCAATTAATTTTGGTTTTACATTTTGATTAATGTAGTAGTTACGCAAGTGTAGAGGTGCCTTGATTTATTTATTTATTCTTTCAACAGAAACAAACAGAATGTACTTGAAATGGGGTCATTCAATATATGTAAGTACACAATATATAAACTTAAAAGTAAGAACAAGGAAAAAATATATATACACAGTCTGTCGCAGAGAAAACCGAACTTATTAAAATAAAACAAAAGCTTACTATTTTGGTAAAATTCATTTATTTTATTCAAAGTAGTCGCTTTCAGCTTCAATACAACGTTTTGCACAATTAATTAACACGTCGAATGAATTTTTAAGTTCGTTTTTAGAAATATCCTTCAAGATCGCTGTCGACACCTTTTTAATAGATTCGGCATCGGCATAACGCTGTCCTTTCATCGACAAATGTAGTTTGGAGAATAGATAGAAATTACTGGGGACCAAATTTGGTGAATATGATGAATAGTTGATGGTTAAAATACCATTTGTAGTTAGAAAATCAGTGATAAGCATCGAGCGATTGACTTCACTTTTGACTTCTCCAAACGGCTTTTTTTCGGTCTTTCTTCTTTTTTTGCACCAGGATGTTCGCCGTCATTTATATCTGTACGTCCCTCTCTAAATCGTTTATACCAATCAAACACACTCGTAAGTGATAAACACGCATCACTATACACTTTTTTCATTAAATTAAACGTTTCAGTAAACGATTTACTGAGTTTAAAACATAACTCTTTGTTCAAAAATCATTTTTTGACTAATACCAAGTCCAAACTGTTACTTTATGCGCAATTTCTCTGCTTCTAATGATGTAAATGTCATATCTTACCGACGCATATTTTTTTTAATAGATGGCATCACTAAGAATTACTATTTCAAAAAAGTTCAGTTTTCTCTTCGACACACGGTGTATAGAAGGCATGTTCACACATAAAAAGACAAAGAAACTGATAAATAAATGATTATTAACAAAGACATTTTCTACAAGTTATATATAGATAAAATGATCACGGATAGGAATTTTTTGAATAACATATTGAAATAAAGCAATATCAACTGGCTGTAAATCAAATTCTTTACTATTCGATCTATAGATAAATGTATTGTAACTGTATTTAATATGGTGAAAAGCTGACGTATTCCCATGATTATAATTTCGGAGTTCGTAAAGGAGAAAAGAAAAATTAATAGTATGTAATATAAATCCAATTTTCAGAAACATAATTTTGTGCTTGTTAATATTTACTTCATATGATAGTTAATTAGTGAATTCACGTTTTATTCATTTAATCTTGTTCAACAATAATATTCTAGTATAGATCATATTAAACTATGATATAAAGTGATAAATAGCTTTAACATTGCTAAATCTCTAGTCAGGCGGTATATAAAACCGCACTGCTTACAAAAGATCAAGATCAGAATGTTTGTTATGCTAGGTCGAAGAGAACTTCCAGAACCTACTTTTACCAGTGAGAGAATACAAGTATTTTATCTAGTATTTCTTGTTTTTTTGCAAAGGAAGTAATTTTATATTTTTCAACGTTCAATGACATACCAAATTTACTGGAAAGTCATTACCGGTTTTCGTCGCAAACACTACATAATTTTCAAGAAAATAGAAAAATTTATTTATTCGAAGCATTTGCCATTTGATTCTACACATCTTGCCCATCTTTAAGGATGGATGCTGTCCCTAAAAAACTTTGAACAAAACCATTCATCGAGCCATTTTCTAACTTCTTCGAAATTGGCGAAATGCTGCTCCTGCAAGCGCATATTTCGTTGATGCGAAAAGGTGATAGTCGGACGGGGCAAGGTCTGGAGAGTACGTCGCGTGCGATATTATGTCCCATCCAAGTGCTTTCAACGCTTCCTTGACCGGTTTTGCTGTATGAGACGGCGCGTTATCGCGCTGTAAAATTACTTTACCGTGCCTCAAATGCACTTTTTCAGGCACGAAACTCGACATTTTCAAAGAGGTATAAACAGTGTTACTTTCGCAAAATATAACATGTAAGGCTTTGAAGTTTGATGTCAGTAGAATAAAATTATATACGTGTCAAATCATAACATTGCATACTTAAGTCTAGCGGCATCTGTTAGGAAAACCGGTAACGACTTTCCGGTACACTTGGTATATTAGTATCTTGGCACCACGTCGAAATGACTTGAACGTCTGCTTCGAGATGGATACAGTCACAATGGGAGGAAATCGCAAAATAGCCTTTCAAGTAGTCAACAAACGAAAAGAAATTGCATAAGTTTACACGGGGCTTAATGTCGCTGACGAAATATAGCAGTAAGTACTTAGTGACCACCATGTAACATAGAACATTGGAAATTGAGAGAAATGTAGGAGATCTACTGGAAGTCAATGGATGTCATTTGTACACGATTTAGGAAAAAAAGATTTGTAGCGCTTTTGGCTTGAAGAAATCTGTATTGTTCTGGAATAATTATATTTTAATATGTAATCCTAATTCTATCAGTGATTATGGAATCAAGTACTTTACCTAAAGAAGGTAATGTACTAGAGTAACGATAATTAGAAAGATCCGAACAATCCCTTGATTTAAAGGGAGGGAGAACACAAACAATTTTCCATTTATTGTGAAATACTAAATAAAGTTAGTTAGGTATGCTTATTTAAAAATTTTAATTGAATTGTTTTAATTGTATTTCTTTATTTGTAAGTGTACCGATTTTTAAAAACATTTAATTTAGTTATTGCCATCGTTTTTTAATAAGGATATATTACAAAAGCAACGAAATTCATTACGAGAAAATAGTGGGTTTATTAATTTTGTCAGAGAAAAGCATTTATCTATTGGGTCTGGGAAAAAGTTCGTGGCGTTTTTCCCGATAGATGGCATTGGTTGCCGATAACTAAAGAACAACAAGTCACAGCGACACCACCGACGGCTCGTTTTTTAGATGACCTTCCGAACGTTAGTTTGAGCGTAGAAACATTGTAATCGGTGCAGTGGTTGGAAAGTTATTCGCACTTGAAAATGGAGAAGAATAATGAGAAATTTCGCTATATTCTGCAATATTATTATGATATATTGTGATATTTGTGCTGTGTATATATATATAAATATATATATATAATATATATGAAATTCTTGAAAAAGTATCAGCAGTGTCGATATTGGCATATACAAAGCTGGTTACAAAAAAAAGCTTGACGTATGGGTTCCTCATTTGAGCGTGAAAAACATGATGGAAATTAACATCTGCGATGCGCTGCTGAAACGGAATGAAATCGAGCCGTTTCTGAAACGTTTAATAACCGGAGATGGAAAATGGATTACGTACGATAATCGGAAGCGTAAAAGATCGTGGATAAAGGATGGTGAGCCGTCACAAGCGTTCGCTAAGCCAACATTGACGCCAAAAAAAGTGATGCTGTGTGTATAGGGGAATCGTCCACTACGAGCTACTTCCAACTGGTCAGACGATTGATTCTCAACTCTACTGTGCACAACTAGAGAGATTACGCCAGGCGATTGAAAGAAAACGGCCCGAATTGATTAATGGGAAAGGTGTTGTCTTCCATCATGACAACGCCCGACCACACACTTCTTTGATGATCAAAAATTGAGAGAGTTTGGTTGGGAAGTTTTGATGCACCCACCTTACAGTCCGGATATAGCACCCTCTGACTATCATCTGTTTCGATCTCTGCAGAACTCTCTCAATGGAATTAAGTTGGTTTCAAAAGAAGCCTGTGAAAACTACTTGATTCAGTTTTTCGACCAGAAACCACAGAAGTTTTTCACCGATGGGATCATGGATCTTGGCGAAACATTGTCGATAATAATGGAGCATATTCGGTTTAAATGAATTCGTCCACGCGCCATTTTTATGAAAAAACGCCACGAACTTTTTCCCAGACCCAATATTTTACTAACATTGAAAACTTGTATTATATCAGTAGTAGTGACATTTTGAGATAGGTACGTATATATATATATATATATATATATATATATATATATATATTATATGTATGTATATATACGTATAGCAAAAAACTATAAAACTATGTTTTTCTAAAGAAGTTTTTGCATTGTGGGAATCAGTTGCAGTTACGCCACTGAATTTAAACAAAATGATATTGTGTGGAGAACACAAACTTATGTAATTTCAAGCAATCGCGTGTGTACATAATAACCCAGCAGATAACTAATCACGCAGTAACTGACAGACGGATAGCTTTCACTTTTTTAAAAGTTAAAATTCATACAATGTTTGGTTTATTACTCCTACCGTTGTTTTTATCGCCAGGTCGCGCAATTTTAAATTAATGATAATTATATTACACAAGGGAAAAACAAAAAAAAACTGCAGTATTTTGACGACTTCAATGCTTATAAATATCAAGTTATATAAGCATTAAAAGCGTGTGCATGTACATATGTGTATTTATATAAACAGAAAAGGAAAACGGGACTTGAGTAAACTCAATTCACTTTCGGTAATTTGAGCAATTTCGTGAATTGGCAAGTAAAATATCAAGAACCGTACGAAAAACTTTGCCTTTCGAGAAAACTGTATTTATAAACAGGAAATTTCTATTTGGGTCAGGCTATTATATAAAGCAAAACATGTTTTATGTAATAATAAGAGACTTCGATCTGACATTATGCACTTAACTGCAGCGTATATAACTTAGTATTCAAGCCATAAGTGTCAATATTAATGTCCTTAGTACATTCATATGTACACAGTCTGTCGCAGAGAAAACCGAACTTTTTCAAAATAAAAGCTTACTATATTGGTAGAATTCATTTATTTTATTCAAAGTAGTCCCTTTCCACTTCAATACAACGTTTTACACGGTCAATTAACATGTTGAATGAATTTTTACGTTCATCTTTAGAGATGGCCTTCAAGATCGCTCTCGACGCCTTTTTAATGGTTTCGACGTCGGCAGAACGCTGTTTTTTATCGGCAAATGTAGTTTGGAGAATAGATAGAAAATACTAAATCCGGTGAATAAGGTGAATGGTTGATGGTTAAAATGCCATTTGTAGTTAGAAAATCAGTGAGAGCGTAAAAACAAATAAATATTTTCGTCACCTTGACTTTTCCAAACGGCTTTTTTTTGGTCTTTCTTCGCTTGGATGCTTCCATTCAGAGCTTTGACGCTTGGTCTCCGAATCATATTAAAAACATCACGTCTCATCGCCAGTTACAATAGAATACCTGAAGTTTTCGTCTTTTCTTGAGTCTTTAATCAAGTCTGTACAATGTTGAATTCAGTTAGCTTGTGTGGTACAAACCTTGGACAAAACTTCCTCAGTCCCAAATGCTGTGTCAAAATGCGATGAATTGAATCTTTGGAAATATTTAATTCCATTCCTACGTATTGCAATGGGGATTTCGGCTCATTTTTGATAAATTCACGCATGAGTTCGATCTTCTGGTGAAATTTTGTTGTGATATGCTTGGGTTCCTGTACAGTTCATTTAAAATAGATTAATACAGGGTGACCACGGGAAGTATTAACATTTTGAAAACAGCAAAACGGTGTTAATTTTTTAAACAAAAAATATATTTACTTTTCTGACATGTTTGTTAGGATATGCCATTTAATTTAACTTGCAAAAATAAGGTCAGGAAGGTGACGGCCGTCTTCTCTGATGCAGTTTTCAATTCTGTTGAGGAAGCTCTGCCATACTAGCTGTAGTGTCTCCTCGGTGATTAGTGCCACCTCTTCACGAATTGCCTCTTTCAAATCATCCAAATTACGAGGTTTGCGTTGAAAAACTTTCTCCTTCAAATGTCCTCACAAAAAAAAAATCGCAGATGTTGAGGTCGGGAGAACGAGGAGGCCAGGGCACATCTCCAAATCTTGAAATGACATGACCTGGGAACAAGTTTCGCAGCAACGTCATCGAAACTCTTGCTGTGTCTGCAGTAGCTCCATCTTGCTGAAACCATATGTCCTGTTGCAAGTTGAGCATCTGCAGTTGTAAGAAAAAAAAAATCGTTGATCATACGCACGTACCGATTCGCGTTCACTGTCACCGCAACTCCATCCTCTTCAAAAAAGAAGGGGCCAATAACATGTTGTCTCGACACCGCACACCATACGGTCACACGAGGCGAATGGAGAGGTTTCGCATGAAGCTGTCTTGGGTTTTCCTCTGCTCAGTATCTGCAGTTCTGTTGGTTCACTGTCCCATTTAGGTAAAAGTGAGCTTCATCGCTCATGAAAATCAGAACGTCAGGCTCATCGTGAAGGAGAACTTGCATTTGAGTAGCGAAATGTTGAACTGTCCACGGCTCCATTGTGACTGGAATACTTAAATGGCCACTGCTTGGGAGGTGAATGACCGCCCGCCCCTCCCCCCATGATTTGCCGAGGCCGAGTACAGTCACATCAAAAATCTAAATACATCCCGTGGTCACCCTTCATCACTAATAATATTTTATGTTAGCAGATGTAAAGTATTTAAAAAAGTAATTTCAAAGTTTTGGCAAATAACTGAAATTTAAACTTTTTTTACACGAAAAGATTGACGAGATTTAATTCAGAATATCACATTTACATGAGCAATAAATAAACTTAGAAATTTCTGCCTTAAGCGAGTTTATTGTAAATTATTATAACACAAAAAATAAATAGCATAAATGTTTGCAAAACAAACAAATGTGTTTGTTTTATTTTCATTAACAACTTGTAAAATTTTCGCTTTTACCGAATTATGAAAAGAATTAATGAATTCTTTTTATATCGACAGTTCGTCTACTATCGTCATCAAAATAACCCAAATGAGAACTGTTTCTTGATAAAGTAATTCCTTTCATTTATTTATCTGGCAATGTATTTTTCCAATTATTATTTACAACGCACTGTATAGCATTCAAATCATAAACGGGAAGGTATGAGAACCATTTATTCTAGACTTTAATAAATTAATGAATTTATTAAAGTCTAGAATAAATGGTTCTCATACCTTCCCGTTTATGATTTGAAATTGTACATGAAGCAGTATTATGAAAGCCTTTTCGTTCATTGCAATATTTATATACTCCGATGTTTCCGCAGTTTGTCTATTGCCATCATCAAGATAGCCGTGGAAGGGACCGTTTTTTGCCAAACAAATTTCTTTATGGGATTATTTCTTACACACTATAATAGATACTATACTTTTTAAAAAGAACTGATAAATGTGTTCCTCTTGTGTTGGTATCTAGTGTATACTTAGTATTTTTCCGAAATCGACAACAACGAATACAAAATTGTCAGTTGTTTTAGGAACATATCACCAGAATTTGGTCATGTGTAAAATTATTTTAATGATTTGTCAGTAATTAGCAATATCTACGAACTCAGATCATACGAAATACTTCGTGAATACTATGATTGGAAATATTATTGGGATAGATGTCAATTACAACAAAACTACCTTAATTATATTATTAATTTCGTTAAACAGTTATGGTGATGTCTTTTAAATGACGCTAGTTACTTGATTGCACTTATTATCTTCAACATATTCAAAGCTGCCAACGTCAGACAATACACATCAAGTGACATACATGATTTTTGTAAGGTTGTGAAGGGATATCAACATTTATTTCGCCTTGATGAATTTTCGAGGAAGCATTTATTCCAAATGAGATAATTATGTTATTCAATATTAGCGGATAATAATAAGCTGGTAGTAAAGAAAATTAAGTTAAAAAATATCTGGAAGCTATTAACATTATATTCAAGGCTTTTACAATAAATTAATGTTGTTTTAGGTAAAGCCATGTATTGCACAATTATATAACAAATTAATAAGCATTGCTATAAAATACTTTTATGTCACTGTTATTCACCTTGACAAAATAATATAGACGATAACTATAATATTAGTTATTATAATTATATACAAATTAGCGTCGGTAAGCTAGATCTTTCATGTCAAAATATCATGATATTTGCATCACTAGAAGTAGAGAAATTGGTCGAAAAATGAATTTTGAATAAAGAGCAAATATCGAGTTCTCTTTTAAACTCGGTAAATCGTTTAATGAAAGATTTAATTTGATGAAGCAAGTGTATGCGTGTTTATCACGCTCGAGTGTGTATGAGTGGTATAAACGATTTAAAGGCGGTCGTATGGACATGCCATAAATGACGAACAACATACTGGTGCAAAAAAATCTGTGGTTACGGAAAGTAACATCCAACTTGTGCGTGAATTTGTCAGAAATGAGCAGATATCCTCATTGTGATACATGAGAATGCAATTATTTTCAAAGATTCAATTCATCGCATTTGGACTGAAAAAGATTTGTGTAAGGTTTGTACCACACAAACTAACTGATGATCAAAAATTGTTCCGAATTCAACACTGTACGGACTTTATCAAAGACTCAAAAAAAAAGACGAAAACTTCTGGTATTCTATTGTTACTGGGGATGAGACGCGGTATTTTCAACATGATCCAGACACCAAGCGTCAAAGCTCTAAATGGAAGCATCCAAGCGAAGAAGGACCGAAAAGAAGCCGTTTGGAGAAGTCGAAAGTGAAGTCAATGTTCACTTGTTTTTATGATTTGAAAGGCGTAGTGCACAAAAAGTTTATACCAACTAGTCAAACAGTCAGCGCTGTATATTATCTTGGTGTTATGAAACCTCTTTTGGCGCGTATTCGTCGTGTACACCTTCAATATCGTGAAAATGGTAGCTGGTGTTTGTTACACGATAATGCGCCATCTCATCGCTCGACGCTTACCAATGATATTCTAACTACAATGGCATTTTAACCATCAACTATTCACCGTGTTCACCGAATTTTGCCCCTAGTAATTTCTATCTATTCTCCAAACTACATTTGTTGATAAAGGGACGGCGTTATGCCGACGTCGAATCCATTAAAAGGGTGTCGATAGCGATCTTGAAGGATATTTCTAAAGACGAACTTAAAAATTCATTCGACGTGTTAATTGACCGTGCTAAACGTTGTATTGAAGGCGAAGGCGGCTACTTTGTATAAAATAAATGAATTTCACCAATATAGTAAGCTTTTATTTATATTTTAAAAAGTTCGGCTTCCTCTGCGACAGACTATACATATATATATATATATATCCAACCATGCTCAGATGTATTAGACACCCCAGGTAAAAACCCTTATTCTCGGTATTATACAAGTCTGACAGAAATTAACCGTAAAAATAGCTAATGGTATTTACAGAAATGCGTTTTTGAATACCCTAGTTAATCCCCTATTAAAAAGAATAGGTGGAAGGGGGAAATTGTGGATTTTAGAAATTTAGTGTCATTCTAGCAGTGTGTGAGGAACGTGCGTTTGTGAGTTTGTGGTAGAGATCAATTAGATTATTTTTTCACGTTGTGTCAGTTATTTGTTGAAGAAAAATGCCTAAAACACGCGAGTTGTCGGTAGGGGAACGCGCCCAAATAGTGCTACTGCATTCCCAGAAGTTATCAATAGCTGCAATTGCAAAAAAAAAATGTTCGCGATGTGCAGTCCGTACAACCAATAGTCGCTATCAGGAGAGTGGGTCGTTTGTTAGCAGACCAAAAATTGGCAGAAAACCCTGTACCTCGATTAGAGAAGACAGAATTTTACAAAGACTGGCTCTCAGTGATAGGAAAAAATCGTGGAAACAGCTCGCCAGTGAGCTGAAACAGCGTTATCGCGTAACAGTTTCTGCGCAAACAGTGAGAAGGCGTCTCCAGCGTGCTGGTTTACGAGGGTGTAAAGCGCGACGTAAACCGCTTTTAACTGACGCCCATAAAAAGAAGCGGTATTTATGGGCCAAACAATATGAAAATTGGACAATCGAGAAGTGGTCGAAGATTCTTTGGTCTGATGAATCGAATATTGGGGTATGTAAGTACTTCTTCATGACTAATATTCTTATCGTTGTATGCAATTTAGTCTACATATAACATTAAACAAAATTAATCCTGTCTAAGTGCTAACTTTCTTCTTTTGCCTGGCAGCTTTGGGGACTACCTGGGACGTTATACGTTCGGCGTAGGCAAGGGGAAGCTTATGAACCATAATGTATCATTCCCACAGTAAAAATTGGAGGTGGTAGTATCATGGTTTGGGGTTGTATGTCTGCATACGGTGTTGGAGAAGTGTACCTGTGCGATGGACGGATGAATAGCCAACGCTATTTAGCCATGTCGGAGGAAGTATTAGAACTGTCTGTGCTAAAACTATTCGATCAGGATATTCCACAATGCATTTTTCAGCAAGATAAAGCGCCCTGTCACAAATCGGGAGCTGTAATGCGTTGGTTCGAGGAAAACACAGTGGAGGTATTGGATTGGCCGCCACAAAGTCCCGATTTGTCGCCCATTGAAAATTTGTAGCATATCTTAAAAACTAAGATCACGGAACATAACATAAATGCCTGTCAAAAGCAGAATTATCAACAAAAATTCGCGAAATATGGGCTTCAATACCACCGGCAAAGTGTTACAATTTAGTAGCAAGTATGCCTCAACGAGTGCGAGCTGTCATTAAGGCCAAGGGCGGAGCGACAAAATGTTGATAAATTGTACTATATTACTAAATAACACTTTGTACATAATTTTCACAACAGTTTTATTTTCCTCACCTCTCTTTTGACTAAACTATATAAACTATATATGTATGTATGTACATAAATTCGTAAGGTGTCTAATACATTTGAGCATAGTTGTATATATATATATATAACATTGTTACAAGTACGTATTTCATTTCAAATAGCACAAACAACCATATCTATAAATATTGAGAATCATCGTGGTAATACCCATTTTCCTTGCCTAATTTATTTATTGCTAGTATAGGTATGTACGTTACGATAACGAGTGTTTGACGTATTAAAAAAGAGGAGTGGGAGGCATTAATAAACATACACAATGAACCACTGAAAACAGTTTAATTAGATTTTTTGATTTTTTAATGAAGTTACAAACGAATAATTGAGCACGTCAATTTTTATTCTCTTTATACACTCGCTTTAGCTATATTCACTTGGATTACACAAACCCTTAAGTAAGGGTAAATTTCACTCCAATAGTTTGAAATGAAAATAGATAAATACACATTTTTAGTCCATATTTCGCACCAGCAGTTTTAGAATAATACAATTTTGAAAATGTATTATCTAAAAATAGTTATTTCCTTGCTATCGGATTAACTATTGAAAATATCTACCACCGCCTTCTATATAGTAGTAAAAGAACAAAGGGGTGAATAGTCTGGTGATGTGGGTGGTGATTTAGTAGTCGCTCCTTCCGATCCATCGATCAGGAAACGGTTCATCTGAAAACTTTCTTCTTGTGTCGCAAAGTTATTTTTATGCAATATTTAAAAAGTAAAATTTATGTAAGCCAACCTATGCAATTCAATTGTCACAGACGACTGGAGTCAAGTTACTATGGAATGTTCGCCAACACTTTTAGCAATGCCTCTACTATTGTGTTAGTGGAAGTTTTCAACATTCAATCTATTGGAAGCAAATACTTTTTAGATTATATTTTTAAAATTTGTATTATTCAAAAATTGCTGTTTTTGAATTAAAAACAAAACCCATTGGAACGACGAAATTATAGCCTTCAAAAAACATATCATTTAATCTCTATTTCCATTTAAAATTATTGGGGTGAATCATCTTCTCTTAAAAGTGAAACGCGATGGAAAATAGTTAAATCTTGCTATCTCTTCAGAGAAAATATTGACGTGTTCGAAAATTTTTTTTTTAAATTTGCTAAACAGTTAAAAATTCTAACTGGACTGTTTTTGGTGGTCCGGCCCTGTATAATAGTTAAATCTTGTGATCTCTTCAGAGAAAACATTGACGTGTTCGAACATTTTTTTGTAAATTAGCTAAACAGTTAAAAAATCTAACTGGACTCTTTTTGGTGGTCCGGCCCTGTATAATGTAAATAAGTTAACTTGTATTTAATATATCAGCTGGGAGTGCATGAATTCAGTAAGCGCCCAAACTATTATTATTAATAAATATATTACAACTATATTTATTACTTGTTTAGGTAGGTTTCAATGCTGTAGTACTGGCATTTAAAATAGCATTATGACCACTAATAAACCCATAATGGGAAATAAATTAAAAACCTTAACCAAAGATAACATTTATGGCAACTAATACAAGAAAAATCATTGGTAATAGTAATCCTGTTAATAATTATTTGCTTTAATAATAAATTGATTTCATTTTTAATAGTTAATTCTAAATTTAAATTGTTTCTAATTTTTTTATCAAGTGGACATAAATTTAGGTAAACAATCAATGTGATGAAAAAATATACAAAATTGTAGAACTTTTCAAAAATTATTCTTAGTAAACATTTGTTGATTATGTTTCGGTGTAAATGCTTTTTTAAATATCGTTAACATAATATTTTAGGTTTTGATAAGCTTGAAACTTATCGCTAATGGATGCTTGGATAATAGTTTCCACAACTATTCACACCTACACTAGATAACCAAGAACATCTTGCTTTGCTAGAACATAACTACCCCTAATATTTCAAGAAAGCATAAAAAAGGAATTTTCATCAAAATTCATGCATTTTTATTAAAGATCAGATATGAAAGTATATAAATAGTAAAGATATAAAAACTAAATATTATTAGTTTAGCTTACAAGCCAGAAGTGGAAAAAAATGCAACTTTACGGATTAAAGTGAAGTAGCAATGTCAAAGACGTGGTAATAGGCCAAAATCCGAGAACTTGCTTGAGTTCCTCTAACCAATATCTAGCAGAAATTTTCCAATATTTTCCAATTTAACCAGCCTTAGTATCGTTTTTTTATATTTTGTGCTTCTTAATCAAATCAAACCGCCGAGGGTGAGAGTAGGATATTTTATGTATTGCAAAATTCAGATTTCTGAAAATGATGTTTTACTTCCCTCGAAATCAGTAACATTATCAGGTGCGCAACTAAGTTCTCGCTGTTTTTTTTGATGAAAATCCAACTTTATTATGAAAAAATGTTTACAAATGAATCATTCAAAATATTGCCCATCGTTAGCGACAACTTTTTTCCATCTTTCTGGCAGAGCTCGAACACCGTTGAGTTCGATACCGTTCCTCAGTGATAGTTTCGTTCAGTTTCAACAGCTCATAATAAATAACACCGCCCTGGTCCCACCAAATACACAGCAAAACCTTTGCAGCGTGAATATTCGGCTGAACCGACGACGTAGAAGCATGACCTGGCAGTCCCCATGATTTTGTTCTTTTTGGATTGCTGTAATGAATCCATTTTCATCACCCGTAACGATGCGATGAAGAAAAGCCTTCCTTTTTTTGCCGCTGGAGCAGTTGTTCATAGGCGAAAAAACGACGCTCAACGTCTCTTGGCTTCAAATCATAAGGAACCCAAGTTCCTTCTTTTTGAATCATTCCCAACGCCGCCGTTTTCTTCGAATGAAAGAAGAAAAGCAACACTTGCCGCAAATGACGATTATTTGGCACAAAATCAGACATTTTCACACAACTAAAAGTATATGACGCAAAAACAAAATCACTAATGTGTCAAAACGGTTTGTTTACCATATGTCTAGGCTTGGTTCATGACGTTTTGGTTATGTCACAATCGACCAGCACTTACTACTGGAGCCATCTCTTGAAAAACAGTGAGAACTTAGTTACGCACCTAATATAAGCGGCATTGAGAAGTGCCGTGTGTAGTTTCCATGTTTTACCTTATAAAATATTTTTGAATTAAGATATAGCTTTTTAATTAAGGATGTTGATTTTTATAGCTTGTATGTCTCTTTAATTAAAGGTATTGATTTTTTTATGCAGGTATCACACATAGAATGAATTTGGATTAGCTAAACGTTTGTACATCGTTTAGAAACGATGTAGCATATATATTTTAAAGAAATATTCATCAGAATCGAACTCCTTCATATACAACAGATGAGCAACAGAAGTGAATAATTTAAAATCCGTGTGTATAGTATACTAACTGTTTAAACCATGAGGCATAGTACTTTTGCAAAAACAAACAATACAAAGAAAAACAATGTCTTGTTACTATCATAAACAAAAGTGATATGAACTTTTGATACACACACATTTGAAACCAGGATATCAAACTCATCATAATCCTTTAATATGATCTTCTAGCAAAAAAAGTGTATCGTTGGTGTTAAAATTTAGTTGTATATATACATACATATGTATATATATATATATATTTATTTCCATGATTAAGTTATATACTCGTACGGCAACGTAGTCTTTTAAAATAAAGAAATATTTTTTAATAATTTAATGTCTATTGTTTCGCATTGGAAGAATTTATGACACGCTTCACCAGATAATCACGATTATGATGTCATTTTGTAAAGGTTACAATATATCTGATGTTACCGTTACTATAATATTAACGTAACTTTTTATTCAGTTGCGATTTTTAGTAGTTCGTCTATTCTGTGAATTAGGATTTCGACAAGAAATGGGGATAGACTATCTACAGAGTCTGTCCAAAATGTTATGTACGATGAAAATTTTAGATATCGAAATTCTGAGAACAATATCAAACGTTGTTAGAATTGCTTTTGTTGGGAATATTAACAGCAGGAAGTCCTTACATTTTTGTATAATATGTATGCACAATGTTGCATCCTGTCACAAGGCAAAAACAATAATAGTTGAAGGTGGATTTAGAGCTTAATCTAGGCTTAGAAATTTGTCAAACTTAAATCCAATAAGAAATTTATGGAATTATATTTAAAAACAAGTACTAATAGAGTGTAATGAACAAATATATTGAATAAGGATAGAAAAATATTTAAAAAAATAAAGAAATGATTAACTATTCCATAATCAGCATGCCAGCAAGAATTTCAGAAGCAATTGAAGCCTAGTGTGGACTTAAATATTAATTAATTTTAAATATTAATTAAATTTGAGTTTTGTAGTATTATTATGTATTGTTAACTAGAATTAAATAAAATTTCCTCAGTTATTTACATATTTTCAATAAACAATAAAATTCATCCGTGTTCCTAATATTTTGACTAATTCTGTATATATAAATACTAATTAAAGTAAAATCGATTAAAAGAATTATTTTCTTAAAAACTAAGTTCCAGTAAGATATTGCAAATATATATCGTAATAGTAAACACAAACAAAAATATGTGTGTGTAGTTGAATTTTTTTTTGAAGTTTGATACTGGCAGAATATAAGTTTTTCAAAATTCACTTTCAACTCTATTGATACTAATAGACTTTAATAATATTTATTGATAAAGCCATGTTTTATATATAATATTATTATAATGTTTTTATTGGAAAACCTATTTCTTGATACTTGAAAATTTGAATTATTTTTTCTAGGAATTTTACATTGTTTAAGTAGTAGAATTGCACGCTATGTACATATGAGTTTTTCTAGTTCTAAATATTGAGTTGTCGGAAAAGTCAACGCACTTATGCAAGTGTTACTAGTGTTATTTACATCTATTTTTATACTATGCTATACGACAGCAGTTTGAAAAAAAATTGCATTGAATGGGTCGAATTTTTACAAAACGTTGGAAATTGAAGAAGTGTGTATTTTCCCTATATTTTGCTCTTTTACTTCTATAAGATAAAGAACGCGCGATTAGTTTTTGAAAAGTTTAAAAATACCACCATAAATTTCAAAATTTCAATGGCAGAGACAATGGTGTCAATGCAAATAGTAGGTCAAGAAATTTCGTCCTGGTAATTTAATCTTAACTACAATCCTCAAGAAGCCCACTAAGGTTAGTGACGACAAAAGAAAGGCAGTAATTGAGTCAAACTCACGGCATACAACCACCAGAGATTATTGCTAGGAGGTGCCAGTAGGTTCGATATGTGGATTCGTTATGAACTCAAACTTGTGATATGCTCCTCAAAAATGAGGAAAATAATCCTTTTTGAGATGATTGATAAATAAATAAATAAAAAATGGATTGTTTACAACAATCTCATGCGAAACTTTCTTGGTCCCGATCTTAGATTTGTCTCAAATTTCGTCAAAAGCATTCGTCAGAGGAAGTCCATGCTTCCAGTGTGAAAAGATTTAAAAGATGCTGTGTTTTCATGCTGATAAAACAGTTAATTCAAGTATGTACTTCTGGCAAATGGATAGTTTGAATGGATTCAAAATCGGAAAACATCCAGATCGGTTGGTTAGTCGAAATGAAGTGGTATTTCATCTCAATAATGTGAGCTCGCACAAAAGTTTGCCCGTCGGTCAAAAATTACTGGATTCTGGGACACCTTCAGATTTACTCTTGTTTCGTTTGCCTCAAAACTCCTTAAGTGGTGTAACGTTGTTCGATTCAGATGAGACTTAGTCACCACCTAGTAAAGGTTTTCACCGATGAAGATATTTCCTTCCAAGAACGAGGAATTATGAAGCTGGTCGAAGTATAACAAAAGGTTATCAAAGAAACCGCGCAATGTGCAATCCTTTTTATATTAATTAATGCTCTACGAGAAATAGAAAAAGTACCTTATGATATTTTCCACAATCCAATATATTTGCTGGGTCCTAATGGGGGAGTAATTTCCAGAGTATTTCATCTACAAAAGTCATTGAGAAAATTACATTACCTTAGCTACATGGAGAATCCCTCAATCTTTTTCGCAAAGCTATGTTGGTGCCAAATTAGTTTCCGTGGAAAACAATAAAACTAATTAAAATAAAATACAATCTTACGTATAAATCTGAACTTTTTCAATGAAAAAATGACTATCAAAAATAGAATCCAAACAATACAGAAAGTATCCTAAAGTTTTACTAAAATATACAAAAAGTTGTCATATGTATGAAGAAAAAGCCAGAAGAAAAAGTCGGTTTGAAAGTTAAAGCAATGAGAATCACTTTAAGGCTAAAATGAAAAACATTAAAATAATGCATAATAAATTCGCAACTGATGGTGCAGTTCCGTATTTACTAAATTTAAATTTATTTTAAAAGCTACAATATGTCGCTAAGTTACGGAATTTAAGCATGGCGACATGACCTTGAGAGATGATATGCGGCCATGAATAATAAAAAACTATCAAAACTGTCGTCAAAGTTCGGAAATGATTAATAAAATGATATTCACAAAATAGCATCGTGAGCATGTATGTATACTGATTGGGTATTGAACATATCCAAGCTGTCTGGAAGGTGAGTATTGGACATGACCTTCAGAGATGATATGCGGCCATGAACGATGAAAAACTATCAAAACTATCGTCAAAGTCCGGAAATGATTAATAAAATGATATTCACAAAATAGCATCGTGAGCATATATGTATACTGATTGCGTATTGAACATATCCAAGCTGTCTGGAAGGTTAGTATTGGACATGGCCGAATCATCGCGTGTTCGAAAAGTTGAAAAAATGTGAACATAAGCAAATTTTAAGCTCTAGTATATTATCGAATCTAAACGGCAATCTTAACAGTTGAACGGCAATCTTAAAAGCACGTGAACGCAATATGGTAGTGCTGTTCCTAATAAATTCCTAGATATTTCCATCGACCGATACAGTAATGGCAATGGCAATCCTTATATAAATGAGACAATTTTAATAGACTATCTTGTAGAGCGAGAAGCGGCTAATGGACCATATTTTGTTGTTCTTCTAGATAAACTGAAGAAAGCCATTTCTAAAAAACAATCCGAAATGTCTCATAGAAAGTTTTCTTTCGCCACGGCAACACGTTTATTAATCAAATTAATAACAGATCGACACCAAGTCATTTCCAGATTTACCCAAAAGTCAAATATTTCCTTGGTGCAAAGTTTTGGTCCGATGAAAAACTTGCAACAACTAAGCAGTATCTTGAAGATCTTGAGAAAGATAAAAATGTCGACATGTCAGTGGCGTTAGTCCAAATATAATGAAGTTAAAGAGGGGCTTTATTGTTATTATAGCAGCATTAAACACTAACTTTTAGTACGTCATTTAGTAAGAATATAATTACAGAGAAAATAAGTTACTATATGACTTCTATCAATTATATTAAATTTAGTGAATTATATTGAAAGTGTTTATTTTCTTAGAGTTAAGATAGTAAGTAGTTATCCAAATTTTGTGAAAAATGTTTAAGTAAATTTTATATTAGAACTTTTATAAAGGACTTCTGATTTCTTTGTAATTTATTTTTATTATAATTATGATATTAGATCAAAATTTAATAAAATATAGTAAAACTGGTAATAGAAAAGTTGTTTTAATTTAGACATTAGTTTCACCACTGTAAATTAAAGCGTAATTATTAAGAGACACTACAAAATAATAAAATATCAACGAACAAGTTCTGGTGGAACAAATCGATGTTGCACAAACTAACTGACTGCTGTAAGACTAGTGAAAGTAATAGATTGTTTGCAAAAATTTAAGTGACGGTCAATGTCAGAGTAATACCAACTGTTTTATAAGAAATTATGTCCAAGAGCGTTCTCTTCTATATTAAAATGCTACTTTAACATTATTTTAAGAATGAACTACTTAATAAGACTGATTGTTAGAATAGCATATCATACGGGAGTATTTTTCAGTAGCTAAATATTTAATGCTAGGTACTTATGTATTTTCAAAATAGAAAAAACCAACAAAAACGATAAACGTGAAGCTACATAAATAGTTACGTGTCCCTACAATTATATTTGGCTCTAACCTATATACGCTGAACACACAACTCGGGCGAAGGTTTGAAACAAACCTTAATAAAAATATTAAAAATCGCAGCAGTGAGACTTGTTGATAAGTTCCCAATACTGAAATATTGAGTGATTGGGAGTGAAATTTTTAGTGGGGAGAATAAGGGAAACACTCCGAGATGGTTTAGATATATATACATATGTATGTATATATATATTGTATATACATATAATGCCAACTTCTAAATTAAAACAATTTATAAAAAAAAAACTAAAAAAGGAGAACATAAAAAGAACACCAAGGATGAAATAGAATAGTGAAATAGAGAAATTCAAAGTAAAAGGACTGGATTAGTCAAAAACGGAGGCCATTGTTATTAAATCAGCATTAGAATGAGCCTCATGAATGAATACAAGGCAGTGTATTTAAACACTTAGTTGATAGTCGTGTACAAGCTACGAGTATTTCTGAAAAGTTTATTTTGCTTTAGGGAATTCAGAAAATATCTTGTATGTAATTAGTGTTAATTTAAAAGTTACATATTTCTACGAAAGAAACTATGTTGAAAATACATAAAACCTGTGTATTTTTATAAAATTTGACTGGATATATTTGTTTTTGCAATATGAACAAGAAAACGTGGAGACTAATATATTTTTCTCTAAAGTAGAAATTGCCTTTCCGTAAATAACAATTTTTGATATAAGTTTATAATCAATCCTTCCAATATTCGTGTATAGTAGAAGGTTTTACATACGGGTCCATAAAGGACCTGAATTTAATTTCTTCTATTTTGCCCGATAGTCTTATTATAAATACTACTTTGCTATTTATCATACTAGCTAGACTTAACAATGCCATGTAAGTTAATATTTTATAGCTTTCTTGCACATGTTATGCAAGTTGTTTGGCTTTTCTTAGTTTAAAAACTAATGTTCGCTGTGTGAAAAACATATCTTTATTTATAATTTGGTTACTCGAGAATCATGTATGTTAGTTAGATCCCTTGAAGCAATGGAAAATTTTCTATAAAATGTTTTCGAATAGGTTTTATAATAAAAACATTACAATTAAAGTTATTTCAAGGCTCACCCAAATATAGTTGTTTGTAAAAGAGTTTGAAACATATCTTATTGGCTCAAATTTCAAAGGCAAAATTTGTTCAACAGTAAGGTTTAAGTAGCAACATTCCCACCTTTTTCTGTTTTATATATTGCCTGGATTAATGTAAATAAATTGAATTGAGCGTTAGATTAGGGCTATATATTGAATGGATTCACCGATTATTACGGATGTTTTGAAGGCCATGGATAAGTAGATACACTATAAGGTATTATTATTCAGAGTCGACCGTAGAATAATTATCTAGAACTATTGTTGTAAGATGTGCCACGATAACCAAGATGCTGGCAATCGTGTTTTTTTTACCAACGATTTTTGTTTAAAGAGGATGAAAAGGTTTATGTTGCAATAATTGCTTTAACACAAATGCCCAGCGTTTATTGAATCGACTGAATAGTAATACGATAATCTCTATTTTGTTGCGTATGATCAAAATTTATTTCATCTGCTTTCAGATGCCTGTATGAATTAATTTTCTAATAATTTAACCATACGAGAATAGTTTGACAAGTAGTGAGAATGACATATAGGTGGCGCTCTAATTGGTAAAACAAATGCACTGTAATTTAGGTTGCCTATTTATATGCTTACATTTCGATATTTAGATAAATCGGTTGATTAGTTTATTTTTGACAGCTGATTGAAAAAGAAGCAACACGTCGTTTTGTTAAAATGGAAAAAGCAGAGTATCGTGGGGTGATTAAATACTTCGTAATTAAGGGTATGAAAGCCACCGAAATAAAAGATGAGTTACGGGAAACATTAGGTGAATCTGCACCATCATCCGCCACAATAAGTAGATGGATAAATGAATTTAATCGTGGTAGAACAAGCAGTGTTGATGAAGCGCGCTCTGGAGCACCCAAAATCGTGACTTCTAAGGAAATGATTATAAAAATCCATAATATTATTACGCAATATCGACGACTCAAAGTGAGAGAGATAGCAGACCTGGTAAACATTTCAATAAAACGCGTACACCACATTTTAACGAAAGAATTGGGCCTTTCCAAGCTTTCGGCAAGATGGGTGCCGCGATTGCTTACGACTGATCAAAAGTTCACTCGTTTGCGCATTTCCAATGAGTGTTTGGACCTTTATAAGCGGAATTCGGTTGATTTTTGTAGGCGATTTGTTACTTGCGATGAAGCTTGGATACACTACAGTACACCCGAAACTAAACAACAGTCGAAACAATGGTTAGAATGTGGTTCTGCACCTCCAAAGAAAGCGAAAACCACTTTATCGGCAAACAAGGCGATGGCATGAATTTTTTGGGATTCAACGGGCATTTTGTTCATTGATTACCTTCAGAAAGGTGCCACAATAAACGAACAATATTATGCAGAACATCTACAAAAATTAAATGTTGAGATTCGTACTAAACGGCCAGGAATGACAGAAAAATTCTGTTTCACCAAGACAACGCTCTCTCGCATACCAGCACAGTTGCGATGTCCAAAATCCACGAGTTGCATTTCCAATTAGTACCACATGCGCCTTATTCCCCGGATCTAGGCCCTTCCGACTTCCGCCTTTTTCCAAAGTTGAAAACGGCACTAGGTGGAAAGAAATTTTCGTCTAACGACGAGCTTATCATCTTCGTAAATGAGTATTTTGCAAGCCTTCCGGAATCGCATTTTAGAGATGGCATAAGGGCATTGGAGCACCGTTGGAATAAATGTATTGCTCTTTTAGGACAATATATTGAAAAATAAAAATTGTTTTGTATTTAAAAAATTCATTTTTCTTTTCCATTCTCACTACTTGTCAAACTACCCTCGTATTGATAAAAATGAAATGCAATCTTTAAGCATCAAAATTACACATACTTCAAAGGCAAACAACCAAAGTGAAGATATTCCTTTCGGTTAAACTAAATTTGTAGTTGAAGAAAATTACCGCTCGCAAATTATACTATTAAATTTAGTTTTTTCATAGCAATGTTTACTTTAAATTATAACTAAAACGCCACTATATTTTTTAATCTGGTATCTGAGTTAAATTCATTAGAGATGAAGATTAGATTCAGCATTAAGAGAACAAATTCACTTATATATTAGGAGTAGAACAAGTTTCCGAAAAATATATTATATAATTTTGTATTTTAGGGTTCTTGCATGTTTATTTGTTTTATTATTGGATACTTATTTTTAACTTTAAACACAAACGAAAAACAGAGAAAACAAATGATACAAGTGACTGATCTTAATAATCGCATGAAAGTGAAACTGTGAAACTACCTGTACATAAATAGTAGGCAGGCAAATTTATATAAATATTATTTCAATTTTCTGTTAGTGTGTACACTTTCGTTAAAAAATACATTACATTAAATTTGATTTCTTTTATTTTTTTCTATGGTACCGTAAGTTTATTTATTGGAGGTCTACTGACAATAACGTTGTGGTAGCTACGGAAATTTACGAACACCAAGGTTTTGTTTGTTTACTCGATGTTATTGACACGTTTATTTTTTTGGCGAAGCAAAATATACATGTTTTTTATACAAGGTTAATTACTAATGTCATAATACATATTTTTGTAATTTAAAAACGAATTGTATCGGAAAATAGTTATTACAATCTTGATGAACTTTGCTTTAAACTACTTGACTGAATTAGTTTTCTATTAATTAAACTATTTCATTTCGTAAAAAAAAAAACCGAAATGTAAGTATTAAAATATGCTGTAAGTATTTGAAATTACAGATTCTTATAATTAGGTCGACTACAGATATTGTTGTGATGCTTTTTCCTTTTGTCAAGCAAATTATAATAACGCTTGAGGGATCAAACCGCATTACTACACTAATTAAATTTTGCCGTTTTATTTTAAAATTTGAGTAGATAAAATGTACCTCTACTGCACTGCGTTCAAGTTCTATTATACTTGCTTTGCTTTAATGTAATATCTGCTGGCATCTATGTATGATATTATTAGACACTATCTACACATGTATGTATTTTATGATTTTGAAGATAAACTTTACATAATAAGTAACACAAACGTATGTATATACGAGCCCATCAATTTGATCAATTATGAATTCTGTGACAAAAGTTTTCATCTTGACTCGTAAATAAATGCAAATAAATTAGTTGTTAGAATGTTATAAAGAAAAATCTTAAATCGTTTTTTTTACTTCGTTGCTCTTAAAAAATAAGAATATCGTTTCTGGTGTCTGTGCTTTATTATCGTTCTGCTGTATTTTCGATTTTCACTCTTATATGTAAATATTAATGTACAGGTGGGTTTTGTAAAACTAAATATATGCTTATGTAGGACCATGAGATATTAATTTTTATAGTATTTATTTTCGGACAAAGAAATGTTATCCGTCCTCCCTCTCCCTGTATATATATATGTAAAACTATTTGCTGTAGACTGATCTGTCGATTTGTTTCCGTAACATGTATCTATTGGGGAAAATAACATTCGTTGACAACACAAAATCGAAATACACGATTCAATATATAGACAATGAAAAATAAATAAAAAAGTTAATACTGTAAAAATTAATATCTCGTGGATCTACATAAGCACATACTTAGTTCTACAAAGCCTACCGATACACTAATATTTACGTGTAAAAGTGAAAACAGAAAATCACGCGACAATAAAGCAAAGAGATCAGAAATGAGATTCATATTTCTTAATAACAAGGAAGTAAAAAAGACGACGATTTAAGATTTTTCTTTATGACATCCTAGCAATTTACTTGCAATTATTTACGATACAAGATGAAAGTTTTTGTTACAGAATTCATAATTGAATAAATCGTTGTGCCCGTATATACCTTCGTGTTGATTATTATGTAAAATTTATCTTCAGAAACATAAAATACATACATGTATAGATAGTGTCTAATGATATCATAGATGCCAGCAGATATTAACATTAGAACAACGCGTGTAATAGAACTTGAATGCAGTACAGTAGAGGTACTTTTTATACACTCAACTTCTAACAGATAGTTATACATAAGTAAAACTATCTGAAATATATATATATAATCTATATGTGGCTAACATTTCTTTCAAACACTTATTTATTAAGTTTGTTTTTGTTACAATTTTAAATTTCGCGATGTATGAAGTCGTTGTTTGTTAATGAATCTATTTATTAAACTGAAGAAGACGATAGGCCTCTCAACGGTTACTAAATCATAGTGCGTAAATAGGACTGTGTATAGAATTCTGTCAAAAATGGTTAGAAGTTTTTGCACTTAATAAAGCTCGGGTGCAATAAGATAACTACTATAGTTTAGATGCCGTTCTAAGGATATTAAATATTAATGAAAGTGAGCCATTTCAAGGCTAAAGAGATACATAATAAAGAAATATGCGTTTTTGATCTATCGCCTTGTGATTTATTGCTAACTAAGAAATTTTACAAATTAGTTTAAATGCACAGTAAACTACTGAAATTTGAAATATCGGGTCGTTCGGAAAGTAATTGCGTTTTTCACCAATAGATTTCTTGTATTTTTCATACCCAACATCATACTGAAGCCAATTTTTTATTACATATTTTAATAGATAACAAAGTAAGGATTATTTGTGAAAAAGTTTTTTAAATTCCGACTAATAGTTTTTGTGTGGTGCCCTTTCAGATATGGAAAATCAAAAGCAGCATTTTCGACATATTTTACTTTGTTATCGAAAAGGTAAAAATGCTGTTCAAGCGAGGGAAAAGCTATGCGCTGTGTATGGAGAAGATGTGCTTTCAGAACGCCAGAATTGGTTTAAAAAATTTCGTTCCGGAAATTTTGATCTCGAAGACGCACCGCGTTCTGGAAGGCCAGTCGAAGCTGAGGAGGATAAAATAAAGACTTTGGTTAATGCAAACCGACGAATAACAACTCGTGACCTCGCAAAGAAGTTAAATTTGTCAAATTCGACCGTCCATGATCACATCAAACGCCTAAGATTAGTTTCAAAGCTGGACATATGGGTTCCTCATATTCTTACAGAAAGAAATTTGCTCCGCCGTATTGACGTCTGAATTGTTACTGGGGATGAGAAATGAGTTGTATACAACAATGTAAAGCGTAAAAGATCATGGAGCAGCAAAGATGAATCGGTTCAAAGTACATCAAAAACCGATATTCATCAGAAAAAGGTAATGCTGTCTGTTTGGTGGGATTATAAGGGAATTGTTTACTTTGAGCTTTTACCGGACAACACAACAATCAATACTGAAGTGTACTGTCAACAATTAAACAACTTGAATGATGCACTTCAACAGAAGAGGCCGGAATTGATCAATAGAAAAGGGGTGGTATTTCACCAGGACAATGCGAGGCCTCATACAAGTTTGGCAACTCGCCGAAAGCTTCTACTGCTGAATTGGGATCCACTGCCGCATCCACCATATTCTCCGGACCTTGCACCTTCGGATTATTAACTATTCCGGTCATTACAAAATTTTCTAGACGGGAAAATTTTCACTTCAAATGAGGACGCTAAAAATACGTTAAATCAGTTTTTTTGCTAGTAAGGACCAGAAACTTTTTGGGAGGGGAATTATGCTGCTCACAGAGAGATGGCTAAAAATGTTAGAGGCAAATGGCGAATACATAATACAATAAAATCTTTAAGCACTAAAAAAAATCTCCTTTGATTTTAACCAAAAAAAAAGCAATTACTTTCCGAACGACCCAATAGTAGGGAACACACAAACAGCTTATCTCAATAAACTAATATTATAAAACGTAAAATTTGTAATACTGATAACTGATAGACTAAAAGGTTTTGATGAAGAATGAAGCTATATCACAACATGTACAACGAGTAGTAAATATTCAGGTTTCCTAATCACCTCTTTTACTGCAACATTTTTCCAGTTTTCCCCTCTTTTACCAGACTTAATAATAATTAAAATAAAAATACTATTTTCGAAACAGCTGTTCTTGGATTAAATTCAAACCTTGAGTCATACCAACTAGGTATCAATTTTAGCACACTCGTCATGTAGTAGAAAGTTAGCTACCGCTCGTAACAGTTTGCATGATTTTCGGGTGCGGCCCGATCCAGCCTTCATCTGATGAATTTACATGCATACACAAGCATTTTAGTTCAATGAATTGTAGCAGATATCTGTTGGAAAGTCTACGGTTGATTTTAGAAGAGTGGCTGTTTGTCTTGATGACGGCTTTCGGAATGGTTTCTTGGCAAACTTTACTGCCTTTTCAGAGAAATGAGTATCGGTGACTTTATTGGAGCAGACGCCTCACCCAAATCATGAATGAGATTGATCGTGGCCTTTCTTTCACCTTTCATACAAGTTCAGAGGCTTCTTTAGATTATGGAGCATGTACTCAGGCTCTAATAATCCTTTTGCATTTATTGTTTTTTTAAGAACTGCGATCAGTAATTGCTAGGCACAGCGTCTAAAATCCGAGATTCATTGATTTTTGAGTTACATTCATTTTGTAAGGTATGCATTTTTTCTTATGAAGCAGATTCTAGTAGTGATGCTTTGAATAGCTTGTAGCATTCATACTGTGCATGAACATTAGGACCATTGACTGTCTTCGATGCTCCTACTCTCCTTAATTAATTTATTACATAGACACACAAATATTATACCGTTTTGAAAATGGTATCTTCCCTCATTTTGCACTTATTAAGGGCTATAATAATTATACAGTTCGCTTTATTTGTCCAGTTTATAATAGAAACAACCACAAATTCAAATTCCATTAATATCATAAACTATGATTTTTTATGTTAAAATTTTAATGTAGAATTTGAAAATAAATTTATTCCAAACGTTCAATGAGACTGGATATTCCTAGAATTATTTTTATATTTCATATTTTTAATTAATAATAACGACGTCCAAAATATATTTCATATGTTCTAAAGCACCAATAAGTATTTATAATGCATTATTCTTGAAATATTCACCTAAATAGCGATTAAAAAAATTTTTTCCTTCAAAAATTTTATTCTAGGCAAAAATTATACGAACTGCTTTAACTATGTTCAAAGTATTATATTTGAATAAATTTTGTATTCAAATGTATTCACTCGTAGTTCATAGTGAAAATTTTTTTTGGACTTCGATATATAATTGTTATTAAATATTTATTTTATCTCTTGCGTCATATGTTTACTAAGTTACTGTCAGTTCAATACTATAATTATAATTGTTGTTATATGTGGCTGTGCTAGTTTGTTTCGAAATAATTTATCCATGAAAATAGAAGTTCAGCGTAATTAATAGGATAAGGATCAATACAGGAATCCAGTGCTTTCAATACTAATTTATGGATATTATTTTCAATGTAATATTCTTTACAATTAAATTCGATGAAAATATGAACTTATCTAACAACAAATTATTCATAACTTATATAATCTATTTGCTTTATATTTCGTATATGAAAACAAGTTATATTATAGGTGCTGACCGCACCTCCTCATTGAAAGTTCTTACAAAATACTTGTCAGGTCTAACAGATTATGTTTCTTCTATTTATGTTAGTAATTTAAAAGTGTCAGAATATAAAATATACATATTTAATTTTACTTATTGGACAGCTGGTATACACATTTCCCTGGAAGCAAATGTTTATCTGAATCTATTTATCAATTATATTTTAGACAAAATTTTATGAAATTAACGCCATTTTTGATTAAAACTTTACTTCAGTTCGACTATACAAACGTATATAAAAGAAATATTTATCACAAATTAGGAGAAGAGATACGAATTTACAAAAAGGATGGGCAGACTACTGTTAGATACCTAATATATTTTATTAAATCAAGTATTTTCTATAATAAAGGGTGTTTCAAATTGTGCGGTTTTCTTTAAGAATAAATAAAATATAGATGGCGCACTGAATTTGTCTGAGTATGTGAGCATTTAAAAAGTGTGATGTATGACATAAAAATGGCTTCGTACATGGTACAACAACGCGTTCAAATTGCTGAATCATTTAATGAAAATTAGTGTTTTGTGAAAAGAGTTTTTAGAAAATTACGTGAATTTTATGGTTTACATAATCGTCCATCTGAAAGCACTATTGGTCAATTTATTAAAATATTTCAAGAGACCGGTTCCGTGGAAGATCAAAAAAGGGAAAAATACAGTCGTAGTGGTCGTTCACAAGAAAATATTGGTTTGGTTCGTGAAAGTGTTGCTGAAGATCCTGAAATGTCTATTAGACGGCGTTCACAACAACTTGAACTTAGTGAATCAACAACATGGCGTATTTTACACAAGGATTTAGCTCTGAAGGCATATAAGGTTCAAATAACACAGGAACTGCCATTAGATCATTTAAAAAGTCGTTCATTTGGCAATTTCATCAATGAACAACCACGTGATTTTTCTCAAAAAGTAATGTTTTTCGATGAGGCACATTTTGAACTTGGTGGCTATGTTAATAAACAAAATTGCCATATCTGGGGTGAGGAAAATCCACGAAATATTCATGAGAAACCTATGCATCCTATTACTGTTTGGTGTGCATTATGGTCAGGTGGTGTAATTGGACCTTACTTCTTTAAAAATGCTGCTGGTGAAGCTGTAACTGTCAACGGTGATCGATATCGTCGGATGGTAACCGAATTTTTGTGGCTTGAATTAATGAATATTGATCTAGAGGATATGTGGTTTCAACAGGATGGCGCTACACCTCACTTTGCACACAAATCAATTGATTTATTGAGAGAAAAATTTCCTAGACGTATAATCTCAAGAAACGATGATGGTAATTGGCCACCAAGATCATGTGATTCGACACCGATAGACTATTTTCTTTGGGGTTACGTGAAAAGTCAAGTTTATAAAAACAATCCAGGATCAATTCCTGCTTTGAAAGATGAAATTATTCGTATCATTGGTGAGATAGAGCCTCAATTATGTCAAAATGTCTTTGAAAATTTTAACAAAAGAGTGGAGTCTGTGGAGCTGCAAGAGGAGGCCATATAAATGTCATAACTGATACTTCAATTACCAATGAGAAGTTTTTGAAAGTGAATGCAAATTATGCGTTTTATTTATTCTTTAAAAAAAGCGAAAATTGATAGATGCTATAACAATATTCATATATTTTCGAAATTCAATAATATTCTATTACTTTTAAAAATTCCCTTTGCCCGTTCGTGTAAAATGCCTGATCATATTTTCGTAAAGTAATTAGACACTTTCTAATGCAATTAAAATGATATTAATAGCTATGTATGCTCTGAAATTTAAAGCAATATTACATTACATATTTGCATTCATAGAGTCATATTTCACATGTACATATCATAACAGTGCTAATCATAAAATTACTTATATTATTAAACAGTACACACTTGCAAAATTTTGTTGAATAAAAGTTATTTAACAATTAGTTGCGTCCTCAATTTGTTGTGTAACATTAACATAAAATTTGATGTCAGAAGTGTGGGACTGCCTTAGCACATCAAGAACTTCGTTGTTATAATTGACAAAGATACTTTAGCGCGAACTGAGTGACGATCTCTATTGCAAATTCAAAGTCAAAATCGAAGAAATAACTTCCACCTACACCGTAAGTACATGCTGCTTTATAATATCCTATATTCATTTCGATATCTAAATCTTATCATCTTCTCATTGAAACTTGTAAACCATTTTTCAGTAATAAAAATTGTCCAAGCATAATAATTCTTATTCACTCACCTATTGAACATGTCTAATAGCCAAGAAGCTTCGTTATCTTTTTCCACAACGAAATACTCTTTAGATTTCTTGATTAAACTAATTCCTGCTAGTTTCGGTGGAGACATATATGCAGTGCGTTGCTTTGTAAAATAAGAGGTACTCAAATTAACAGATTTAGGCCACACACAGCTTTATTATTATCTATTAACAGTGGAATCGCGGGTAAAACTAGAGAATAAATAGATATACATTGTGGTCGCTGAAATCATACCACTGACATTGTTTTAAAAATGAAAACAAAAATAATACTATCACAAACTATAATCATTTAAACAATGTAATTAATTAGTGTAAACATTTAGGATACACAAGAAATAAATTGTAACAATAAGAAATATATTCTTTACTAATAATGACTTAATTTATGTTTTATTTTATTCAGATTTTTGAAAAAATTACTAAATTGCATTGACTCTTACAGAAGGTATTGTTCATTCACAAAATATTAATGAAAACAACAAGTGTACTGCCATCAATTGGAGTAGCTTTGTGTAGTTTTCCACCATAATAACACCAGTCCCACTATATTCGTCAGATCTGCCAAATTTTGATTACACTATTTCTGATCTTTACAGAATTTTTTAGATGGAAAGAGAATCGTTTAATTCCATTAAGGCCGTCGGAAATTATTTGATTAAAATTTGTGCAAGTGACGATCAAAAGTTTTATAAGCACGGAATCTTATTGCTACCAGAAAGATGGAAAAAATATATTGGATCAAATTGGTCAGCATATAATTGATACTTGTATATTATTAAAGAATAATTTAAAATAATGAATAGTTCATAAAATATTGTTTTGAAAACGTGAAACATAAATAATGAACATACAATAGAAAGTCTGCAAATTTAGTTATACTTTTTTAAAGTAAAGCCTTCCAGTGTACAACATACAAATATATACATATATCTATAATGAGTTTTAAAAATTTAATGTTATAAAAAGACTAGTCTAATAAATCTGGGTATGACTTTAATAAGAGAAAGCGTTTTATAATGAAAATTAAACAATTTATTATTTCTATCATTTATTAAAAAGGAATTTCACATAGACATAAGTAATCTGAAAACTTGTGCAAATACATATTTCCATTATAACTTTAAATGTAATCGAAATTGCAAATCTAAACAAAAAAGCTTATTAATAATTTTTTAAACATACTATACTAAACTGCTTGACTGTACTCAATTATTCGCTATTTTAGTAGTTCAAAATTTAAATATAAATGTAACGAATGTTTTTATGAGCTTAATATGGGAGTCACCTTTCACATTCGATTAGAAGTTTATTCCACTAATAAAAAGAACTAAATTTAACATCAATTACATTTCTAATACGAAATGAATAAGAAATTCTTTCTGTTAAATTCATAATATTTAATATTTGATATGTAGAAAACTAGCATTTTGATTCAGTGGTGAACTATTAAGCAAAAATTAGCTTTGGAAGTGTTTAGTATACACTTTTTTTACACGATAAAAAATCCAGAATTCGCTGCCTAAAAGCTTAATTATTATGGAAGTGACATTCATAAAGTCGCTCAGGCTACCTTGGAATATTCTAATGAAAAATTTTTCTATAACGAGATTTATAATTTTCTCGTGTCCTATAATTGTGGCGGGGTATAAACGAAGTTGATTTTCATATACCATGACTAGTATAAACAAACCGTGATCTAGTTGTATCAATTTGAGCTGTTGGTCGACGCTTATTAGAGTTGGTACGAATTGAAGTAAACGTTGTTTTTTGTCAATCACAACAGCGCAAACCATTGTTTTTGCGCTTACCCAAGTCAGAGTATCAGACAGCTCGGAAACATCTGGCATCGGGGAGTGCTCGCCGTTCTCAGCAGTTTCACCGTTCTTGTTGAGTTTAAAAATAGTATCTAATAAAATGTGGAACTTCTGGTATCGTAGATAGATTGAGCTGAACTTGGAACGCAAGTACTAGAATGTAGGGAGTGAGAGATGAAATCCATATGTGAATCATATTCTAATAAATATAATTAAAATTAAAAGGGTTATAGTTTCCCAAAATGAAACTATACTAAGTGTTTTAATTTTATTTGTATTTGTTAATTAAAATATTTCATTAGGAGCCTGGTGTACAATCAATTAATATTTTAAATCGTATTCATTCAAACCGCTAGACTTCAGATAAAACATTAGCGTTTTGAATTTTGAACGGTAACAGTTATTCAAAACGATTTTCAAAATGGAACTGAAAAATAAAGCGTTTCCATTCGTTTCAATTTGTTGTTCAAGTTCGAAATCATAAATAAATATTATAATAAATAGATCATGTGGTTCTTTATGAAATTTTCATCTTTTAATAAAAACCTGTCCGCAATACTTACAGCAATACTAGACAAAGCACAAATATTGATAGGGCAAATTAAAGGCAATGTTATATTTTATATAATTTAATAACACGTACAGCGTTAACAGCTGAAAATAAAATAATGAGGAATATTGTTTTATTAATTATGGATTTAAGTAATGCTGCTAATGTGTTCAATGAGGCTTTTTAATCCATGTTGGTATTGTAAAATGCATAAATTATTAACGAATAATAACTCAAGGTTTAGTTTCTCTTTTAGCGGAATTAAATGTTTGGTTATAGCTTTAAACCATAATAAAGACATTTTGGCACATAACGTATTTATTACTTCTAAGTGAAAAACTGTATATATTTTTAAGTTATTAAATTACGGAATTTCAGATAGGTTAGATCACTTTTTTGGTAAGTTTATGATTTTTCAGAGAATAATTTAGCAGTTAAAAGATCTACAGATTTACTTCGTCAACTGATTTTCTTTTAAAAAAAGATCTCTATATTATATTTAAAAATTAACTATTTTTTTTGTTTCTATTCCCATGCATTTGAGATACTTTTTACGAACTTTCGAGGTGAAACTCAATTCGTCATTGTAAATTTTTGGAATTCGAAACAAAATGCATCAAAATCGTGTACATATATAGAACCACTGGCAACCTTATCCATGTTTACAAATGTAGTAATATCGTCATAAAAGATATAAAGGTATTACAAAACGCAAATAAAGTATTCTGGCTTAAATCGTTATATAAGGACAATAATACTATACCTACTGTGATTAAATACATTAGGTATAACTGGAATTGATTCTTATGTATTTTCTTAGATTGGCTGAAATGAAGTTTACACACTACAGATAAATATTTCATTTTTGAAACTCCGCATACTTGGCCAAAACATAGTATAAGTTATTATGAACAAACCCTCCCAAACAATTAACTTTTATTGACATCAACATTTCAAGTATAAATTTCTGTGTTCAACTTCTTTTGCCCATCCTCTCACAAGCAGAAACGCAGACTCATCTTTATACTACTCACAAAATTTGGAACTTCTTTACTTTTTTTACATACGTTCTCAAAATTGCATTCTTTTGAATTTATTACCACGTACTAATTCTTGGAGTTTAGATATTTATGTTTAAGAATTTTACAAACAAGTGGCTGCACTGTATGCAATTTTACGACATAATCGTATTGCATTGTTTCTTATATCGGCGTATATTAATTAATAGTTTTGTGACTCATGATGTTTTGCAACGAATCGATCTACTAGGGAATAGTTTACATAAATCCCAAATATATCACACTCTACATCTCGCTTAACAGCATTTGAGCTTTTTCTTCTTTCATGTATTTAGACATGCTGTGTCAAACTGCTCCTCCTATTCAATATTACACACTGAATATTTTATTAAAGCTTCAGTGAAACTTTCCAGGAAAGGTTTGGTAGTGGGGTATCAGATTCGCCTTGTATATTAAAATGATATTTTCTGCATAATTTCAAGAAAAGAACTAACAAATAACAGTTTAAAACTAATTTACTTATGAGAAACTTCGTTCTATGTCATTTACATAATCGAGTTTAGAAAAAAAAACGATTTATATATTTCCATACAGTTCAGATAAGTAGTGAGCTTATGGGTTAATAAATCTGTAAATAAAAAAATTGTACCTATAACTTTTTTGGATATACATATGTATATGTTGATTGAACTCGTCAGTTCTGTAAGTCACATTGTATTTACTTAAATTACAGTTAAATGAAAATTCCCTTGTAATTCGAAATTTAAGAGATCTTGACTGATCATATGTTGTCATTTTAATGTGCTTAACTGTAGTCGGAACTAGCTTACGTGTAAGTTGCTGAGGACAATACTGAATCACGAAGTTCATAATCCATTATTAACTAAGCACATAATTTTAACTGATTTAATTCTTGAGTTGCTTTATAAGGCCTTTTGGACTAAAATTGATATATAGTTCTGACATTACACTAAAAAAAGCTCTGTGCAGAATATTCTTAAGCATACTTTGTCTTCAAGAAGAGTCTGCAAAAATCAAATATTACTTGGTCTTATCCTACGAATATACACATTATACTCTAGGATTGATATTCAATTACATCAAATATAAACAAAAATTTCTGGATTTTTTGCCATTAAATTCAGATAAAGCTGCTCTTTGTTTATAAAGACTAGCATACTGTCGCCTTTACATACGTTAGAAATTTAATATACCGTGAATATATTTTATAATGCAACATGCACATACATACACTAGTTGCTAGAGTAACGTAATAATGAAATGACAGCAATGTATTTTAGCGTGTATTTTATTTTGCAACATAGGATGTCAAAATAAGTTACTCTATTTTTGAGGTATGTATAGTGTAGAAGAAAAACTGTTATTAGTGAACTGGTATAACTCGAATATGAGTTTGAGGAGAGTAGCAGATTTGTTTCAAATTACATATCCTGACCGTCCAAGACCGAGTCCAACTACAATAAGTAGGTTAGTACAGAAGTATAAAAATAATGGATGCATCGTTCCTAATCATAAAAAAAAGAATAGGCCAAGATATGTTATTACTGACGCCAAAAGAGATGAAATTCTACAAACAATCGAAAATAATAATATGCTCTCCACAAGAGCTTTAGCACAAACTACAAATGTAAGCAAATCTTCCGTGCATAAACTACTAAAACGAGAACATTTTAAGTCCTATCATTTTCAAAACCATCAGGAACTAATTGCGAATGATGCAGAAAGAAGAAGTAACTTTTGTGAAATCATGTTGGATAAGCTTCATAATGATGATACTTTACTACGCAGAATTTGCTTTACAGATGAAGCAACATTTTATGTAAATGGTGAAGTAAATTCACAGAACTGCCGCTACTGGAGTAGACAAAATTTGCATAGATATCATATCACAAGGACTCAGCGGTCACAGAGTCAATGTTTGGACTGGGTTGATTGGACACCATATTGTAGGACCGTTTTTTATTGAGGGTACTCTTACAGGAGAAAAATATTTGGAATTGCTTGAGTACAGAGTTATGCCAGCCCTCCACGCTTTAAATATTGATGGTGAGATTTGGTACCAGCATGATGGCGCGCCGGCACATAATTCTCATATGGTTAGAACATTTTTCAACCAAAGATTTCCAAACCGTTGGATAGGCCGTGGAGGAGAAGTAGAATGGTCCGCAAGGTCACCAGACCTGTCTCCAAACGATTTCTTTCTTTGGTCATGTATCAGAAATAAAGTTTTTCATGGAGAACCTCTAAACAATATTGACCAATTAAAAAATAGAATACGAGTTGCTGCAAGAGAAATAACTCCAGAGCAGATACAAAATACAATAAATGAATTCTACAATCGCTTAGGATACTGTCTGGCCGTCAATGGTGACATTTTTGAAAATTTGTTAAATTAGTTTTTAAATTTTGTTCAACTACTGTATTTCACATCCTATGTTGCAAAATAAAATACACGCTAAAATACATTGCTGTCATTTCATTATTACGTTACTCTAGCAACTAGTGTATGTACGTATGTGCATGTTGCATTATAAAATATATTCACGGTATACAGAAAACAGTACTTATTCTTTATAAATGAAAAATTTGCAATTATAGCCCAAATTTGATTAGGTTACAAATACTTTTGAATATATCTCGCACCATTCATAATAATCAACGTATGAACCATCCATAATTTTATGGAACGACCCCTGTATATATAACCTGCTGCTTAATTCAATGATGTTTAAGAATAATATATACCCAAGAAAGATATAAGGTTAATATTTCAGTACATGTGTATAGAAATAGTTGATTATTGTAAGTTAAGAATATTGTCGCTGAATAATTGAAAGTTACATAATATGAAATTAAAAATTGTATACACATATATTATGTTTATACAGAATTAGTTTCTCAACTTTCTTAGTAGCGCGCTTAGTTGTGAAGTCAAAATTGAATTATAACGAAAAATTTCATTATTTGTGTCAAATATGATAAAAAAGAAATTAGTGATCTTATCTACCGCTTCATTACATCAAGTTCGCCGTAAATATAATCCGCAAACGTTTCTAAAGAACTGCCGAAACGAAGCCGTATGTTACTTATTTATAAATAGAATCAACTGATGTGTTATCCGCATAGACGGTAAACGAAGAATATTATTGTTTATATATTACGAAATAGTCGACAGATACAAAATATTCAATGAACCATAACGAAGGTAATGCGAGAAACCTATCAAGGTATGCCATGAGCTACAGAATACCTGCAATTAAACACTATGTAATTATACTAAAATGTAACTCTTAGACCATGGTGAATCGTACATTTGCAGACCCCGATGTCCTTGGTTTATGTCTTTCAACTTCTGGCCTACTTACACTGCAATAAACACGCGCACAATACCAATAGAGCGGCACGCAGCTGATTCGCTATCGCCAAAGCCTGTTAAACATGATTCGCTACCTAAAGTTGAATATTTATACGCGCTGCATATTCACCGCTATTGTGACATAAGACTACGTATAACTATGAAAGAATTGTACAATATATGTGTGTGCATATGTAAGAGGTAAATTCCCAGTATTAACTATTTAAGGAAAAATAACACGCAACTCCTTTTTTCGCTAAGTTTAATGAACAGTAAAATGGCTCAAGCTGAATATTATTATTATAGAACAACATCGTGCATTTAAATTATTAATCTTGTTTAAGAATTTTAACAACATAATTTATACATGCTTATTCAAAGTAATACTTTTACACGCAATCTCTTATTCATAAAATATGATTATTTGAAAATAAAATAACGAACACAACCAATATTAATTGAAAGTGAAAACAAACCATAAAGCGAAAAACAGTTTTTGAGTTGTGTGTGCTTTGTAGTTTCGAATGTGAAATTTTCTTTCAGGGATTTCGTATTTAATAAGTATTGGTCAAATGCTGCTTTATTATTCAAATTCAATATTTACTGCGATGCTGTTAAAACCACGTTTTGCAATCTTAGAAAGAAAGGAAAAGGTAAATGAATATTAAATTTAAATTTTTATTTTTCTAACTTAAATGAATGTGTTTATTAATTAATGAAGTAACTATTATTATTAATTAATATTACAAAACAATTGAATTCAATCCATAATCAAAATAAATTACCTAACTTTTTATTTATAAGTATCAATTTGTGGAGGTCTACAGGTGACGACCTGCAGACTTTTTGTTGTTTTGTTTTGAAGAACTGATTATATCTGCTTCATAATTTAATGTACATGATTCTAGTTTGAACATTTATTCCTGTATGTAGCTAACTGAACTATTACTACAAAGGATACTAGGAATGTTTTGCAATATGACGCAACAATGAATCGTGGGAAGCTGCTTGTTGCTGCATGTTGAGACATGTTCATACGTGTAGCCGCCGCGCCATGTCGATGGGCCCAGTTATTCATTGGCAATGAGAGTGTAAAGTGCTTGCGATGGCATCGTGGTCACGAAAAGAGATAAGTGCAGTCTTGCGTTAAAATTTCGTGCGTGGTTTAAACATAGACCAGTGCTTTGAAGAAATGACTCTTGCACCAGGTGATGTTTGTCCGCATCGCACAAGATCATATCGAGTGGCATTGTAACAATATTCAGGTGGTATAGAGTATTTCAAAGGAGAAATTTAACTGTGGACGATGCTGAGAGGCCGGGAAGGCCACGAACGTCAGTTACGGAGGAAAACATTACAACTGTGAGGAAAATGCGAGGGTAGGCGAGTGACCTACCAACAGATAGAGGGTATTTTAGGCCTAAATGCACCAGCAATTCGTTCGATTCTGCATGATCATTTACACGTGAAGAAACTTTGTTCTCTCTGGGTGCCGCATCGACTGACTGAAGAGCAGATCACACGACGTGTGATTTGGTGCCGGGAGATGCTAAAAAAGTTTAATAAGGGACAATCTCGGTATGTGAAGAACATCGTGATAGGTGACGAGACTTGGCTGTACTATTACAATGTGCCGACCAAAGCTCAAGGACACACCCGTAGTTGTCAGAAAATTCCGATCTTTAAAGAAGAAAAAGCTGTATTTTTCAAATCGAGTATAATTGTGGAACGCGTCGTTTTGGATACACAGAAGACAGTTACAGCTAAGTGGTATACTGAACAGTGCCTACCTAAAGTCATTGAATCTATAAAGAACCTGCGCCAAAGTCAAGAATGGACACCTGGTTCCTCCATCACGATAATGCTCCAGCTCACCACGCCAAAGTCTGCACCGAATATTTGACCCCGACAGAACTGGTTTAAAAATTGGTTTCGGAGGATGGAGAGGTGTATTGAGTGTAGAGAAAATTACATTGAAAAAATTAAATAAACAAAGCTTGCAAAACTTTCCTAGTACCCTTTGTATATATAATCTTATTAAAGTGTTTTTGTTTTCTTCCAATATCAGTTTGTCTAGGTCTACAGGTGACGAACTGCAGACTTTTTTGTTATTTTGTTTTGAAGAAATCTGATTATATCTGCTCCATAATTTAATGTACATGATTCTAGTTTGAACAGAGCAAATATTACTAAGTTTAAAAAATAAACGTATTCCATTCGACGCTTTTTCCAGTATAAAGAAACTAAAACGGCTTTCAAATAAATAAAAAAATAGATATATAAATTAAGATTTCGAAGAACCTTTGCATTTATGCCAAAATTTTCAGGAAATAAATAAATAATACGATTGTCAACTATATCAAAATACAAAAGTAGTATTAATATCCTGAGTGCCAGTTTGGAGTTAATTAATTAATTATTGCTTTAATACTTCCGGCATGTTTTCAATCAATTAGACTATGTTTTTCAAGTAATGTAGGATTAGGAAAATCATAATCTTAAGAAAATAAATATAGTCTCTTAACATTTAATTGAATAAAATTCTTCAGGACTAAAAAATACACCATTCTCTTCTCCATAAAAATATGGTACGATTAACTTTATGAATTTATTTTACTTATTTTATACGGCTAAAATTATATTTAAAAAAACGGATATACTCTAATCTAAAGAAATAAAAGATATTTTTCCTAGCAGTTAATCGACCTTCATTTGAAATACGAACTGAAAGGGTATTATGGCAAAACTAAACCATACTTACAGAACACATTTAATGAAAATTGTGCTTGAAACACAATGTATATGTTTCAACACAAATAATGTAATTTTCAAGTTTGGAGAAGAAATTTAGAGAGGCCTTACTCACAACAGCAGATCCACACTAAGATCGCGTCCACGTGGTATGGCAATATCGTAAAAAACTTCAACAGGCAGAACCTTTTTTAAACCTAGCTACACCGTAAAAAAGTTATGAAATTGCATTCGTTAGAAAGAAACCAAGTAAAAATAATAATAGGAAAATGCAGATATAATGGAGATCTTAATTGCAAACTGTGCCAGAAATGGTCAACCATATCTTGAGAGAATGTGAGGCACTGGATCACAACAAGAGACAAACCATTTAAAAAGAACGGCGAAAGTCCTAGATTGGGTGAAGTAGGAAATATTGAGGGAATGCACAAGCCAAATTGTAACTGCTGTTCTTTAATGATGGTCATCTTGAACCTCTAAGGAATAAACATACAATATCTTAAAATGATTAAAATTTATTCAGTGTTTTAAATACAATATATTCATTAAGTAAGAGGTAAATATATATGGCGTTAGATAATAATAAAATATTCAATTTGGTTAGTTTGATCCAACGCATAAAACTTTTTAAAATTATAGATTACAATACTGTAATAAATTAATTGTACCGCATTTTAGAGCTTAAAATTTTAACTCTACTTGTTGCCTTGACTTGTAGATCAATTTTTTGCCTGAACCAAATATTTGATAATTTTTTTAATACTGTCACTGATACTGATAAGAAATAGTAACACCATTTATACTGGAAAATATATCGATTAGCACCTGCTGTTTCATTAAATAATAATTTTATTATTTATTTACTATGCATTTTGGTATACAATTAGTAACCTTGTAAAGTTAATTAATTGAACGAAAAGCCTAGATTTTAAAATACATAAATTGATACCGCATGATTAATAAATATTTGATTGTGAAAGGATTAACATATTGCTTTTGATCCAAGTCTTTCTGATAAAAAGGATTTTATGTACACAAGCCACATACCCAATTAAGAAAAATTATTAACATAGAAATACATATATATATATATATATATATATATATATATATATATATATATATATATAAGTGCCAAGTATATGTACAATCATACAAACGTAAACAATGAAACAACACTTACATAGTGTCGAAAGTATTATACACATATGTGTATGTACACATTTTTTATTTCGTTTCTGTTATCTTCTGGAAGTTTATTGAACTGAGAACATGTAGGTCAAAAAGATAATGCATAAATAGCAGGAATATCTTCACATAAAATTGTCGTGAATTACAAAATTTCAGCATCGATACATGACTTTTCCATTTTTGCAGGTAATTTTTGCTGCAAAGGATGGGTCTGATCTCCAACATGCAATTCTTATTTCCACATTTATATTGACATTTGTGTATATATATATATACATATATATATATATATATATATATATATATATATATATATATACAATATATAAACATAAATATTGTTTTTGTAGATATATGTACCTCTGAACTACTTAAATGATTTCACAATATGTTTGACTTAAAAATAATTATTGTAATGGTACTTTTAAACGATTAGACTGTCGACACAAATCGCTCAACAAGTGAACAAGATAAAAAAATATGTAACGAAAGTTCGTAGTATGACCTAAGTGTTTGCACTGCAATGAAATAGAATGCGATGATATCAGCAGACTGCTTTTGATTCCTAATTTAATTATAGTTTCCAACGAAAGAAATTTTATCACATATATATATATATATATATATATATATATATATATATATATATATAGTAACTTATTTAATAAAAAAAAAAGAATAACTATTTCAAGTCCTTTCTTTTGTCGTGACAAGTTGAAATAATAAAAGCCATAGAAAATTTCACATGTAAAAATTCGTAACAAGAATTAGTTTACGAAAAAATTCAAAACGATGAAATAAATCTTTAAATATGCGAGTCTGGAAGCTAAGGTCTAAGGTCAATCTTGCCATCTATATCATTATCCTCGACGTTCCGTCGTGAAGTACTAATCTTCGGTATTTCCATTGTCTAACTTATCTACCTTTAAAAAGTAACTAATGGCATTGTAATATTATTTTATTAGACGGCTGATACCTCAGAGGTAAGTTATTGGTTTATTACATTAGAGTTCTGGACTTGTATTCTCATGGCTACCTTCTATGCAGGTTCTTCGTGGTTTTTCTTTTCATTTAAGGTGAATGCCGACAAAGATCTTAAGTCGATCCACGAATATTCACGGTCAATGTCCCTTATACTTGGCGTTAAGTTGTTGAGGGATGTATAAGGCATGAATTATTACTATTATTTATAGTTCAGTCTAGCTGTATAACAAAAGGCCTCTTTTTATTTAAAGAATTTATAAATATTAAAAACTTTAGTCATCTGAAACTTCAACAAAAAGTTTTAATTATGTACTAATTTTTCTAAATATTCTAAGCTATTAGAATATTGACATTTTCAAGGTTATGAAGTTATTCCTTATACGATTATGTGATTTAAAATATTTATTATTATATTATATTGGGAAAAATACCTTAGCAAATGTTATTTTCTACGTTTCCTTCCTTTTTTTCTTTTCTGGCACCTAATTTAGGACACATCATATTCTATGCACTCTTTTCATTTCTTTCTATTCCTTGACAACAAACACATTGTATTTGCTGTTGTTTTACGTTGTTTTTACTTTCTAGACTGTGATGTCCAGGTTTTCTTTATCTATTTTCCTTGCTGTCTTCAATCTTCTCGTATTTTTTTTCAGAGACCATTCGCACTAGGTAACCATATCAATTTAGTCAACTTTTGATCCATCATTTCTTTTAAGTTGTCATTTTCTCCTTTACCTGACTTGCTTCAGGTTTATTTTAAATAACACTTCACTAGTATATAAAAGCGATGTTTACGGTATTAAATATTGCTATTTCTATTTCTCATTTCCAAATGTTAACTTATTTAGTACATAATATATTTAAATTGACCACTTTCCGTTGTTATACTCATTAAGTAATAATTATTTAAACTAAATTTATTGTAAAATCGGATCCTGTTAAAATTTTGTCATGTTTCTCAAGAATACCATGGAAAAATTTCTCAACTAATCAATCTAGAATTCACATCGATTCGATACATATTCCACCTAGGTAAGTAAGTACTGCATAAAAAACAATTTTTTTGGTGTTAAATATGTAGGCAACGAATTTCATTGGAATAAAAGAATGAATTTCGAATCATTTCATAAATTCTAAATTATTTTGGAAATACCATTGCTTTTGGAGATGCTATGAAATGTAGATACTGAATTCACAATAGCTAGATTAGGAAAGACGGTTGACGACTTAGTCAGCATAAAATGAATTTAGCTTTTAATTATATGATGTCCCAAGTTGATATTTTATATCAAAAGTAAAACAACGTTGTTTGTTAATTATACGACGAAGCAGTTATGAAAAATTTTAAACTTTTTATAATTGATGAAGTTTGACCTTCTTAAGAGAAAATTTACAAGCAATTTTTACACGGTAAAAATTTAACTTTTTCACATTGAAAAATTTTAATTCATAAATCGTAATGCGAAGACTGTAAATTATTATTTTTCTGTTTATCGCTTTCATAGGTAGCTCGATTAGACTAATACTCAGTGGAAAAATAGTGAAATTATGATACGGTCTTGTACTAAAACGTGTCGATTGTAATATTGCAATTAAAATCATTATAAATGTTTATTTGCCACTTGAAATATAGTTTATCTAGGGTATTATTGTACAAAGAAAAAAGTGTCTACCTTTTATAGATCCACTAGACGTATGCGGCTGTTGTGTTTGGTTTTGAGATTGTTGCACCTGTTCCAATTTTGAAGAGACATTGTTCCACATCTCATACATTTTGGAAGTCACTGGTTTGTCATTTATGTATAGGTAGCACGATTCATTCATATGTAATGGTAACTTTTGCACAACCGTTAATTAAATAATTTAAAAAAGAGCACTCTTACTTCTAAACTTATCGTACGAAAGAGAATGAAAAAATTAATAATTTTTAAATTGAAAATCGCGAAATGAAAACGAATGTTTCAAATAAAAAATTCAAAAACGTTCACGTAATAAAATCACTCAATTTTAAAAGTCTTATGTGAGGCGACGTATACATATTTACTATCCCTGTTCTTTGTACGCTTTACGCAATATATTTTCCATCTCTTCATACTAATTCCGTTCCTTAGTTCGTTTCACTTTCGCCATTTCTTATAATACAAAGCCTATGTAGAAGGAAAAAGACGGTCATTTAGTAATTGAATATATGTCAAGTATTTTCATTAGTTTTGTGACTATCTTAATGGAGTGTGTACTAAATGTTTAAAACTAAAAATTAACTTAAGCGTGTAATTAAATTAATATATGCACGAATTTATTTCGCTTATCAAGCTTGAATCAAATCAATCCATCAAAACATTTTTTTCTAAATTCAATTAGAAAATTAGTTTTTTCGAACATACTGGAATTGTATTTTTCTGTTATTGAATTGAAGCTTTCGGTATTAATTTGAAAATACTTTAATAATAATAATTATAGCTAAAGTATTATAGAATATAAATGTACAAAAGTTTTAATAGACACCATACATCGAAGAAAAGTAATAAGAATAAGGTGTGTCCTTTTAAAAGAAATTTTTAAAGAAAAATTTAAGAGAAAGACAAATTTACTGAGCGATCATCAATTCTAACAGAAGATGTTATTAATGATAGAAGGGGGATTGAAACAAGTCTCAATACATTTATTCGACAGTTAGTTGTTCAGGCTGGTAAATTTTGATATTTTACCTTTATTGTCCAGTCCTGCTAGAGAAGCATTAGATAAAAATCTAGATGTGCGTTCATACAAAGCACTTCTTACAGAAAAAGTATTGATTGTGAATGAAATGCGTTAATGATTCAACGACAACCTGAATAATTACGTTTTGAACGTGAGGTTCGTGTCGAAAGAAGATTCATTGTGGAATTTAGTCTATACCAAATAAATAATAGAATTTAGACAACGAAGGTTAAGGCTTCGGATAGTTTGTCCAATATATTTTAATTATATGTATTGTTAATGCAGAACGGTACCGTACGAAAATATTAGAGAATTTTATCAAAGAGCTACGGCGTTAAATTGCAGGATCAGGGCATTTCCAACAAGAGATGTATGAATTATTCAGCGATAAGTTAGTTAGTACAGACTGCTGACTAACACGTTCACTGGATTTCCATTTCTTAGCCAGTTGAAAACGATAGAAAGACTAGAAGCCATATTTCATATTTTAGAAGAATTACAAGTAGCCATTGTGGAGGAAATGAACATATTAATAAATTAGCAGGAAAGCATATTTTGGTAAATGTTTAGATATCAAGGGTGGACATTTCGAAAATTGTGAAGCGTTATTCAAAAAGTTGTGCCACTTTTTCTCCTTGTTAACTACGAATTAGGCTCAATATGTGTTTGCACATCGTTCATAGGAAAAACACTGCGAAAAACTGGCCAAAAGTATGTTCTTCTTGCAAGAAATAATACTCCTATTGTCTACTAGTCATTGATGGAACTGCAAAAAGTAAACGAAATTGGTTTTGAATTGGGCTTATTCAATTCAAAAGTCCACCCTATTCTCCGGAGTTAGTATAGTCAGGCTATTATTTTCAACAATTGATACAACCATATGTACGATTGAGAAATGTTTTTTGCAATCCAAACAATAGAACTTTTTAAAGGGTTTGCTTCACGAATATATCAGTCTATCTTTTATGTTGATTGAATAAATAAAAGTTTGTTTTGAAATATGGTGGTGTTTAATTTGAATTTTTATAAAATATCGCTCATTGAATCCATTAATGTTTATGACAAATAGAGCCGTTTTTATTTAAAAGGCTTATAATAAACGGCAACGTATTTTTTAATTTATTTTAAAATTGTGGTAATCAACTTCTCCCCACCGCTATCGATAATATTGGTTTCATGGAAAAGTTGGGATTTTGCTCTTTCTGAGAATTCTTTATGGGATCCTCTCAGTAGATTTATTTCAAGGGATCCTGTCATTCTTTTAAAAAATTTTTTTGTGCGTATATACACTCCGCGCAACATGAATAGGACCAACTGCATATATGACATTTGTAGTTGGTATAAACATGGTAGCGCGCTGGAATTGTTATTTTCGAAAATAAGAGGGTTGATAAAAAGATGTATGTAGGTACCAAATATAATTTTTGTAAAAGTCAGTGCAAATGTACGTTACTAATGACAATAGGTAGAGTAATTAAACGCCACTTGAATACGACCAATCTACAAAATAAAAGATTCGTTTGCAATAACAAAATACTTTATTGTTCAATAATGAGTACTTTTGCCATTATTTCTTATAACCTCAAATAGTCGGGATGGAATGGAATTATACAGGGTTCTCAAGTAGTCAACGGGAAGTTCCGCCCAACTTCGTTTCAGCGCCTGCTCTAGTTCGTCAGCGCAACTGAATTGGGTAGTATTGGAGTACAATTTACGCGACAACCATCCCCAAACATTTTCTATGATGTTCAGGTCGGGGGAGAGCGATGGCCAATCGAGAACCTCCATGCCTTGTTCTTGAAACCAGCATCGAACAATGCGCGCGGTGTGAATACTGGCATTATCCTGTTGGAAAATAAATGGCCCACCTGCCATAACGTTGGAAAATTTGTCTTTCACCTGTTGCAGCAGCTGGACGTACTTTTCCGAATTCTGTCTGCCCTTCACTATTACTAAATCAACAGGTCCGTTAAAGGAAACAGCTCCCCATACCATGACTGAACCAACATCGGCTCGCCTTCGTGACTGAATCACTTCATCTTTACGTAAATCGTGGAAATAATAAGAAAACCTATCCGGGCCATCTAAATTAAACTTCTTCTCGTCACTGAAAATAACAGTTTGCCATTCTCTTGTCCACCCCATTTTTGCTTGAGCAAACTGAAGACGTGCAGTGCGCTGAAATTCCCTTAAAGGAGGCCGTCGTTTAATTTTCAAACGTTTTAAATGCGGACAGGTCTTCAGTAACTTCTGTACAGTTCTTACCGATGCATTCGTTCCAACGTTATTCGCGATTTGTCTTGCCGTTAATGCCGAATTCGATGCTTCGCGTAATATGGCTCGACGTTCTCTCTTAGTTGTAACGGATGTTGTTCGCCCTTTAAAACGTTTTCCATAATTCTCGGGATCCCTAATAAAATTGTTCACAACCTGGTGTGATCGACTTATTTTCTTTGCAGTAGCCCTTGAGGAATACCCTTCTTGATGGAACGCTTTAATTTTTCCAATTTCTTCCATACTTAAGCACTTCTGTCGTCCCATCGTTGCACAATACCCTTAATTACAGATGTTTGTTTATCCGGATACACGTTGTAACTCGACACTCATCCGGTAGCTTACTATTAAATACTGGTCGTATCCAACCGGCGCGGTGCATTTTATATGTATGTGGTACTTACGTCACCCAATGCATAACGTTAGGCACTATTGCGCAATAATGCGTATTATTTGCCATATCATACCATTACAAACTTGCATTGTATTTTTAGTAAATTAATTGTTTTTCAAACCACCGAAAGCTTGCAACAAGTCGGGTGGTCCTATTCATGTTGCGCGGAGTGTACATACATATGCATTTATGTTGCAATTTATGCATTTGTGAAGCATTGTGCAAAACGAATTTATTTAAGTACATTTCACAAATTGTCTTAGGACAAATTTAATATAACAACACATATTACACTAAGTTAGACATGATAATTGACTCTCTTTACTGTCTTTTGTACATAGATATTCTTATTAATACATAGAAGAAATAACACATTCTTCTTGTTCACATGAACAGGTTTTATTACATAGTTCTGTACGTCTTATGAGATGTTTTCGATCTTTATCGAAATTTTTTTGTTGTTTTATTATTAATAATATTGATAGCATATTCATATTAAATTCAAGTAACAAGTCCAGTGTATTTACAACATAGAGGCGTATGTGAACTATGAAATAGCATTCATGACTCTCTCAATACGTAAGTATGTTTTCGATCATACTAATAAAGCATGTAGACGTTAATGTACACGTGCGTGAATCGCAATATTTCGACGTAGTTTGGCTTGCTATTTCGTATGCACACATTTATACATTTATTAAAACGTGTTCGCAAATAAAGCGCCAACCTGCCTCAACATTTTCGAGGTTATGTTCGTGGCGCGTTAAACGTGATTGTTTATTTTTGTTACGATAAAAATATGCGAATTTGCTCTATCGCATTTTTAATAGATTGAGCAAATGTTAGGAATATGATTATTGTGTTACAGAGCTTCTAATGTAAGTACATATGTATATACTTATATGAAATAAATTTAAAGTGATTCATTGGGAGTCCTTTTCTATAACATAACAATTATTTGATTACCTGCTAATAAAGAACATCAACAACAAATAGTAAATACTTTTAGTTAGTGTTTTCTAAAACATTTGGATGTGTACGATAGTAATATATAAATAAATTACTATTCTGTAATATATGAGTTTGCGTATTATCATTAAATTAAGTTAAAAACTGACCGATTAGTGATGAGGTGCTTGGCCAAAAAGTGAAGGACATTGTGCTGTGGCTTCCAACTCTCAAGAGCATGAGCATTGATGGTTGGTTTTCGGGTCGGTATCCACTTTGATCACTTTCACATATTGGGAAAAACAGTTCTGCTGTACATGGAGGTGTAAGGAATGCAAACTCATGAAACACATTACGCAATCAATGTACACAATTATAGCCCTTCTAATTTTGACTAAGATGCTGTTACACATCCTAAAAAATTAAACTTATTTTAAACATAATGAATCTATTAAGTATACTTGCAGTATTTACCGTATATGTTATTTATTTTAGATTCGTATTTTAGACAAAAAAATTAAATAAATCCACTGCAAAACATTTATGTAAAGAAATTTTACCTGTTCATGTTTTTCGTTTTCATTATTTGCACAAAATGAAATAAACCATCTGTTAGGCGTATGTGCAGGCTCGAGTTTGCATAAGTGAAGTGATAATTAATATTTTCTCTAAATTATGCAGTAGACATGTAATTATTTTGGATAAAACATGAGGTCTAAGTACGTATATTATCTAATGAAATGCAATACTTGTTTAGCTAAATAAATTGAAGAGCTGACGCAAGATTCATACTGTATTGCTGTAAATTTTATTTTGCAAGTTCTTTAAATTATTCTATTACATTTATATATTGCAACAATTAGATTAAATGCAAATGAAAAACCATGATTCTGTTTTTATTTCATTTAAATATCTGTTTCTTTTCATTATCATTTTACAAAGCACAAAATCTTTCTGCCCATCCTCGTACATTATTTAAATAATGTATGAAGTCGGGCACAGTAGCGTTTGGATCATCGCTCGAGCTTATTAGGGTCTCTGGTACCGTTAATTTACGTAAGACAGTTAAATATGTATACGTAACTATTTGAACGTTCAAGCATGTAGTTTTGTTCATTGTTGTTTTTTCTTTTGTTTAATAGTGATTTTAAATGTAAGTGCATGAGTTAATTTATTTGTATGTACATGGTTTAAAAGTAAATATTTGTATATACACGTGTTGGATTCAAACTTTTTAGGCGTTTTTTTGAAAATAGTTTTCTGCTTATTACACACATCTCATTATTTAGCTTTGTAATATTTCAGTAACAGGTTGCATGAGAAACAAATCGAATTAAGGAATTTACATAGGAAAGGGAGGCGCATAGATTCCACAATTTAGTTTTAAGTTTAGTTGTTTGACCGTTAAAGGTCATCTAAAACATTGCTGCCAAATAAATTAGTGGTGATAAAGAAGAACATATCAGATATTACATATTCAGTAAAGAATAATACTAATTAAATTAATAAATACATCAAGTAATACAATTTTCATTAATTTTGTTTTGAATAAATGCACATAATAGTTTCACCATAACGTGGCCTCTTCAGATGTTTAAGGTACACTAAATTCTGGTATACAGTGGGGAAACTAAGGAAATTGTATTTTTTTATATTTTACAGTACGTAATAAGACTAAAATGACACAAAGTTATAAATGTTGGAAAGGAGACGTCCTCCTGGTCTATTAAGCTTTTTATTCTCTAAACAGATTTAATAACGGAGAACTATTTAGGTCAATTTGTTCATTTAATAAATTATTTAATCTCTTAAGGTTATTAATTTCTAAATGTTCAAATAAATTTAATTTATTGTATTCTAAATGTATTACTTTATATTCAGAATTGACTTACGGTTATTATTAATAATGATTACCGAAAGAAGCATTCGTTTTTTTAATTAATTGCGCACTGCTGTATTCTGAATTACTTTTTTCGAAAGTTCTTCCTGTTTGACCAACATAAACACCTGGACATATATTACACATTAACTATATAGACTCTTGATATTGCTCTTATGGGTTCGGTTTTTGTTACTTTTGATGTGTTTTGCCAGAATTATTAGTTATGAATGCTAGTTTATTTATTGACAGTGTTGTTCTTTTTGGGTAAATCAGTGAAATAGTCTGGCCATACAATTTTTTAGTTAGAATATTATTTTTACTATTTTGGGATTATAATAGATATTATTTGCAATCTATTTTATTATATTTAATTCTTCCTCGAAATTAACTTTCGACATAGGTATGCTAAACAATCTATGATTTATACTATTATATGCTGCTAATTTATAATGCATCGGGTATGTTGATCTATTGTGCAGTAGTATCTGTATATAATTCATTGCAGTAAATCAAGAATTCAAATTTATCATTCATCTTTTTAACAGTTGAGTCTAAAAAATTTATAAGTGCATTTGTTTCGATCTCTAGTGTATGTTAGGATGTATAGAATTTAAAAATATTTTGTAACTGTAAATATATATATATATATATATATATATATATATATATATAACTATTTGTTTCTGTAAAACTTACTACAATACGATACTATTTATTATACAGCGAGTTTCAAAAAGAATATACTTATTACAAAGTATTATTTTACCGAACATCTGTAATCTGAACTTGAGAGGTTCGTAAATATGTGTGTAAAGTTTCATATTCGTATGTCTTAAAGTTTAATAAGTATATGCATTCGAAATACGTATATTCTTTCTGAAACAGACTAATAAGCATTATACATTTTTATTGGCGGACAAATATTATTTAAAATATTCTAATTCGATTCGATTTACTGAAGAGGAAACTAAATAATTATGTATTTTTGCTGAAATGGTAAAAATCGTATGAAATTACTACGTATTAAATGTATGTATTTAAAAATCATTATACAATTCAATATTTTGCATGCTAGAATAGTTAATTTCAGGGGCGGTACATTGGAGAGTATTATCATACTGCAGTAGGATTTATTTTGGTGTGCTATTATTATCGCAGATCCTCTGAAGGATTTTAAGCAACTATAACATAGTGTTGCTATTCAGAATTGACTATACTTTAATCATTCATAGATTATCTCAATGATATTGAAATGCACTGAGTACCTTTTTTCGGGATCGCATGAATTTGCACTAATTGAAATGATCTGCCAGTAACAAAGCGATTTTCGCCACAATGTTTTATTAAATACAAGACAATTGATAACAACAGATCCACATATACTTATATTTCTGTATCTTTCTAATAATTATGTTCTCTTTAGATTTTTATAAGGAACGCATCTTGCAACGATCAATATTAATTTACATAGGAGTAAAAATTATTACAAAAACGTATACGAATTAAATTTACATAAGAATAATGAAGTACATCAGTTACTTTTGTTCCATCCGAAATTAATAACGGCTATTCTATGTATTTTGTTATTTGATTAAATTATATATCAGACCTTAAATTGGTCTTGTAGAATTAATTCAACCACTGCGTCCGAAAGATTTACATAATAATAAATAATATGTATCTAATATTGATATCATAAAGTCAAATGTGAAAGTTCTTTTAAGTGTCCAAAAATTCGATACGTATTATGTAACAAAATAATAAATAAATTAATGCATACATATATGGGTCCATTGCAAAAGCAATTAACGAATATTATCTTTCTATATAGCTGATTATAACAAGTAATGACAGTGAATATAACATCTGCAAGTTTATCTGCGAACTAGTTTCAACCTTTTTAAACAAGAATGTGAATGCACAGACGTGTCTTATCATGTTTACCCATGCGTTAACAAATCGTGACAGAAGTGCATAAAAGTTTGCTTCAACGCGCTCCTGGACCAGTATCAAAAGCTTACTTCTGAAGATTTGAAATTTTAAGTGCCGTAGGAAATGAAAGCGCACGATCTATCAGAGATAGAGGCATGATGAAGCATAAGTCAATTGGAAAGAACACACATAATTTCTAGGCCTTGGAATCGTTTTTTGGAAACAAGGTGAAATGTTCAACGAAGCTAGGGTTGGGAATTGGGGAACATCAACAACACTAGCAGCCCAGTCATACCTATTGCAATTAGCGCATACAAAATCTGTTGCATTTTTCTTCTTGCAGAGCCTAAAGAGCTAGTAGAATTTTGGCAAATGCCCTTATCAAATGGGTATCATAAGAGCAGGTTCAAAATGAATTTGTTGCTGGAAGGAAACTATTTACGCAAACAATAAGAAATAATTTGCGTACGCCTGCTTTATTTGCCTGAAGATCGTTGGTTTGCATTTCTCTTCCTGCAAAGTATAAAGAGCCAATGGAATTTTGGCAAATGCCCTTCTCAAATGGGGGTCATAACGACAGGGAGCGAATATTATTATCAGCTAATAGGCGTATTCTGATTTGGGGTTAATTTAGCATACGCAGTCATCCATAATTTATCCGGGAAGAGCCTCAATATGGAGTGGTGTAATAGTATAGGTCGGGCTAAGTGCTGAAGACTACACAGACCTTTATTTTATATAAAATGTATAACCATACGTAGTTTCGTTAATGCATTACCGTTGCCACTGTTATAGTAGTCCCTTTGGCATGCATTCAAGAATAACTCATGCTTGGTACCAAAATATGATGAGTCGTGAGTTTTAAATTTGAAGATTGTACGCGGGCTTTTTTTGGATCACTCTTATGAAAATGTATGGATTTTAATTTTGTTTCTGAATTTCAATGATTTTGCCAAACTGTTTAGAGAAATTTGTTGTTCATGCAGTTTTTCTTCGGAAATCAAGAATCTTGAAACCCAACTTGGTGAAATGTTCTTCATACCTAGTTTATCATGTAAAATTGTTTTAACACTTGGCTTAGATATATTTAGTGCATTAGCATCTCGAATTTAAAATAAGACGACACTACAATCATTCATTCATGAATAAATTTAGAAGAACTCTGTTTTCATGTCAAAAATTTGATGGAACTGCTAAATTCTAATTTTGTAAAATTCATTTTATGCTGTGAAACATTTTTTAAGTCACAAAATAATAAAGTCAAATTTGATATATCAGTAGAAAAATGTCACTATTAAACATTACTAGTTGACGTACAATTAGTTCTAGTTTTTTTAGTTCTAGTAATTCATACCACTAATAATGTAATTTCAAAAATATAACGTAAAAAAAGTAGCCTGAGTTATTGTAATGTTTTTGGCTAGAGAATAACTGCAAGCGATTTTCTTCATTTTAAATATTATTTCTCATAATATCTACCTCAGCAACAAACTTAACAATGGTTCGGGAATTTTTAAACTAACCAAGCTAACCTAGAAATAAATTTAATAATATTTAATAAATAAAAAAATGATTCATTATATTGTGATTGTCAAATTACGTTTTAAACTCTAAACATTGCACGTATTCAAGAGTTATATTTATTTAATTGAATATTAAGCGGTTCTCGTCATTTACATAACAAATGACTGCAATCGAAATGTAATAAATGACTGTAATAAAGTATGTAGTTCAGTCTCGACACAGAAAGTCACCGTTTGCTTTTAACGAATTCTATGAATCTACACCTACAAATTAATTATGTCTATTTATAAAATATGATAATGTGGATACTTAGCCGACATACATAAATATACAATTTTTTCGATCTAAACGAACGACATTTGTCTTTCGATTCGTTAACTTTGAAGTTAAGTGGTGTTATTATAGTTGGCGCGAACGTTTGCAAGCAAAAAAAGTATTAAAGCCTATAAATATTAATATTTCCAAATACATTTAGTTTTAAAACTAGTGGAAAGTTAACATCTACGTATGTTTCATTTCTTCTACGTATTACCAAAGTCATGCTGTTTTATTCGTACTGGAAATAAAAGCAAAGTGAAATAATGTAAGTAGGATCATGTGAGAGGAAATAACGCGCTAGCAGTAGCAATGCGATGTTCCACCGCTTCGCTTGGTTATATCGTCTTTAAAGTGCATGGTATTGATTCTGCACCCAGCTCTTGTATGTATGCATCTACTTCTAGAATAATGTCGGAGTTTGAATCAACGAGATTTTTCTTCTCTGAAAAGAGGACAGAATAAAAAAAGACTATCGGAGTACGTACACCAGGAAATGTACTACAACGCATTTAAGTTTAGAGTAGTTAATTGAACCGAAAAAATTGTATTACTGGAGTTACTAGAGATAGATATAAAATCACGAATTTTAGGATATGATAATTAAAAGAACCTTTTTAAATTTTAAAATATTTTGAATATCACTTTATCAATTGAATTATTAATAGGGACATATCTTCATTCATGACAATTACGTTTTATACCATATTATTTTTACTCTATGGTATGCAATAGCGGCTTTTAGGAAGGTCGTGTAGGTCAGGTAAGAGATATTGTTGGAGAAAAATTGCACGTATTCAAGAGTTATATATTGTAATTGGGTATTTTATAAAGGACCTTCCTATAATGAACGTCAACAACAATTATATATATGTATATATATATATATATATATATATATATATATATATCATAATATATTAATCATTGTACAATTATCGAAAAGCTTAATTAAGTTTGTTATTAAGAAATAATTGAAATATTGGTATAGAAAGAGATCATTGATTGAAGCTGTTAATTTGTAATGGTAATATAGTAATTACATATGTACTTATATGTATATTGTTTAGAAACAAGCTTGCAATCTCTTAAAAGTAGTTTTTTATTTATTTATTTAATATTGGTATTAGCTTCAGAACGTTTACAAAAACTATCACGGTCGTAAATAACTCTTAGTTCAGTTTCTAGTATCAGATCATTTATAGTAAGTTTTAATTCATTTTAAAACAATGTCAGGAAAATATTTATACTTTTTTAAACAGATTACAATATAAAAGTTTAACGATTAATTGAATCATCAGGGAAAAAAACGATACTACTAACTGAGATTCTGACCTGGAGCAGTTTTTAAACCGCATAGATTTTGTTATAGTCGAACTCCGGTTTCGTCAAACATTCGTATACGTTTAAAATGGTCACTGGATAATATCAGACCAGTCGATTAACAGTGTATTAAATTTTATACATATAGGGTGATTAAAACATTTGTTTAATAAATTATTATTGGAGAGGAGGTGGTCATTAAACAAATGAGCCACTTAAGTACTGCCATCGATGTTATGGACACGCAAGGAGATATTAAGATGAATATTATTGGAAAAAGTAACTAAGTAAATTATATATTTTTGTTCTATTGCATCGCAAATCTTTAAAGCAGCAAAAAATCCTTTTTCAACAAAAATAAATGTTTGGTACAGGAATAAAGCGCTCGTATCTACAATTAATTGCCGGTTATGCGAAGAGGAGGTTTTTAAATAATGCAGTATACATATAGTATGTATATAGAAAAGTTTAAAATATTAAATTTAAAAAATGTATATATCTGTTAGTATAAAACATTACGATTTTGAAATGATGGATGGAAATGTAATAACAATTATAATGCAACAGCTAAATAACACGTATGGTGACGGATATAAAGAAAAATGAAATGCCAATATTTGGATTGGTTTGGATAATATATAAGTTATAAAAAATTATCAAATTGGATAAGAAGAAGGTTGATTAAAGCTAATCCAATTTTTTTTTGGATTACTTTTGGAATTCAAGGAAGCATAAACGAGAAAAATAAAGATATATAAGTCTAGTATGCATATAACGTACATATTGTGTCACTAAAAAAATTGTGTATTCGATTTTTTGAATTTTAAATAATTTCGTGTGAATAATATAGGAAATTAATAACATTCAACATTATAAATAATATTAATAACAGCTTAGTGAATGTACTGAGTAGTCTAGAATATTCTAGCCCGATTTGAGCAATTATTTTAGTATGTTTTTATATATGTATGCATGCAAGATTTTCATCAAGAATTCACGTTCAATAGAGCATAATTATATTACGTATTTACTAGATTAATTGAAGAGATTGAACCTTGAAAATACTATTACTACATCATTTTATTGCCCTGTACTTAATATATACATGCATATCTACATACGTATGCATATATGCACATGTATTGATATATTGGAAATAGTAGTAGCCAAACGAAATTAACAACTAAATAAAATGTTTATATTATAATTATATGTTTATTATTAACTAAATTATTTCTTACAAATTTTTACACTTAAAGCAAGAAGTTATTCCAAGAAATATTTTGAAGAAAAGTTATGAAAACTTATGATTAATATATGGGTCAATTACTATACAATCTATTACATATGACATTACAAAAGCTGACAAGTGCCATCCTTTACATGATTGTATAGATAATATGAATTATTTTAATTTGTAAGGGTTCGAATAGTTTATAGTAAGTGATATTCTAATATGTACATATGTATATATTTAGCTTTCCATTTTTTGCCTTATGCGTTTCTTAGTATTTTTGTTGAATTCATGACAGTGTAAATGTTTTGAAATTCAAAGTTTTGAGATCTTAATTGGTTTCTTATCTAATACATGCGCTTTCGCTATTATTTTTAAGTTCTATTTTTCTTATATCCTATTTTATACTTATAAATTATTTATTCGTTATGTTGTTTCTACTAAAATTACAATGAATCAATTGGTTAAATATTTAGATTTCATCGGGTTTGTGATGTTTTATACTTGTAAATCATGTTTTCGTCATGATTTATCTAAAATACGGGTTTTAACGAAAAATATAATGCAATAAAGGGCTAAAATAGATGATTTTCTAACTTGGAAAATTATAACTTAAATATTCAAACAAGATATGAACATTTTTATTTTTACAAGATTTGAAAGGTGTACAACATTTATGAAAAGTAATAAAAGGATAAGTACTAAAAACTTATGACAATTTTCTAAATAAAGGAAGATTATGAGCAGAAAGTAGATAACCGCAGTGACTTGTAACGGACGAGTGATTAACAGTAAATAATTTCAGCAAATATTTAATTTGGTGACCACCCTGAGAAATTGGCTTATCTAGCCATTCATTTCCAGATTTATTTTTTATGTTAAAATAGTTTATGTATATTCACATAGTTTATTGTTTGACATTTACCGTGTCAAATACTTGACAAATTTGAATTTATTGAAAATCAGCCATGCTAATTGCTTGAATTTTTGCCATCCCATTTTCAATAAGATATGAACACTCGGTATTTAACAAAAGAATTGAAAATATTTTTTCCGAAAATGTATATGCAGTGTGATTCAAACTGTCATTCAAATATTCGAAATTCGTAATATTACACATCTTGTACAAAAGAATAGCAGTCTATTTCAATATAATATAATTCTGTCATCTATTATATACGGTAGAATGCAATTAAGGATACTATATCAAGTCAATTTAAAGACCCATTTTCTAGAAGTTTCCAAACAATGACTCTTGTGATTTCAAATGTAACCTTAGTAGATGGTGTTCCAAAAAATGAAATTTGTTTCTAGTAACACACTTTTGAAATCGATAAGTTAAGTTCTGTGAAAAGATATTTTAATGTACATCAAACACGATGTGAGTATTTTTGTAATGATTTTTTTGAATACCCTTACATTATTACAGTTTTTGACGAATGCATCGATATAAATAACACAAAAAAGCGATATGGATAAATATTTGAGTCTGTCTTGGTATTGATGAAAAAACACAAAACAAACATGAGGATATCTCATTTACTTTTTATGAGTTTTAGTGAAGGAATGACTAGTGTGTTTCTCGCTGTGAGTTTGAAAACGAGTACTAATGAGTGTAACGAAAGTGAAATGATTTTCCTTGAACAAAATTAATCTTTCAGATTTATAGGGCAGGCTGGGATTTTTTTTCTTGTAGATTTAATGCATATTTTCCATCACAAAAAAACAGTAGCTTGTTTACCGAAAAAATGGTGGTATTTAACTTAAACATTTGAAAAGTAAGATAATCGCCTTATAGAAGAAAGTATTGGAGTATGCGATAAGAAATAGTTAACTTTAAACTCGAAGTTTTCGTTCTTGGATTGCTAAAGTATTTTTATGATAACTATAGAAAGCTGTCAGTAGTGCCAAATATAATCAAATTTTAACAAAATGAAACTGTTGGTGCATATATTTTGAGTTAATTCTTATCAACTAAAAAAATATTCAGAAATATGTTGAGTATTTCAAGAGGATTTTAGCCTTTTATTTTTAATATCGACGGATACACACGTGCGACATATACTTTTACTTCGAAATTGTATGAGTAAGTTTGTCTATAATACTGCCAAGAAAGTTTAGTTTTAAATAAGCTGATATCTAAAAGTAATATTTACTTTAAATTAACAATCTCGTTATCATTAAAAAATTAACTATCATTTATAATACGTGATTAATAATTCATTTAGTACTTAGAAAAAACTGTTATACTAATTATAATTTTTTAAGGCTTACTAGTTAATGTAGAATGTATTAACATGCAGTAAATAATTTGTTTTAATATTTTAATAATTTGTTTTGAACTTTTTTTGATGATTGGTAAATATGTAGGAGTTTGTTCATATTGATTTTTCGCAGCATCATAAATAATAGCATATGTATAATCACTTGTTTCCAAAAGATATCAACGTAAATGCATACATGAAATCAAAAGGAAAAAAACAACGAGCATGATTATATCATACTTTGCGTAATACGCTGAGCGTGTGCAAAGAGCTTTCTCCAATAAGATAGTCACAATTTGTTCGCTGTAGGTATACTATGTTAATAATTCACACCTTCTGCGAGAGACGTGTTTATCCAATTGCAATTGCACATCACAGATTCTTCAGTTTCTTTAAAACAAGAACTGTTACGAGTTGACAATAAAGTTTTTTAACATACTAAAAAGCTTCATTATAGTCAAAAATGACACACTTTATAGTAAAACTCCTGTGCAAATCCATTGTTTATATGTAAATTAGGTAAAATGTATTTGATTTACTAAATTGCACTTGTTAATTTATTGTTGTTAGTAAGAGCGGGAAAATAGTCGCGATTATACTTATATTCTTTATCACAACCGGTCACATGGAGTAGTGTTAGGTGAGTGTTACATTAAAAAGTTCCCGTAACGCGTTGTCACTCGCGAAATTTCAATACCCTCGCTGTAATAGGTTATGGAATCTTTATTGAGCTTTACTTCGTTAAATGTTCCCGCAATCAGCTCTTCGCTTGAACTAAACCCAACCACCATCGTTCTGTAGAAAGTAGGCAGCGCGTTTTGAACCGCTAACGCTAGTGGCGCTGTTAAGTAACTGTACTTTTTATACCTTATACACACACACACACACTCGTAACATCATATACAAAATACATAATAGTGCGGTACGAACCGATTTTTTTTCTTTATCGCTTACCATCCACCATTTGCGCTGAAATTCGATGATGCCTTTTTCTTGACGCTTCTTAGGCAGATGGTCGATGTTGTGTTTTATTTCCTTCTGTTTTATCTGTGTTACGTAAGGAGGCAACTTTTTCAATCGAGAGGATGTTTCTTAGAGATGAAAAGATGTTCGATATTATACAATAGAAAGATTATTTGGGAAAACACGCAATACAAGTTTTCATTTTAATACCAACAATCTGAATAACATAAAGCAATATCTTTACAACAAACAGAGTGGGAGTGTACAGATACTTGTTACACCTTAAGTTTCTTTAAATTTGTTTAATTAACATTAAAAGATTTTCTTTTATGTTGCATATTGTGAAGCATTTTAATTAATTATTTAGATACTTAATTTTTTTTCTCAAAATCTGCTTTCTGTTAGTCTTAAACATTTTTCAGTGTTTGTCTTAAATTAAAATTCAAGTAAAAAACTAAAGAATTTTTGAGAAAAGTGACAATACAATTTTAGGAACAAATTCATTTTAAATAAATATTACCTTTAAGTAAATGTCACATTTAGAAAATTAATTTAATGTAAAGTGTGAAAGTATAGGAATAACAAGAAGTATTGCCATACTTTTTCAAGAATTTGATTTATTTTAAATCTAAAGCTATTATAGCTATTATATAAAAAAGTATCAACAGACATTTTCAAATTGATATCAAATTATAATATATATTAATTTCCCATATATCAAATTTGCACATGAGTGTGTACGTGTCTATTTAAAGAATAATTTCCCGATTCCTATTTCATTGCTTTTGAATTGGCATCTCATATGTTGCAAGTTAACTTCTTCGAATGTCTTGTTATTTTATGGCTTTTGATTTCTATCTTTCTAACTATTTCTGCATTTTAATCTATCCAACAGCCTTCCACTAAAGATTTGCATCTAATTTTTCTCCAAGTCAATTTTTAATGCATCCTCTTCTTTTATCCCCTCGTTCTCCTACCTGTATGTACTTCCTTTGCTTCTTCTTTGCCGCTACTGGGCTCTAATTCTGTGGTTTCTCATTTAAATACTGGCAGTTGTGTTAACAATGTCGTACGACAATTTGTCAAATTCTGTTGCACAATGTATAATTATTAATTTTTTTTCATCGAAGGTGTAAAAGCGACTGACAATTGTCAGAGACTTCATAAATGGTTTGCAGAAGAGAGTTTATCATTTAGAACAGTCTTTGAGTTCTGTAAATTCTCCCAGGATGGTTGTGAACGTGTGTCGAACTAGATGCATGCTGTCCATCCAGCGGCTGCTGTGAATCTTGGAAACAATCAATAAAGTTGACCATATGAGCTGGAGTAGTAAGTGACTATCTGCGAAGGAAACTGTTAGGATTGTAAGCCTAGTGTTGATAGTGTTCACATTATTGCCCACGACAAGCTTAACTTTAATGTTAGCACCAGGTGGGTTCTAAAACAACTTTCCGCGAAACAACAGAAGAAACGACTTCAAGCCTACGTAAATATCGTTTTCCAGAAAGCAAAATTGTTAGCATGGAATGAAGTCACTCAAGATCACCTAGGCACAAAAAATGCAAAACAACCATCAACTAATTTACGTCAATTTGCTCGAAGAAATAAAAACGATTACTTCCGTTTAGAAGAGTGAATTTATTGGAAAGTTGAAGCTGGTCATGCAAACAAAAACACTTGTTGACATACCGGTTACTTTAACGAACAATACATTGCTAAATTTGGTTGAGAAGCACTATCTCATTCCTCACATGTATTGTTCGGAATTGGCTCCGAGTGATTACCATTTCTTTGGCGCACTCAAAAAGTTCTTAGGTGGCAAGTGATAAGCCTCTATTAAGTAGTGAATGACGTGGTTCGAAATTGGCTACGTCATCAACAGAAGGGACAATTAATAAGCCTGCATTCATGTTCAACGTTTAGAATAATTTATTTTTTTCCAAATATTTATCCGATCGACTGCGTTATTCGTAATAATTTTACATTTTACAAAGTTAAAAATATATATATATATATATATATATATATATATATATATATATATATATATACATATACGAAGGTGATCTGAAAAGTTTCAGACCTCGACGTGAAGATGGCAGCACTCATCAATAAAAGTTAGGGAATGTAGTTGTGTATCTATTGTCAGGTAACTCACCAAAGTTTCAACCATTTTGGACGGGCAATTGTTATTTGAGCAATTATTGTTTGAGTGAGTCGATGTGAGTGTCGAATATCGAGTTGTCATTAAATATTTGCTTTTGAAAGGCAGTACGCCTACGCAAATCAAAGATAAGTTGGACTCTGTGCACGGGGACTCTGCACCATCATTTACCACATTGAAATTTTGGGCAGCTGAATTTAAACGTGGCCGTAAGAACTTGGGAGACGATGAACGTTCGGGACGTCCAAAAACTGCAACTATTGACGATAACATCGCTAAAGTTCACCAATTGGTGCTAGACGACCGTCGAACTAAAGTGAGAGAGGTAGCAAAGGCTATGATTATGTCCACAGAACGTGTTTGTCACATGTTAAATCAAGATTTAGGCATGAGAAAGCTGTCCGCGCCTTGGGTGTCGCGTTTGGCAACGTTAGACGAAAAACGTGTTCGAATGAACATTTCCAACGCTCTGTTGCCGCACTTTAGGCCCAATAAATCCGAGTTTTGGCGCCGATTAATTCCTGTAGATGAAACTTAGATACACCATTATATGCCCGAAGCAAAAATACTGCAAAGGGGAAACCGGCTCCAAAAAAAGCAAGAACTGTTTTTTCGGTTAGAAAAGTGATGGGGACTGTTTTTTGGGATAGTCATGGAATTATCTTAATCGATTTTCTTCAAAAAGAGAGAACTATTACAGGAGCATACTACGCATCATTACTTGACAAGCTGGAGGCAGAAATGAATATCCTGTTTCACCAAGACAACGCGCCATCTCACACCATGGCGAAAATCAATGAATTACTGTTTAAACTGCTTGACTATCCACCTTACTCACCAGATCAAGCGACTTATTTTTGTTACCTCATCTAAAAATTGCGCTCGGAGGACTGAGATTTTCATCAAATGAGGAAGCAATCACCTTCGTGAACAATTATTTTGCAGAGATAAACGCCAAGTACTATTTGGACGGGTTAAAGAGATGGAAGCATCGCTGGGAGAAGTGTGTAGAGTTACAACCAGACTATGTAGAAAAATAAATATAAATTTTAAGAAAAAATGTCTCGCATCTTTGTTAGGTCGGAAATTTTTCTGACCACCCTCGTATATATATATATATATATATATATATATATATATATATATAAAGTAAATTATAGAAATAAAAAATTATAATACACATAAAATGGAGTAATCTTACATTTTATCTAAAGAAATATTGGTAAAGAGATAGTATTGGTATTGGTATTACCTAAAATCAATACCAATATATTAAACTTTGGGTTTGCAGCGTAGGCCGTCTATGAAGTTCACACTTTACTAACACAATTCATGAAACAAATTTAAATTATAATCTGATTTAAGTTCTTTAGAGCATTAAATAAATTCAGATAAACGAATTTCTTTTTCGTGTCATTTTTAATAAACATGCCTGCCATAATAAAAGATTCTTTTCTTCGGATTTATGAGAGTAAAGTTACAGTCTAGATTTAATATTGATATAGACGTCCTAACATTATTTGCAAGACGGCAATTATTTTAGTGCCTCTATAAAAATAAATTTGTGGAACAGACTCCGGTCGACTACCGTATATGAATTGTTATAGAGAAAGGGTGCAATAAAATTTTGGCTAAAAATTTATAACTGCCATTGGAAAGACTCTAATAAAACTGGAGGTGAAAGGTTCGGTAATGATTGTAAAGTTTGTGTGTCTAACAGAAGGAACGGAATTCATTCATGAGGTTTAAGAAATGTTTTTGTCATGAAACAATTTCGAAGCATATATTAACTGCAATGGTTATCAAAAATATTTATTGTATATTAGAGCAGTTAGTAGTTACCATTTACTAGAATTTAAACAAACTTTAATAAATGTTTTATATAATTTTTACAATACTAAAATGTGCAATGAAAGAAACATGTGTCTGTGTGTGCGTGTGAAAACATTGTGATAAAATTTTATGTATCTACAGTAATGCATTTACGTCTTGCTAAAATAAAAAGGCTGGTTACTCACCAAATCCATTTATGGTATAAGTGAAAGTTTATTTTTGTTCATTGAAAGTAAATTATTTTTATTTCGTTATATATATGCATGCATATGTAGTTTTATGCGTGTCAGTTCTCACTGTTATTTTTTTTATTAAGGTTATTATTATTTTACAAGTTGAACTTATCTGTTATGAATATGAAGACCCACAGGACATAAAAACTTACACGAGATTTTTAATATCTTTCTGTATTATGATAAAATTTTGAAAAACGTTTGAAATTTAGTAGAGTTACAGGTGTGAACCGAATTAGAGGTGTATAATAACCGATACGGAGGACAGATTATTCGTATATCAAGGAATAGTTTTGATCTCTGATCTTTCTAATATACAATATTATTAAGAATCTTAAAGATCGAAGAAGTAGTCTGAGTCCAGTAAAATACTTAAATCCAGTTATTTAAATATCTAATAATAAATATATTGTATTGCGTAACAGAAAAAAAAATAAATCACTTAGTAAAAGTAAATATTTTTAAACCAAATTGTGTGCAAATGTTTACTGTGTTAAGAATAAAAATGATTAAATTTTCGTTAAAATATTCGTACTTTTTATAGAGGTTTAGTAATGGGGTGCTTTCTCTCGTAAATGAATACATTCTGTTATATGCCGGGGCATGCTACTTTTAAGAAAGAAACGAGATTACGCTTACTAGAATACGATATTGGTGTTGTGGTCTAGTATCTGAGACCATTTAAATGCTTAAAGGTACATTCAGAAAGTTTTGGAACCACTTGCTTTACCATATATCCAAGACATAAATAATGCGACATTTCAGTAAGACAATGCTCGTTCTTATATTGCAGCTGTTAGATTAGGACTCCCGTAATAAGCCAACATCAACACTCTCAATTGGCCCGTACGTCGCTAGACCTAACGTCCGTAGAACATGCCCAAGAGGCAATAGGTCGAAAAATTGGTATGTTTCCTAACTCTCCAACGAATTAACAACAGCTACATGGTGCCCTAGAAGTTCCTTGAAATGCTTCCACAGAAGTCCATAGAATAGTAGAAAGTATTATTTTACGTGCAACGCCAACATAGTATTAAATTTTTTAGGGTAGGATTTGTTTAATGAATATATAATCGTTTGTTTCGTAAACGTTTTTGTAATATTTACTGAGTAATTTGCTTTTTCTGTCACACAGTATACTTAATTTACGAGGTAACTCCTAATTAATGGTGAATGCAATCAGAAGATTGCATTCACCATTGATTGAAGATCAGTTATGGCCAAGTTGTTAACATAAACTAGCTAACAACTTGGTCATAACTGTCGAAGAATCTTTTCCATAGCAGTTGAAATAATGTGGATAGATATTTAGTGCATTAAGTTCGTATAATAAAAATGATTAATGTAGCTAAGTTTCGTGCTGTTTGTGCCTGATATTTTAATATTTCAAAGAGAAGAAGTTCAATGGAGTGACTTTCGTTAACAGTTGTGATACTGGATTGTACATCTCCTTTCGATAAAAATGAACATAAAACAAGCAGATAAAATAAAAAAGCATTAATTTTATCGAAAATAGTAAAATTAGAAATTAGCAATAAATTAATTAAAAATCTTAATTAATTATAGCCTCTACCCATAATTTTTACAGTAGTGAACACAAGTATTTCGTTTAATGTTAGATGATAGAAACGTTTTCGCAAAGAAAATTTGATAGATAAATTATCATCCATTTATAAACGTATGCAAGTTTTGCTTATAAAACTACAAGTATAGAGAAATGGATGAATAAACAATATAACAGAAGAAGTATGGCGGTTCCATCTTTTATAGAATATTTAACCAGCTGTCATTTTTCGTAGCCGTCTGAAGCTCCGTGTTTCTATTTAACAAACCTGACGTTTTAGCTCTAAATACAAGATGTACACAAATACAATTTCTTACGAGCAATTAAAAAGTAACAGTATTTATGTGTCAAGTTTGCGAACGGAGCGAAACGGTTCCCTCAAATTGAAATATATTTTCTCGCATAGGTCATTAAACTGGCGATTTAGGTGAGTACGAAAGATTAGATTCAGTAAAAACAGTTACCTGTTTATACGCATTTTGGTAATTAATTTTTGTAAATTACCATGTATGTCGAATTTTTATTATTATTACATTCCTACCCTTCCATTGAATGCTTTAGTGATCAGTACACATGAAATGCGAATTTACCATATCTTCATGTCGAAAAATGTTTATCGATGCTAACGATTACTCGGATATATGGATTCATTAAGTAATTCTTACCATAACAATATATCCAAGAAACGTACTCGATATGAATTGTTGTCTTTAAATAAGTTAGAGACGAAAACGCAATTTTTATTATTTGAACAATAATTGGTAAATACTTAGTGAGAAATTCGTCAGTCACAATAGATAATGCCAGTAATAAAGGGGCATTACTAATTGTTAATTTTAAAATTATTTTTAATTCTGTCGAGGGATGCTATTGAAAATATTCTCTATGAAGTATGAATAAAGTGCAAGTCGGCATAAATGTTTAAGATAATTTAAGGTATTTCCTGCTGAAGCAATTTGGTCTTATGTCATTGTAACTTTATTACAAAGAAGTTTGTCGTTAAGGTAGATTAGTTACCTCGTTTGACTTTAAATAGCAAACCCCATAACTATCTTGGCAAAATATTTATTTATTGCTGTTTATATTTGAAGACATACGTATATATATATATATATATATATATATATATATATATATATATATATATATATATATATATTATCTTTCTTTAAAACGAAATTTATGACTACAATTATCGATTAGTTTATAGAAAGTTAATTACACTAACAAAAACGGGAGAATATATTTTAAGAAAATTTCGGAATATGTATTATTGTAAATCAGTACTTTCCGTATATACATTTATTTAGGTAATAGTAATGGTAGATTTTTCTGAACAGTCTATTATAAATATCTAAATATTTATAACGTTTGTCGCTGCCAATGTAATATAAACTAGTTTACTTATTTTTAATCCATACAAAGGGTATTAGGAAAGTTTTACAATATGACGTAACAATGAATCGTAGGAAGCTGCTTGTTTCTGCATGTTAAGACATGTTCATACGTGCATAGTAAACGCCGCGCCATGTCGATGGGCTCAGTTATTCGTTAGCAGTGAGAGTGTAAAATGCTTGCGATGGCATCGTTGTCACGAAATGAGATAAGGGCAGTTTAGCGTTATAATTTCGTGCGTGGTTTAAACATAGACCAGTACTTCGAAGAAATGACTCTTGCACTAGGTGATGCTTGCCCACATCGCACAATGATATTCAGGTCGTATAGAGAATTCCAAAGGGGAAATTTAACTGTGGAGGATGCTGAGAGGCCGGGAAGGACACGAACGTCAGTTACGCAGGAAAACGTTACTACTGTTAGGAAAATGCTTGGCGAGGACAGGCGAGTGACCTACCAACCGATAGAGGGTACTTCAGGCCTAAATGCGCCAGCAATTCGTTCGATTCTGCATGATCATTTGCACGTGAAGAAACTTTGTTCTCTCTGTGTGCCGCAACGACTGACTGAAGAGCAGATGACACGACGTGTGGCTTGGTGTCAGGAGATGCTAAAAAAGTTTAATAAGGGACAATCTCGGTATGTGAACAACATCATGACAGGTGACGAGACTTGTCTGTACTATTACGATGTGGCGACCAAAGCTCAAAACAAAGTTTGGGTCTTTGATGATGAAGACGCATCCGTAGTTGTCAGAAAATCCCGATCTGTAAAGAAGGAAATGAATGAACTGTATTTTTCAAATCGAGTGGAATTGTCAAACGCGTCGTTTTGGACACACAGAAGAAGCTAAGTGGTATACTAAACAGTGCTTGCCTAAGGTCATTGGATCTATGAAGAACAATGAAGAAATGGACACCTGGTTCCTCCATCACAATAATGCTCTAACTCACCGCGCCTAAGCTGAATCGAATATTTGACCACGACAGGATTGAAACTTCTCGAGCACCCTCCCTGCAGTCCAGATCTTGCTCCCTGCGGCTTTTTCACTATTCCCGCATGTGAAAATGAAGCTAAAAGGGAGGCGGTTTTCCAGTGATGAAAACCTTCTGGGGGCTTGTGACAACGAGTATGCTTTACTCCCTAGCGAAACTTAGCAGAACTGGTTTCGGAGGATGAAGAGGTGTATCGAGTGTAGAGAAATTACTTTAAAAAAATTAAGTAAACAAAGCTGTATTGCAAAACTTTCCTAGTATCCTTTGTATACACAATAATAACCGTACTATTATAGATACAGTGAAATTCCTTTAAGGGGACCACCATCAGTTTCATGAAAAAATAGAAGTCTAAAGGAGTGGTCATCTTGGAGGATAGAAGATTCTGCAATCATTCTGACATATACTTGTATATTTCATACAAAGATGCAACACTTAAAATACCTTATTGCTTGTACAACCAAAAAATAAATGGCTGAATTTGATAAAATTCTGGAGAAATATAATAGGCAATACACATAGTTTACATTGTCTCACAACATGAGTTTCTATAGTTACAAAATATTTAAAAATAATTTTAGTACAAGAAAACTGTCGAAATCACTCAAGTGAGTAAAAAGTCACTACACAGATTTCTTATAAAGGACAGTTGGGGAACATTCACCAAGACAATAATCAGCTCAAAAAAAGTTTAAGCAAGTTTTTTCATTCATGGACAAGTTAATTCCCAAAACTAATACTATCAGACAGAAGTTACACTTTTATTGTATCAGAACGCAGTAGACTGAGAAAGAATGTTTGGACGGGACTAATAGTCATACTGTAGACCCATTCTTTATCAATGGAAATCTCCCGGGACAAAAATATCTGGAATTGCTTCAATATCAATATATGCTTTAAATGAAATAAACTATCGTGACTAGTACAATATCATGAGCACCGAACAACTGAGTAACAATAGAATAATAGGTATAGTACAGGAGATATCTATAAAATACATTGCAAATGCTAGTAATGGTTTCTACAATCGATTAGGATATTCCGTCACTCATTTTTGAAAATATATTAAATTCGAATTTTGATATCAAATGTCATATTTTGTTAGTTTTGTATTAATTACGCTGGAAGTATGATTTCTTATTAATCGTGTGTTATTATTACACCTAAAATTTTTTTGTTACATTTTAAAATAAATGCCTTGCTACATTAGTGCAAGTTATTTTAATGGTATCGATTATGCTGCACGATAAAATAAATTTTCAGTATGGATTGTACTTTATTAAGCTCCTTTTTGTTATTAATTTGTTTATAATTTGATAAACTAAACAGCATATGCTTAAAACAAGAGTTTCGAAACCACCAATTACTTTCAGACAATTAAAAAATGAATGTGATCGTCTATTAATTAAATCTTCTTTTTCGTCTTCTTCTTTCTATTGTAATTTTTGCTATTTGCACAGCTCTATTTACTTAAATTTTGCTGAATTATATACGTTTACTGAAATCCAAATTTATTGGATATAACTAAAGTACTTGTTTGAGTTATTGTGTGAAAGGTGATGACGGATATTTTTAATAAATTAAGGACGAGTGAGTATTTGATTTTAAATAAAAAATTCTTGAAACCCTCTCTGAATTTAAAGTTCACAAAACTATTGAAGCAATAACATTGTAGGGTTTTAATGAAATGTATCGCTTAACGTATTTTAATTTTAAATTGCGTAGTCATAAGCTACCAATCTCCTTAAACATCGAATTAGTTTTTTAATCGTGTGGTTTTTGTAAATGAATACTTGGGTAGTTCAGTCTGTTATATCGTATTTGTTAGTGTTCTTTATTAATGTATTTTACTGTTTTTCTTCATATGCACATTCGTATTTTTTTTATGTCATGTGCGCACTGTCTACTGTGTGTGCTAAGAATACTAAAGGTGTTTCAAATTTCGCCATTTTAAAAAAAAAATGAAGCATAATTTGTATTCACATTCAAAAACTTTTTATTGGTAATTGAAGTATCGGTTATCACATTTAAATGCGAAAAATAATATCTCTCTCATCATTGGCAGTTACAGATTCAGCAGCAGCATTTTCAAAGAAGTAAGGTCTAATTACGCCACCTGACCGTAATGCACACCAAACAGTAACACGTTTAGGATGCATACGTTTCTCATGAATAATTCGTGGATTTTTCTCACCCCCCAGATACGGAAATTTTGTTTATTAAAATAGCCACCACGTTCAAGATGTGCCTCATCGGAAAACATTATTTTTTGAGAAAAATCAGCTGGTTGTTCATTGATAAAATTGACAAATGAAGGACGTTTTGAATGATCTAATGGCTTCAGTTCCTGTGTTATTTGAATCTTATATGCCTTCAGAGCTAAATCCTTGTGTAAAATACGCCATGTTGTAGATCCACTAAGTCCAAGTTGTTGTGGACGTCGTCTAATGGACATTTCAGTATCTTCAGCAACACTTTCACGAACCAAACCTATATTTTCATGTGAACGATAACTACGACTGTATTTTTCACTTTTTTGATCTTCCGCGGAACCGGTCTCTTGAAATTTTTTAATAATTGGATAAATAGTGCTTTCAGATGGACGATTACATAAACCATAAAATTCACGTAATTTTCTAAAAACTTTTTTCATAGAACGCTGATTTTCACAAAATAATTCAACAATTTGAACGCGTTGTTGTACCGTGTAAGAAGCCATTTTTATAAATGTCATATACCACACTTTCTAGATGCCCACATATGTACCCAGAAACATTCAGTGCGCCATCTATATTTTATTTATTCTCAAAAAAAAACCGCGTAAGTTAAAACATCCTTTATTATATAAATAAGGCCTATAGTACAGTAGTGTTGATATACTAACAAACAGTCAATATGTTTTTGCATCATCTAAGTAAGATAATTATAAAGTGAAATCTGGTAAGGAACAATACGTTTTATTGTTTCTAGCTCTTGTATCGGTTTTTACTTGATGAAAAGATTATGCGGATTGCTATGGTATATTTACGGGCTCGACACATTAATTTGGAAGCGTAAGTACATTTTATAAAAAGACACAGGATTTTTGTTAAAATTGTAAAGCAAGGAGGAATATAAAGACATGATATTTACAATCACGTTTGCACAGAGAATATGAATTAGTTTATATGAAAATGATATAATATATACAAACATACACACATATTCATATATGTATATATATATATATATATATATATATATATATATATAGAATAAAACACAGGATAACAAGCAGTACATTAAATTATTGTATGAAATAAATAATCCATTTATTTATTATATTATCTAAAAATAATATGTAAAGAAGCGAATATACATAAGTACACTATTGGAATCTATAGAAGATGTTGAATAGTGAAGATGGCTGCATGCGCTAGTAATTTTTAAGGTGAATTTATATAGATATTAAAACATAATTAGTGAAGAAACATGTTAATCTCTCTTTTGGTTAGACATGTTACCATTTATCTTTACATTATTTTAAACTAGTTAACAAAATAACTGTGAGAATTTCACACATTGTGAACTATAATTCAACTACAATATTTATATAATAACGGTTCCAGGTAGATGAACGTTAATTTTTTAAGAATAACGTTAAAACGTGTTACTGACTCGTCATATTAAAATGCCATAAGCAACTGTATTGTTAAAAATTGCGGTATTTGTATAATTTTGGTTACATTAATTTTCCTGTCTCGTAAAAATTATGAATTGTTTTAACAATATTAAAAAAGTATTTTGAATAAAAGCATAGGAATGAGTTATATTCTTGTACTGTGTTTAAAATACAAACCATAAATTATTCAATTTAATGACAAGAAAATAAAATAAGAATTAAGAAGTCAATTCAATTAACTAGACTTATATGAATTGTTCACATTCTAATCATAAATACTATTATAATACTGATGTGCAGAAAAAGAGTAAGTTATTGTACAAAATTAAAGTTTGTACAGTGACTTACAGTCAAAATGATGCAATGCTATAAAAATTATATATTGTGGAAATTATATAACAAGAAATAGGTTTTGAAAAAGAATTAAACACATTACGGTTTTGCAAGAATATTATATATTGTTATAACAAATTTAAAAGAGAATTCATTGAACACAACACAATTAATAACAAGAACTATGTTAAATTCTCATAAATTAATGTCATAGTGAAAACGATGCATTGAAATTACATTAGTGAACTAACATATTATTTCTTTAGTATTTGGTAGGGTTGCCCTTTGCTTGGATAATTGCCGTTACGCTATTTGAAACAAATTCCACTAATTTTTTCGTATAATCTGGCAACATTTTTTGCCATTCTTCTACAAGAGTTTGTTTTAGATCGTTTCTATTTGATAATTCGTGACCGCGTATCCCTATCTTTGTCATGTGCCATAAGCTTTCAATTATATTTATATCTAGAGACCGGGGTGGTGATTTACAGACTTTTAAGCAGTTCTACAACAACCACTGTTTTACAATATAAGAAGCTCGTTGTCTTGATAAAATTGAAAATTGTTTTCAATTTCTAGTTTTTGGGCACAAACTTTCAGATTTTGTTTTAGAATGTCCAAATACACAAATTTGTTCATAATTCCTTCAACGAAGTGCTAGTTTGCTACTCCTGGGATAGAGACAGCCTCACACCATCACATGCCCACCTCCATGCCTAACACTAGATTTCAAATTCTTGAAATTCATTTCTTCATTCTTTTTTCTTCATACTGGGATTTTGCCACCCGATCCAAAAGTATTTGCTTTCGTCCGAAAATAAAACTGTTTTCCAAAAGTCGTAAACCTTTGCTTTGATGTTCTAAAGCAAACCGTAAACGAAGGTTTTTATTTGTCTTACTAACAATGCTTTTATACGAGCTGTTCTGCCTTACAAATCGGCATTTTGCAAAACTCTTAGAACCGTTACCAGATTAACTTCTTTACCAAAGTACCTTTTCTACTTCGGATGTCAACTTTGGGGCACTCAAAAATCGGTTCTGCTCTGAAGTTCGTACAATCCATCGCTCATCGTATTCATTAAATATTTTTCTTGTACTTACTCTGCGCTTGTTCTTTATTCTGTTGTTTCGAGCATAACGTTCAATGATGTGCTGAATGGTAGACGGACTCTAAGATTTTTAGCTATTTCTCTTGGGCTTTTTTTATTTTTAAAATGAAAAATAACAAGATTCATTCCTACACTGTTGTTTGTCGACCCATCTCACTTGAACTAATATTAATACTAACACTGTTGTTCGACTGGAATTTACATGAAAAATGAATACATGCACTTTTCGAGAAAGGGGAACTACCGACATGTGTATTTTTAGTTCTTGTTATTATTGTGTTGTGTTCAATAAATTGTCTTTTAATTTTGTTATAAAAATATATAATATTCTTGCAAAACCGCAATGTGTTTAATTCTTTTTCAAAAACGATTTCTTGTTATATAATTTCAACAGTTTATAGTTTTTATAGCACTGTACCGTAAAATCTTTCGCACACCGACGATTACTCAAAGTTTGCAGAGAAATACTTGTGTAGTTCGGCGACAATTGTAACAAAAGCTTCGGTAGTTACATGATTGAAGTTTTTCTACCAGAATGGGTCGAAAACAAGAAGCCCCAAGTAAATTTAAAGCTCGTTTATCAAAGAATGCAGGTTATTATAATAAATATAATATATATATATATATATATATATATACTTTCATATATATATATATATATATATATTATAATATATATAGTAAATACAAACTATTCAAAGTCAATTAGGTTGACGATGTAAAAATTTCCTGAGAGGCGACTAAGTCTACGTGTTAAATAATTTAAAGAAAGTCCTATGCACTCAAGGTCTGAGATGATACTACACATCAAAAATATGATTGAAAAAGTTGTTTTTCATGAAACCATTCGAAGAATGTTACGAAAAAAATTTACTTTGGATATGTTGCACGATAAAAGCCTTTCATATCAAAAGTAAATAGAACGAACTGATTACACTCTGCAAGCAAATATAAAAATAAATATGTAGAATTTTGGGGAGCGCCCTGGTTTCAACGAGAGCAAGTTCAATAGTCACGATAGAGATGAAATAGAAATAGTCTAGAAGAAACAAAATATATCTTTGCTAGAGATGTTGGAAACATACGAGGGAGCGTTTTTATATTCGCGGAATCGGGGACAAGGGGTGGAAATAAAAAAACCAAATTTTTTTTTCTTTTTCAATATATTCACCTGCAAGACGGATACATTTTTCACATCTTTCAATTAATTTATTTATACCCGCATAAAAAAATGATTTTTCTTTATCTGCAAAATACGCCGAAACTGCCTCCTTGACTTCATCATCGGCAGTAAATTTTTTACCCCGCAGCTCTTTTTTCATTTTCGGAAACAGGTAATAATCACTCGGGGCCAGGTCTGGGCTGTAGGGTGGGTGATTCACAATTTCGAAGCCCACCTTATGCAGGGCAGCTAACGCAACGCGGCTCTTGTGGACGGGCGCGTTGTCATGCAAAAGCAAAACACCTTTTATCAATTTTCCCTGTCTTTTCTCTTTAATGGCTTCTTTTAGTCGCTCTAATATTGAAGCGTAATATTCTCCGGTTATAGAAACACCTTTATCTTTATAATCAATCAACAATATTCCTTCCGAGTCCCAAAATACCGTTGCCATGAGTTTCCCAGCTGATTGTGACACTTTAAATTTCTTGGGAGGTGCTGTGCCCTTTTTATGCCACTGTATGGAGTCTTGTTTGGACTCAGGTTCATAATGATGAACCCAAGTTTCGTCTCCAGTAACAATTCCACTCAATACACCATCCTTGTCTTCATTACAGAGGTCCAAAAATGCACGCGAACACTCTACGCGCTGTTGTTTTTGCGGCGGCGTGAGCATTCTCGGCACCCATCTTGCGCTGACCTTAGACATGCCGAGATGATCGTGTAGGATTTTAAAAATTGTTGTATCGGATACTTCAACCATTTCTGCGAGTTGTTTCTTCTGTAGTCGAGCATCTTCGAGTACAATTTGTTCAACTTTTTGGATAAGTGCTGGCGTGGTCACCTCAATGCTCCTGCCCGGCCTCGGGTCGTCTTCAAGGGATTCTCTTCCTTGTTTAAATAAACTATGCCACTTGTACACCATGGTTTTTCCTGGACAAGAGTCGCCGTAAACCAATGACATCTCATTCATTATGGTTGCGACTGATTTTGCTTGCCTGGTAAGGAACTTTATAACGGCACGATATTCGATTTTTTCCATATTTCACTTTTCACTCCTGATTATGTTACTTGGTTGACGATAGCTCAAAGACTAACTGTCTAATAACAATGAAACTTCGTATTTATACAAATCATGAGTCGCTGCACAGGCCACGCCCCCAATGCGCCTACTCACCCCTCTACAACCCGCTCATTCCGCGAATATAAAAACGCTCCCTCGTAGTTTATTGAAATAATGAACTAAGATAATTATTTAAATGTTTCGAAAAGGAATTTGAGTAAGTGTTCAAATGTTAAATTTATCCAACAGAAGACAATGATTTAAAACATATCGCTCTTAAAGCGAAAATGTGGTTGTTGTATAATATTCCAGAATAGTTAAAAACATCCTCACAGTCGAACACTTATGGGTTGAAGTAGAACGCCCCGTTAGAAACCGTAAAATTTTAAATAAAGGTAATTTGAAAATGAGGTTGAAAGAAGGGTGGAGTAAAATCAACGCGAGAACAACACTAAAATTAATTCAAAATATGTAAAAACGGTTAAACGCTCTATTGGATGTCAAAGGGAGTGCTGCAAAATATTAAACTTATCAAACTTTCAATTTGAAGTTTAATTATTTAACTGGACGAATATTTGTGTAGAACGCTGTAGGTTATTTTAGTATAGGAATTTGTCTTTCATTTCAATATTTAGCATTATTATAACGCTTTGTGTTTATTTCGATATTATTGGAATTATTTCTTATATTTTTGGAAGTTGTTTTTTATTTTAAATATATTCTATATATCAGTATCTATAATGCTACTTATAAATGGGTGAATAATTGCGTGGACGACTGTATGTTTATTTAATTAACTGTTAGTAAATTCAACTTATGAAAAAATAACAATACCAATAGTTTATTGAATAGAGAAATTCTCCATTCTTCAGCGCACAAAAATTTTGCTGAAAATTTGAAACTTCTCCAACTTCCCTATATAACGATGACAGTAATAAGCTAGCATGTATTGTTAATACTGTAAATTTTGATTTAGTATAAAACATTTGTCTGAAGTAATTGACTGTTACATTATCTGCTGGGATTTACAAAATAAAAATGTGTGCACAAGTTTTTATATATGATGCAGAAATAAACGTTATGACAGTGTTTGCATATAAATTTCCTTATTACAACTATAATCTAGTTATGAGCTGATATATAATAAATACATACATCTATCAAAAAATATCTGAATTTATTCATTTCAAATAATTTTAATATAAATTAGGTGCATTAAGTGTGTGTATAAAAAGCATATATGCGAAAATATATAAATATTTAATGTTATAGTAACTTAAGACCTTTAACTAAATGTTGCTCGGCTAAAAGTTCATAAATTCTAATAAATCTCCGGTAGCAGTAAATATTTACGAGAAATCTCTAAGTCAACGGGACTAACTTTACTAATTGTGGCAACTGACAATACAAACAGCTCACAAATTTCGGCCCTTTAGAGAAACAAGGAAGAAGTACCGAAACAGATTGTAAATACGTGAAGATAAAGATTTAGAGATGCGGAAGGGCGAGGAATGATCGCTTAACAGGTAGCGAGCGCCCACAAAGAATCACCGTATAGGCTCCTATTAAAGAGAAATTCCGACACCATCTAAAATGTACAGTTAGGTTACCATATGGTGTCTCCTAATCAATAATAAAATGCAGCTTCTTTTATTTGCCACCCTCAGCTTGTACGGTTAGTTTGTAATATATGATGGGAACTACTTCAAAAGTTCGTGAAAACGGAAATAATATTTTTTATAAAACTTCAATAATATATTACTCACATTTTGGAACTTGAATTAATATATATTTTAATTTTGGTTTCTTGTTTAATAAAGTAAAATATTAAATAAATATAATATAACGAGAATATTAAGCAAACTATATGCATAGTCTGTCGCAAGGGAAACGGAACTTTTTTAAAACAGTAATTCTTAGTGGCGCCATCTATTAAGAAACATATGCGTCGATAAGGTACACCTTAACTAAACTTATGTAAAAATATCATAACATTTGCATTATTAGGAGCAGAGAAATTGCGCATAAGGTAACAGTGTGTATTTGGCATTGGTCGAAAAATGAATTTTGAATAAAGAGCTAAATATCAAGCTCTGTTTAAAATTCGGTAAAGCGTTTACGTTTAGTTTGACGAAACAAGCGTATGGTGATGCGTGTTTATCACGTACGAATGTGTATGAATAGTATAAACAATTTAAAGACGGTCGTACGGACATAAATGACGACGAACAGCCTAAAAAATCTGTGCTTACGGAAAGTAACATTGAACTTGCGTGAACGTGCGTGAATTCATCAAAAATGAGCCGAAATCATCATTGCAATACGTGGGAATGGAATTAAATATTTCCAAAGATTCAATTCTTTGCTTTTTGATACAACATTTGGGTCTGAGAAAGATTTGTACCTCACCTCACTTGTATCTCGCATCACCTCACCTTCAAAGACGAAAGCTGCAGGTATTCTATTGTAACTGGTAATGAACCGTGGTGTTTTCAATATGATTTGATTTTATTATTCGAAAGACATAGTGCGCAAGCAATTTGTAGCAACTAGTCAAACTGTCAATGCTGTATATGATCTTGGTGGTCTCATCTCTTGGAACGTATTCGTTGTGCGCGCTCTCAATATCGTGAAAATGGTAGATGGCGTGTGTTACATGATAATGCAACATCTCATCGCTCGACGCTTAGAACTGATTTTTAACTACAAATGGTGTTTTAACCATTCACCGTATTCACCGTATTTAGCCCCCTGTGATTCCTATCTATTCTCGAAACTACATTTACCTAGCTCCATACATGCGGTATTTGCCGAGCGCCAAGGAACATTTATTTATTATTTTGCAAATGCTTACGGTAAACTAAGTGTAAAACAAGCATCAAGTGAGCACTTATGTGATCGAAAGACGTCTTTCGATCCATCGATCCCTTAATTCTTTCATATCTTACTATACGATAAATTAGACTCGTCTCAACTTCTTGATAAAATAGATTTTGTAGTACCACGTTCAGCGTCCAGATGCATCCACGGTGATCTACTGCAATAGTCTGAACATCAATATAGTGGACTAAATCACCAATATACAAAATACGTGCGACTAAATGAAATATCCAAAGACTTAATGGATATTAATTTTACAATTTCAACGGCACTAGTAAATAAATGCACTAGCAACTTTAATTATTTGTAGATTATTACTCGTTGAATTATTTGTATTATAAATATTTTTTGTCTTTTTGGTTTTTAAATTCTTGTTTTTGTTAATGTATTGATATATACCTACATACATATGTTTGATATGCTCTGGCCAATAAATGGATTGTTGTAAATCTATTGTGCTAATAAACATTTTCATTATTAATAGTAATACTGAACTAAGTATAATGGGACTAGCGACAATTCTAGAAAAATGTGGTCGTTTCGAAAGGTAGTCTAGAACGATGAGTTATACCTAACAATATGCGGTAGGTATATACATACGAGGGAGCGTATGGGGGACAAGGGGTGGAAATAAAAAAACCAAATTATTTTTCTTTTTCAATATATTCACCTGCAAGACGGATACATTTTTCACATCTTTCAATTAATTTATTTATACCCTCAAAAAAAATGATTTCTCTTTATCTGCAAAATACGCCGAAACTGCCTCCTTGACTTCATCATCGCCAGTAAATTTTTTACCCCACAGCTCTTTTTTCATTTTCGGAAACAGGTTATAATCACTCGGGGCCAGGTCTGGTCTGTAGGGTGGGTGATTCACAATTTCGAAGCCCACCTTATGCAGGGCAGCTAACGCAACGCGGCTATTGTGGACGGGCGCGTTGTCGTGCAAAAGCAGAACACCTTTTGTCAATTTTCCCCGTTTTTCTCTTTAATGGCTTCTTTTAGTCGCTCTAATATTGAAGCGTAATATTCTCCGGTTATAGAAACACCTTTATTTTTATAATCAATCAACAATATTCCTTCCGATGTGTAAAATACCGTTGCCATGAGTTTCATGATTGTGACACTTTAAATTTCTTGTGCTGTGCCCTTTTTATGCCACTGCATGGAGTCTTGTTTGGACTCAGGTTCATAATTGATTGTTGTAAACAATTCCACTCAATACACCATCCTTGTCTTCATTACAGAGCTGCACGCGACAAACATTCTCATTATTAATGCCGAGATGATCGTGTAGGATTTTAAAAATTGTTGTATCGGATACTCCAACCATTTCTGCAAGTTGTTTCTTCTTTAGTCGAGCACTTCGAAGTATTTTTGGAAAGTGCTGGCGTGGTCACTCAATGCTCCTGCCCGGCCTCGGGTCGTCTTCAAGGGATTCCCTTCCTTGTTTAAATAAACTATGCCACTTGTACACCATGGTTTTTCCTGGACAAACGTGACATCTCATTCATTATGGTCGTTGATTTTCCTTGCCTGGTAAGGAACTTTATAACGGCACGATATTCGATTTTTTCCATATTTAACTTTTCACTCCTGATTATGTTACTTGGTTGACGATAGCTGACTAACTGTCTAATAACAATGAAACTTCGTATTTATACTAATCATGAGTCGCTGCACAGGCCATGCCCCCAATGCGCCTACTCACCCCTCTACCACCCGCTCATTCCGCGAATATAAAAACGCTTATATTCCAATACCGAGAGCAGTAGTGCTTTTAACCATTCAAAAGGTTGGTACAATTTACACAGATGTTTCGAATTTGAATTACTACATTATCAGTGTAAATTATTCAAAAATTAATGTATGAATGTCCAAAGTTTTTTTAAACGGGAGTACGAGTTAGGTAGTTAGCATGTTTTTCATACTATTATAATTGTCCTACTTGGTAGTGTAGAAAATCGTTAATTAGTCGTAATTTAATCACTAAGGTTGATATATAACCCCTTTCCAACTTTTGTAATTCTGTATACGCATTTTTTTCATACTATTATAAAACCACGGCGAAAAACACCTTGTCCTACTTGGTAACTTAATTAAAATTCCATCAAATTCAAATTAGTCGTAATGTTTAGCGCTTTTATTCCATATGTGGACAGTACCATTTTTTTTGATTTGTTTTTCATACGTATGTATAGAATATTATTATTATTATGATTACTAATAGAAGAGTAAAAACTTGTATTATTCGTAGGGGGGGCAATAAAAAATATTGATCTTAATATATTATTCTCCAGTTGATAAATTTCAGTAATATATCGAATCGAAAATAGAGAATTAATTTAATTCTTATGTACTCAAATATACTATAGTAGAGTACGTTCTTTTGTTCGAAAGATTTAAAATCTGCTACACGGAGAAAAAACAACATACGTACATACATAATAAAAATATAAATTTTTATATTTATATCAAGTAAAATTGATCAATTAAAATAAAAATATATTTGAAAATAAATTATTTTTTTTTTAGTTGTATACTTTAATTATTTTGACCTGCTTTAGTAGTGATAAAAATAATTCATCATAATATGTAATAATAGATTTCGCTGGCAGTAACATTTTGTATTTATGCCAAGATTCCAGTAGTCACAAATATACAGCTGCTGAAGAAGTTACTCAGGAAGACCATCAAACTATGTAAAACTATGTGCGACGAATCATTAGCATTTATTTCTTAACATATTTATAAAGAAAATCGTTCAAGAAATATCATATCTCGTAGTAATAATAAACTACCATGGATATTAGTTACTTAACATAAAAAAGAAAATTTGCTTTATGATAATAATTAGACATACGTATGTATATATTATATTAGCAGTAGTATTTGGGAATTATTTTGGCATTTTCTAGCAAGCTGTTGTATATTTAAAACATTTATAAAGCTCTCCTTTCTCCAAATTTTCTTTACTAATAGGCAATTATTTGTATACACAGAACATTCTCAATATTTTACGTAGCATAGACTAAACGTACCAGTATCTTCGAAGACGGCTTTGGTTTTTATATTAATTTTAAATACTTTCTTCATTATTTTTGTATTACATCTACCTTTAAAAAACATGTAATATAGAACACTTATTTCATTCAAGCAAACTCAAATTTTGTATTTTGCTTCATTTAAGATACTCATGTTTTCTGACATCACCCAAGAATGTAGACAGTTAGAACTAGTCGACGAAGGTCCAAGTTCTCCTCCTTGAGAGAATTTAAACAGAGATTGTCAACTGCAGTATGACAGCAGAGAACTTAAGGATCTAGTTATGGTTTTATTAAATAAATATTTCTTCTAATACAATCATGAAAACGAGAAATAGACAATTGCAATGTCTTAGCTGTGAGTGTTCGGTTAGTGGCACATGCTTCAAAAAAGTGCAACAGGTTTGGCAAGTAATAAATGTATATTAGCACATAGTTTTGCAGCGTCAGGACTTTCGTTAATATACTTTACTCTCTATCAATAATACTAATATAATTATTCAATGCTGCAAATATGTATTTATTTATTATCGGCTAAACTCCTTACCTTTCTTCGAAGCACACACCGCTGATCAAACGATTACCAGGCCAACTCAAGAATGACATTACAAACAGATTCAACGAAAGCATGATAAATGAAAAACATCCAGTTTCAATAAAGGGGCAAAAGACTTGTTCTATAAGAGTGCAAAGCTTAAAGAGAATGATGAAATGGTGAAATGGTATTTATTATATAGCTAGCGTTTATTATATTTATCATTCCTTTGAACATGTGAATACCTTCTTTTTAAAGGAAAAAATACTTAACGAAGGAAGCGTTGAAAGTACTGTTAAAACATTTATTAGATTCGAAGATTCAAATTCTTTTCAAAACGGTATTTATTTCTGTTTTAGTAATTGAAAGATGGTAATTATTAATTAAGTAGTTTTAAGTTTTACATATCAAACCTAACATTCACATGCAAGAAATCTAAAATCCGGTTTGTTCAACTTTAACTGTGGAGATATTTAAATGGTTTATTAACACATAAGAACTTTGAAAATATATACGTCATGGCATTCGTTTCGATTATTTATGTAATGTATAAGTTTCTCATAATTTCGATGAACAGCACATAATTATTATAAAATAAGTTAAAAGATTTTTAAATTTAAGAAAAAGAAACCTAAATAGATAAATTGATAACTTTTGTAATAATTTAAAAATCATTAATTATACTCGGTAGCTTCGTATATTACTCTGTAACACTGTAGAAGACATGAATGGAATCGGAAAAAATATGTTTATAGCTACTAATAAAAACGTTATGTCACTTATATTTTCAATATACAACGAAACAAATTGACAAGAGGTGTTGACAATTTGTTTGTTGTACTGGTGTTGCGACACAAATATATGTTTTCTCTTTTTTAAATATTTCGTCCAATGAAGACAGAAATCGATCGTTAATGTTCATGTAGTTTATCATTTCGCGATCCCTAAATAAAATTTCGGTTCAAAGTTTGTGAAACGCTGAATAAAAAACGTTTTAGAAAATTATTATAGTTTTTTTTTCATTTAATTTAGTATTATTTAGTACATTAAAAGGTTTGAATATACAGAAAAAAGTGAATTGTGAAAAGATTTTAAATAGATTACAATGAATATGAAATTATTGTTCGCTTTACATAATATATAGTGCTCTTTTCTTACTTATGTATGGTAAGAAACAAATTTAAAGCAGTTCAAGATAAAGAGCTTGATACAGTGTTAAAGATCATATACATTATAAAGAGCTTGATACAGTGTTAGAAGATCATATACATTATTGAAATAATTAGGACCGTGGAGTTAAATGGCAGAATATTTCAAACTTTTGCTTAAATTTATAAAGGAGGTGATATATTACACATTACTTACTGTTACAAGCTAGTGTAAGTATATGTATATATATATATATATATATATATATATATATATACATATATATATATATATATATATATATATATATATATATATATACAGACACATTTATACAACATGCTTCGAAAAGAATATACGTATTACAAAGTATTATTTTGTCCAAACTATCGACCTCTGCGCCTCGACTAGGTTATTGGAGAAACGAAACATAGTCTAGTTTATTTAATAGCCGCTAGATGTCAGTTATCTTCTGTTTTTTTTGGTAACCGTCATATGTTTAAAATGGCTACTCTGCAGCAGAAATCATTTTGTGTTTTCGACTTTGCGAAGTGCAATTCCGTGATTACAGTGGAAAGACGTTTCAAGTTGAGCTACCAAATTGATCCTCCGAATGGGTGGAACATTCGCAGACGGTATCGACAGTTTGTAGATACAGTAAAGGAAAGAGTCCTGGCCGCCCTCGTATTTCTGAAGAAAATGTACGAATTCAAACTGCTTTCCAACGTAATCCTTCAAAATCAACTCGTCGTGCCAGTCGGGAGTTACAACTGCCTACAACAACAATTTGGCATGTTATGAGACGTCGGTTGGTTATGAAGCCGTACAAGTTACAGTTGTGACGAGCTCTGCGTCCTAATGACAAACAGAACCGTGTGGTATTTTGTCACGAGATTCATGATGCTATTGACAATGATAACACTTTCGCACAACACATTGTGTTCAGTGATGAAGCGACTTTCCAGACTTTAGAGCGCTGTATGGAAATTTAATACTTTGCAATGAGTGTATAAAATAATAATCAAAATTGATACCTACGTGTTTATATCTGTCTTATATTGACAGATATTTAGATATTTTTTATAAGATAATTGTATTTATTTGTCTGGTTCAGTATATATGTATGTATATTCGTAAGAAATTGATTTTATTAATTATTTTTTATGTATGTAATATATAATTGCTCTAAGAAATAAGACGATCTATGAATCTATCTACAAAGGTGTGATTCTGCTTAAATCCTAAAGTAGGGGCGGCAATAACACAGGCTTGCAATGGAAGAACATTGACATGAGAGCGCAGGTTTACATAATATTTAACTTTCCATGTATAGACATATGTATGTATAAGTATTATTTTTATTTACGTGCGAGCAAACTTATTATTACTTGCATATATTATATTGTCTTAATAGCATGCTCATTGTAATTGTACTCATTGTATTCGCTGTACATAATTTGGTTTATTATAGATTCCTATTATAACCCTTACAACAGACCCATGAAGTATGACAGGGTATAGTTTGTCACAGCTAAGTGTTTCTCCCGATCGTCTATTGTCGCAACAGAGTTTGATCTCCAAATATATATTTTGAACAGTAGAGCTGGGGCCGTAAAAACACCATCGACGTTATAGGCCGCATCGGGGTTCGAATCAGATACGTTGATCCTAGTCATTATCCCATAATATATATATGTGTATATGTATATATATATATATATATATATATATATATATATATATATAATTATATGCTCTTACGATGGAAAATTGAAAAATTCTAATTTTATATATATATATATATATATATATATATATAATGCAGAAATTTTGGGAAAAATGCTCCAGGTGAAGTAACATTAAATTAGAATTTTTCATTTCTTTGAATGATTTTTATTAGCTGTAATTGTAGGTAGCAATTT